>CM040240.1:277158840-277528166 GCA_022545495.1 Chrysanthemum lavandulifolium | reverse complement strand
TCAAGGTGATCGGAAAATTAGACGGTTGTTCGGATGTGTGTTGCGATATATAAAGGTAAATGTTTTATTTTATTTTATATTATTTTCTAGTGGGTTTAATAATTGGAATTGTAAAGCAAATTAACCCCGGTGTAATAGCCTATCCTATTTGTAGCCGACATGCTGAAGCTTTCAGATTTGTATCAAGAAGGAAAGTTTACAAGGATAAGGTTTGGATTTTGGAGAAGAAATGTGGATGGTGGATATGTGGTGCATATGGATGTGGATTTGGTTTGTGTGAAATATATTTGGCATTTAAAATAATGATCACTACTAGTTTTTATATTTGGCGTTCATAAAAAGCAAATAGGAGTGTACTAATACATTGTAAAAAAATTAAAGTGTGCGCCTTTTGTTTTGTTTTTGTTTTTTTTAATGTGGTGATTTTGGAACATTGGATACCCATAAAAGCAAAAATTATTGAAAACATGAGTGTTTTTATCGTAACATGAGTGATTTTTAACGTTTTTTTAGTTGCATTGTTATTGTAATGTTTTTTTTATTTATTTTAGTTGTATTGTTATTGTAATGTTTTTAATTATGAACGGTTGCCATTGTGTTCACCACTAGCAAGTTATAATTGGGTTTAGTCTTAGAGAGAAAGGCGATATACGCTTTATGTGGCGGTGACCACAATATTTGTGATACCAATTAAGATTATACTAATATAGTGATGTTTCATTTAAAATTTAAAAAGCAATACATACGCAAGTTGCCAATTTCTTTTTACCGTTTGTACAGCCAAAGATGGAAGTTTCCTTGCACAAGTCAATAGTCTTTTAATATTACCATATGATAAAGCTAAAACTTACGGACTACACAAACAACAACATATACAAAACGCAAAGTAAACACATTTATATGATCACCACCTCACTCCTCACTCCTTACTCCTCACTCCTCTCTGTATATTTGTTCTTCCAGATCTTGTGAGACTCCTTCGCATCATTTTGTAAACCCAAACGCCCTTTTTAGTAATGACTATTCATGAATACAGAAACATCAAGTCAAAAAGTTACGGAGTAATAGTCTTTCTTTACAATAATGCAAAAAGTAGACCTCCATTATTAAAGATAACAAAGAACCCCACACACTTATCCACATCTTTTATATATATACAAATATAAACGGAAGAGATTTATGTATATCACCTAAACACACTCTCCTTCGCTTCTTTTTGTAACAACCCACACACCCTTTTTTGTTCAGATAAACAAACCGATACATACATAATGTCTTCACTCAATCATGACAACTTTGCTCACTTAAAAATCCCCCTTGGAAGTATACTATCCGCCACCAACAACTTTGATAAAAACAATTTCATCGGAGAAGATGATTTTGGAAATCATTACAAGGGACAGCTCTTGTGGTCCAGCGAGTTGATTGATATCCATGCTCGGAGGTGGTTAAATAAAGAAAGGGATGCTGAAAAAGAACAACAGTTTTGGATGGAGATTTCTATGCTTTATGCTCTTAAGCATAAGAATCTTGTTTCTCTTGTTGGGTTTTGTGATGAGAATGATGAGTTGATAACCGTTATCAAGTTTGAGACTAGATTAAGTCTCAACAACTATCTAAGTGACCCGATTTTGTTGACATGGGTGCGAAGATTGGAGATATCTGTCGGTATTGCGCATGCATTGAGCTACATTCATTACGACGAGGCACGCCAGTTTAGCGTTATACATCGAAACATTGACAGTGAGATAGTTGTGTTAAATGATAAGTGGGAACCCAAGTTATGTGAATTTAGACTTTCCATGAAGATTAAAGCATCTGAAAGGCATCATTCATTCCATGTTGATAAAGTTTGGGATAGGGTGGGGTATACAGACCCAACATATATAGAGACAAAGAGTGTGAACCACAAGTCAGATATTTACTCCTTTGGGATAGTAATGTTTGAACTATTGTGTGGTAGGAAAGCAGTAATCGACGACGACCAAGATAATAAGTACTTGGCTTCGGTGGCCGTTGCTCATTATAGGGAGAAGAAACTCGATGGAATAATTGATTGGGATCTGTTGAATCAAATGGACTCGCAGTCATTCGACATTTTCGCGGAAACAGCATATGAATGCTTGAATGAAGAACGATCGCAGCGCCCAAATATTGATGAGATTGTCACGAGACTTGAGAAAGCGTTAGAACTTCAACTGGAACATCATAATGCTGTAAGACAGTTTTTACTCTTCCATCATTCTATAATAATAAGTACGAGTAATATCTATTTGTTTGAGTGTATACACCTTCACTCTATCAGTTTACAGTTTAGCTAGACCCTATAAAACTCCTAGTACCTGATTAGCCTATGATCAGTGTCACAATTAGACCATTCGACTTGCACAGATTATCCTGAATCAAAAGAGTATAATATCATGCTTATGCTCTGTTTAGAATTTTAACTCTGAACCAGTAATTGCTCTGAAAAACAGCATACAAACCTTTAAAAGTATCTAATTGCCAATCGTTGTAGAAAAACAGCACACAAACATGTAATTGCTGCAAAAAAATGGTTGCTGTAAAAAAGTGTGTCGGAACAGCATATAAAAGCTGTAATTGCTGCTAAAACTTGTTTCCAAACAGCCCTGTAAAGGCTGCGATAAAAGCTGTTAAAACAGCATGTAAGCCTGTCCAAATAGCCCATCTTTCTGCTGTCCAAATAGCATATAGAAAGTGTTTAAAACACCATAAAAACCTGTCTAAACTCTAAACAGCTTTTAAAGCCTTTAAAAACTTGTAAAAACCCGGTTTCTTTTGACCCGTATCTACTTCGGAACCACTTCGACCGGTCAAACCGGGTTTCAAAAATGAAAAAAATAAAACTGGTATAGTAAAAGTATTTGTTGATGTCTGCAAACATTTGTGAACTATGACCTCTATATGAAACATTTGTAGGCTTTCCATATATATGTTGGAATTTTATACTCATAACAATTATACATAAAACAAATACATCATCAAAGCAAGCAGCGGAAGACTATAGGAATAATATATGTAATTAATTAACCAAACAAGAAAGTGCGTACCTTTTAGCAATTCAAGCAATCAAACGATTATGTGATCAAGTAACAAAACCCAAAACCCTAAACTAGGGTTTCACAAAATCGTCCCACCTAGAAATCGACCACCAAGGAATACAAGCTCAAGTGTGCTTGCTCTTCGTTCTTGTACACACGTACTAATAGCGATTTGATGTGGAGAAGCTAGTTCCTTGAATCACAAATAAACCAAACACTTGTGTCTTTGAGCTAGACAAAATCGAAACACCCAGGGGTTAGGGATGTTCGACCGGCCACAAAGAGAGAGGAGGAGGAGAGAAATTTAGGTTATTGGCAATCCAAGGTTAGTTAATAATGAATACATTGATTTGTATTTATAGTTAACATATCTTGGAGTCCAAGTTGAGTGGGATTGGGTTTGAAACCCCCACCGATCGGCCTAAGCACCCCAAGGGATTCTAGAACTTTCCGACTTGTAATTTCATCTCTAGTCCTTCTAGTTAATATTTAACGATCGTTAACCAAACCTCGTTAATTATTTAACTATCGTTAAGTTTTATTTAGTGATTAATAATTAATAACAATAACGTTTTATTTATATTAATTATGTACATCAATTCTCATACGTAATGTGTGCAATCCCAAGTCTCGAGTTCGAATCCGGACATACTATTATTTAAATATCCATTAAAACCTTTCGGCTCCCACTGGATATTACTAAATATAGTAATGACATTGGTGAGTCTAGCTTTCACACGCCAGCGCCCCGGATCGAATCAAGCATGGTCTCCTCGAAAAAACCATTTAATGATTCATCATTTTACTTATCCTTTTGTTACTAATACTACATTAACTATGAATATGGATCAAGTCATTTCATAAGTTAATATTGCTTCTCGTTGTATATGATTGAACAAGATTACCAAATCATCCGAACGTATTCGAGATAGATCTTGGGTATGGCCATACAAACATCTTGTCAACCCTACGAGGGCCCAAATATAGTATTATGCTTTGAAACAAATTCAAAGGAACAAATTCTCTTGACTACAAACATAACTCATGAATTTTGCAACACTTAGAAAATAGCCCTTATAACTACCGATTCACGGATAAGCGTTAGACTATCTTACACAAATGCACTACATTCATATCGCTTATCCGGTATCTCAAGTCGAGGATAAACACTTCATGATATACTTAATGATAAAATCCAAAAGTATCATCATGTAAAGTTGGGATAAGTCCTATATTCAATTCATTGAATATCATGTGAATCTGGTATGTCCCATGCATCAATATACTTTAAAAGTATATTCTACCAAAACTCAGATTTGTCTTAATTCAATAACATTCCCACATCATTGATCGACAACGGACCATTTAGAATAACATAAGTTACTCATGGATTAAACATGCAAATATAGGATATAATATTAAGAAAATGAAAAATAAACATAAACAACTATTTTATTTCATTAAAGTAATATTTGTTCATAACATCCTTTATCCAAATACTAATCACAGATCGCATGAAACTACTAGCTAAACGAAGTCCTATCCCATCAAGATGGTCAAGAAGTTTATCTTTTGGCAAAGGCTTAAGTAAAGGGATCACTAGATTTTCATCCGTATGAACTTTGAGTAGATTGATTTCACCTATGTCGACTTGTTCTCGAACATAGTGATATCGACGAGGAAAATGTCCGCGCCTTCATGACTCCGGGCTCATTGGCAAATGTTATTGCGCAGAATTGTCACAATACACATTTAGAGGTAATTCGATTGAGGCATTACTCAGAGTCCCGAAATGAATTTCCTAATCCAACGACTTCCATCGCAGACTCAAAGCGACTATGTACTCAAACAGTAATAGACATCGCAACCGTTGTTTGCTTCTTGCTCTTCCATCAATCTGCTCCTCCATTAATGACAAAGACATAACCCGTCTCGAGACTTCGTATCATCTTTATCGTTTGGAATGACGATCGCAAAACCTCAGTAACATCAAGTTTCGCATCTGGATTTCCTCCATACACTAGAAACATTTCTTTAGTAGCCCTTAGATACTTAAGAATGTTCTTAATGACTGCCGATGCTTCACACCGGGTTCGTTGATACCGATTGGTAATGTTCTGCAAACGCCACATCGTGCCTTGTACATCTCACAAAGATACATGATAGATCCTACGGTAGAAGCATAAGGAACTTTCCTCATGTATTCCACCTCAGCAGTGTTGACGCGCATAGTTTATTACTTAAGCCATGTTCAACTTGCATCGGAAATATCCCTTCTTGGAATTTTGCATACTAAATCTCTTGATATTTTATCAATGTAAGCACTTTGGCTTAGTCCAATTAACCGCCTTGATCTATCTCGTAGATCTTGATCCCCGAATAAATCTTTGCTTCCCTAAGTCCTTCATGAAAAGCACTCTCCAAGATACATCTTGCATACTTGGAATGTCTTTTCCCATGATCAATATGTCATCAACATATAAGATAAGGAAAATAACATTACTCCCACTAGCTTTGTGATACACACATGGCTCATCAAGATTTTGAGTGAAACCAAATTTCTTGATTTCTTCATCAAACTTCTTGTTCCATTGCCTTGATGCTTGCTTCAATCCATAAATGGATCTTTGAAGTTTGCATACACGCTTTGGAAATTTAGGATTCACAAACCCTTCAGTCGCGCCATATAGATGTCCTCATCTAGCGGCCGTTTAAGAAGGCGGTTTGACATCCATTTGCCATATCTCATAGTCATAGTACGCAGACTATGGCTATAAGAATCCTAATAGCTCTAATGTACTTTCAGGAGAAAATGTCTCCTCGTAGTCTACCCCATAGGTTTGAGTATAACCTTGAGCTACAAGACGAGCTTTATAGGTGTGTGCATTGCCATCCATGTCGGTCTTTATCTTAAAGAGCCACTTACTTCCAACTACCTTAGCATTTGGGTAAGTCAACCTCTATCCGACTTCGTTATCTTTCATGGATTGCATTTCCCATTCATTGCAACTCGCCATTTTTCCTTATCGGGACTCATCATGGCGACTTTATAGTTAGCGAGTTCACCAAGATCCCTAACATATTTTCCTCGCCTTCACGTTGAGACATAGGCGCCAGTGCACGCGTAGTCCTTGCGGATCTCACGAATGGGAATCACTTCAATCTCGGGTGGAGCGCCCGGACTTTCGTGTTCTACTTGAGGTTGGCTAGTGTTCTCGAGAAGGTGTTGTATCTTCTTGATCATCTTCCGGATCATAAACTCTCCCACCGAATTCATGAGATATGAGATCCTTTTCAAGAAAGTCTCCATACCTAGCAACAATTACTTTGTTTTCGGTGGAAAGTAAAAGTAGTAACCCATAGTTTCCTTTGGGTATCCTACGAAGACACTTATGAGATCTTTGTTGCGACTATCAGTGAGTCACGTTTAACAAACGCCTCACAACCCTGGACCTTTAAGTAAGACAAGTTGGGAGGTTTCCCATACCACACTTCATAAGGAGTCTTATCAACCTTCTTAGTTGGAACCATATTCAATATCACGAACAACGGTTTCCAAAGCATAATCCCAAAAGGATAAGGGAAGAGTAGTAAGATTAAACATCGATCGCACCATGTCTAGCAATGTACGATTCCTTCTCTCGGATACACCATTTTGTTGTGGAGTATATGGAGATGTGAGTTCTTGGACAATACCACACTCGACTAGATAATCTTTAAACTCTTGGCTTAAATATTCACCACCTCTATCGATCGAAGAGCTTTAATCTTCTTTCCTAGTTGCGTTCTACTTCACTCTTAAAAACCTTAAATGTTTCAAAGACTTCATGTTTATGTTTAAGTAAATAAACATAACCATAACGACCGAAATCATCAATAAAGGTTAAGTAGCTAGCACCCTTTCTTGACACATGTCTTAGTGGTCCACATACATCGGTATGTATCACACCAAGAAGATCGAAGCCCTTTCTAAACTATTTGTAAAAGGTTTCTTGGTCATCTTCCCGGATATGCAAGATTCGCATTTATCAAATGATTCATCATTGATGCCTTGCAAAAGCCCATCGTGTTGCAAATTGTTGCATGCGTTTCTTGCCTATATGAGCAAGTCTACAATGCCAAAGAAATGAAGAATCCAAATCACCTTTGATTCTTTTATTATTGATGCTAAAGAGCAATTATTTTTATCAACAACATTATCATGCAAATCAATTTCAAACACACCATTTCTTGGAATAACATTAAAGTAAAAATATCATTTAAAAAGCAGAAATTCCATTATCGGTAAATGTATGAACGAAACCAATATCTTTTAACAAGGAAATGAAACGACACCCCTAACAATGGAAGGTGCGTAATGACAATCGTTTAATGACGGTACTAAACCCGAAGGTAAAACTAAATCAAACGTGCCTATAGCTTCAACGATCGCATGTGCTCCATTACCCGCGTGCGGTATTGTATCAGTCCATAGGCAAGCTTCCTTGCTCTCTAAGTCCACGTAGTGTATTACACATGTGAATACCACATCGATATCATATACCGTGAATTTATTTTATGAGGAAAAGCAAATAATTCTATCATCAAAAAGTACACAAGTCATCAGCTACGGCCAAGATTTTTATACCTCTTATTGCGAACTCATCAAGGTACAATGGACAATTCCTCTTCCGATGTCCAACCTCGGTGCGATGATGACAAGCACGATCCTTCTTCGGATTCTCACGCTTTTGGGAGGGTACTTGGGTTCTTCGATAAGTCATAACTTGTTTTCCTTATCGGCTTTACCCTTACCTTTCCTTTCTTGTTCGCTAGCGGCTTAATAGGCTTAGAAATTATACCCTTACGGATGGTCAAAACCGCGGTGTAGAGGCCTTCTTGGGCAAACCTTTTTCGTAATCAATGAGCATTGCATGTACCTCATTGTTGTCTTCCCCGTAATGCATATTATAATTCACACGAAACCATCAAATTCCTTGTTAAGGGATCCGTTGATCGAGCCAATTTGTATTTCATTAGGGTAGACATAGTTCAAACGCCTAACCGGTCCATGTAATTCATCATTTCAGACGTTGGGCGCCACGGGTTTCCCATCTCCTTGCTTGCAACTATGAAACATCAATCAAGTCATACTGACTCTGATCACGAGCTTTTCAAACAACTTTTGCAATTCTTCCAAAGATGAGATTAGGGAAGTAACTCTCAAATTGCTTTTGCAAGCTTGAGTTCATACTCCCGAGCATAATGAGCGACCTCATTATACTTGTCATACTCGGTTGCCATGCGGCTCGTGCTTCAAAGAAGAGCATCACCGCGAGTTCGGAGGACAAGGCGTAGTCAAATAATTGATTCTTTTGGCAACCCTCAAGACAATTCGAGTTGCGATACCAATCATTGAAATTAGCGCTACAATCAATTCTCTCGATCAAACATAGATTTGAGCAGCGAGGCTAGTGCGAGAGATTCGACTTGAGCCATTTCTACGAAATAAAAGTTCAAAAGTTAGTACTTTCGATAAGTAAACATTCAAGAAAATAAATTACCCTTTGGTCAATATTCATATTAACCATAGAATTTTCCTTGAATTTTGGATCCTCATTATCATAGTTCCACCACATCGGTTGATGCGCTAGTGGTGAAAGTATAGAATAGGTAATCGTTGAAAACGATAATTGACAAACAAGTTTTCAATTCCAAAAATTATGGGATTTACAATTTTGCCAAAACAATTAATGCAAAACGTAAGCATGTTTCATCCCATCTTATGCCTTAAGTTATAGGTCTCACTAACTAACTTAATTAAGTTGTCTAATTTAGAAAGCGCAAATCATAAAGGCGAGGTCTCACACAACAAAATAATTCACCTCGTTATTGTAATCTAGATCAAGGTCTCACATAACTAAATTACAACTTCAAGTGTTTCATATCATTAGATGGCATAAACTTAAATTTTAAAGGTACAATTTTTGATGTGTAATCAAAACTTATGTATAAAAAGCATGCATACAACTTTATAACATAAAATTTTGAAAAACTTACTAAAAGATTTTAATTGCTAAGATTGAATTCTACAAAGTTTTAATCGATCGTTGAGAAACTTACAACTTTGCACTAAGATGCTTCGTACATAGAATGGTTATACTAGGTAGCTCAATCGAAGCGAGGCGGAGGACCGGTAAGCGAAGCATAACCTTAGACATCCATTCGGTGAGACTATGCTCACTTCTTAAATACCCTTTATAGTTTGTTCTAGTGGGTGAGCCGTTCTAACCATTTAGTACAGTCGCATCAGTCGATTAAAAGTTCAAGAATAATTCTTAGATAACAAATCAATTTCGCCATTATTTAGTCCATTTAATTTTCTATTCATAAAAAACCCTTTTTGCTTACTAACATGTCAAAACAATATATAAACAAAAAAGCATTTTAATAAAAATTAAACACACTCAAATAATATAAACATATAACTAAACAATTTAACATATGTAAAAACAATTAGCCACATGCATAATTATTTCAATAAACTCTAATAACAATTCTAGGCGTAAATAAATGCATACATTAACTAGGACTTTCATCTCGCAAGGTAGATGAGCCACATACATCGACAAGTCGATTCGTAGTCGAAGTTAATAGTATACCAATTAGCACATAACGAATTTTATTAGTTATAATTGAGGTCTTCCCAATTTTATAATTATTAAATAAAAAAAAAACATGTGTGTATCACTTAACAATTAATCAATTCACAATAAACAATACTCCATGGCAAAACATGCATGTTCCACCATGGATTCCGCATAACAATTATCACCCAAGATACGCATATTACATGGCACATAACAATTATTCATTAATTAACCACATAAAATTAGCATGCAATCCTAGGGTTTCTACAAGTTTTACAAAATTAAAACCTAATTAAATAAATATAGGGTAATCGACCCATATATATAAAAATTAGGGTTTCGAATTCAAAACCCTAGAAACCATAAAAACATGCATATAATCATAAAGATCCAATTTTTATGTGTTTCGGTAATTAATTACATCATATTAACGGCTCGTGATGCCACTGTTGGAATTTTATACTCATAACAATTATACATAAAACAAATACATCATCAAAGCAAGCGGCGGAAGACTATGGAATAATATATGTAATTAATTAACCAAACAAGAAAGTGCGTACCTTTTAGCAATTCAAGCAATCAAACGATTATGTGATCAAGTAACAAAACCCAAAACCCTAAACTAGGGTTTCACAAAATCGTCCCACCTAGAAATCGACCACCAAGGAATACAAGCTCAAGTGTGCTTGCTCTTCGTTCTTGTACACACGTACTAATAGCGATTTGATGTGGAGAAGCTAGTTCCTTGAATCACAAATAAACCAAACACTTGTGTCTTTGAGCTAGACAAAATCGAAACACCCTAGGGGTTAGGGATGTTCGACCGGCCACAAAGAGGAGAGGAGGAGGAGAGAATTTAGGTTATTGGCAATCCAAGGTTAGTTAATAATGAATACATTGATTTGTATTTATAGTTAACATATCTTGGAGTCAAGTTTGAGTGGGATTGGGTTTGAAACCCCCACCGATCGGCCTAAGCACCCCAAAGGGATTCTAGAACTTTCCGACTTGTAATTTCATCTCTAGTCCTTCTAGTTAATATTTAACGACCGTTAACCAAACCTCGTTAATTATTTAACTATCGTTAAGTTTTATTTAGTGATTAATAATTAATAACAATAACGTTTTATTTATATTAATTATGTACATCAATTCTCATACGTAATGTGTGCAATCCCGAAGTCTCGAGTTCGAATCCGGACATACTATTATTTAAATATCCATTAAAACCTTTCAATATAGTCCTTCAATTGGTCCTTGGTATTATGTGGGTCCCCTTCTCCTACGCTTTTGAAAAATCATTTTGTGCCTGAAACAAGAATGAATGCAGTAATAGCATAATCATTGGATTTCATAAAGTCTAAAGAAAGATTACTCAAACTCAACAGATTTCCATATTTCGCTAATGGTAAAGGAAAAAATCTAAATGAGTTCCATAGAGATCAAACTTATACAAGCTCTTGATCTTCCTCAACAGTTTTATATTCAAGTTTCTATATGACTTTACGAGATGAACATAGCTTAAGTATATACAGTTAAATGGGATGAACAAATCTCAAAGTATGAGTTGAACATCATCAACCTGGAATATAATTATACTTTCCTTAATATTCATGTGTCTCATTGCTCTCCAATATCATATACACTCAATTTCAGATTACCAAATACCAGCATCTTACTGCTAGTTTTTCTTTCCACAACAGGAGAGTTCTTCCCTTTCAAAATCAGCAACTTGGCTTTAAAAGTTTCCATTACAACATTTAATAATGTCTCTCCATTCCTTTCAATATCCTGAAAAATCCTCCAATTCCACTATTGTCAAATAAAGTATCCTGCAACCGCTACAAAAACATGTCACTGGAAACAACTTCAAACATCAAATGACTAAACATCAACACTAAACAAAAGTATATTGCAACGTTAAAAAATTTACTGTTACACAAAGCACACGCCATAGTTTTTTTCCTTCTGAATACCACTTTGAATGCAATGAGGGAACATACAAGACAATTCCAATCCATATTATCCCATCAAAACTGCATCAGGTAGACAAAGTATCGCCCATGTAGTCCATACTTACATCATCTGATTCAGGACCAAATGCTTTAAAAAACACCTTAGGAGCAAATATTGACTACATTAACCAAGACCAAATGTCAACATGAAGTCACTAACCAAAACAATGAAACTTAATAAGACCATTCACTTGATCACTTCCTAAACTTCTAACTAACCTGTCTTAGACATGGTTCAGGAATTTTATCGAACACTTTGTACGCATTATTAAACTCCCTTTTTCTAACTCACATTTTAACTTGACTATTTTACAGATAATGAAAGAATTTGCTCACCTCAGAGTCCCGCTTGAAAATATCCTATCTGCCACCAACAACTTCCATGAAGGAAATGTCGTTGGAGATGATTGGTTTGAACAGAGATATAAGGGACAGCTATTGTGGTCCGGTGAGTTGATTGATATCTTTGCTCGGAGGTTTAATAAAGAACGGGATGGAAGGACAGCTATTTGGAGGGAGATTTCATTGCTTTCTAGTCTCAAGCATAAAAATCTGGTCTCTCTTGTTGGGTTTTGTGATGAGAATGATGAGAAGATCATCATTATCAAGCTTGACACCAGATTAAGTCTCACCAACTATCTAAGTGACCCGATGTTGTTGACATGGGTGCGAAGATTGGAGATATCTGTTGGTATTGCACATGCATTGAGCTACATTCATTATGATGAGTCACGCGATTTCAGCGTAATACACCGGGGCATATGCAGTGCCACAGTTTTATTAAATGATGAATGGGAACCCAAGTTATCTGATTTTCAATGTTCCATGAAGATTAAAGCTTCTCAAAGGCACCATTCATTTCATACTAATAAACTTCAGTATGTGAACGGGTATGGAGACCCAACATATAGTGAGACTAAAAGTGTTAACCACAAGTCAGATATCTACTCCTTTGGGATATTATTGTTTGAACTACTATGTGGTAGGGAATCAGTTATTGACGGCCAAGATAATAAGTATTTGGCTCCCGTGGCCATTTTCCATTATAAAAATAAAATACTTGATGAAATAATTGATCCAGTTTTATGGAAACAAATGGATGCGCAATCATCCAACGTTTTCACGAAGACAGCATATGACTGCTTGAATGAAGATAGATTTCAACGCCTGGATATAAGTGAGGTTGTCACAATACTTGAGAGCGCGTTGAAACTTCAAATGGAACGTCAAAATGCTGTAAGACAGTTTTTTCTCTTTCATCTTTCTTTTATAAATAATCTCTGTTTATTTATTGATAATATTAACACAGGTAAAATTATTTACTTATTACTGTATTTATGGTATTAAAGGAACACACCATAGTTGCTGCCGAAGTTGAAGATGATACATCATCCAATCATGACAAGGTAATTATTTACTTATTACTATTGTTGCAAGTCACTGGAATTTTAGAAACGTGGCCTCTATATACACACGTGTCATTTTTCGAACACTTGGTAATGTTGTCTTGTTTGGTACATATTTATAGGGATCATTGACCTCCATATCTACACGCGTTGAGTCCCATGTCAGCAAAGACACAAAGTCTTTCCTCAAAGACCTTTCTCACTTAAAAATCGAAGCCAAAGATTTAATATCAGCAACCAACAATTTTTCTGTTGTGAATATAATTGAAAATTTTAAGCTTGGAACAATTTACAAAGGCTGTCTCTTACATTCTGAACAATTCATCGATATTATCGTAAAGAGGTTCTATACCAATTGTATAAAAGCTGAGAGCAAAAAGATTTGGACGGAGATTTCAATGCTTTCTAGTCTCAAACATAAGAATCTAGTGTCTCTTATTGGGATTTTTGATGATGGGATAAATAAGATGATCATATACAAGAAGGAGGCCAAGGAAAGTCTCTCAAAATATCTAAGTGACCAGACCCTCACATGGATGAAAAGGTTGAAGATATGCGTTGCTGTTGCAAAGGCATTGAGTTACATCCATTATGATCCTGGGCGAGATTTTAGTGTCATACATTGCAACTTCAGGAGCTCGAATATTTTACTAGATGACAAATGGGAACCCAAGTTATCTGGTTTTGAACTTTCTCTGAAAAATACAGTAGCTCGGAGGCACCGTCTTCTTCTTACTCATGATATTGCTAAGAATGTATACCTGGACCCAAAATACGAAAAGACTGGTGGAGTGACCCACAAGTCTGATGTGAATTCATTCGGTGTTGTATTATTAGAAGTCTTGTGCGGAAGGAGTGCAGACAAAGATGGAGACGAAGACGAAAACGAAAACGAAGATGAGTTGGGAGAGGGGTTTTTAAGTCAATTGGCTAAATCTCATTTGGACGAAATGATCATGCCACATTTAAGAAATCAGATGGACGAAGAAGCATTAAAATCTTCTCGAAACAGCATATTGCTGCATAAAAGAGAAAAGAGCGGATCGTCCACATATAGATCAGGTTGTCAAAGGACTTGAGAAAGCGTTGAAACTTCAATCACTGTATGAAAATCCGGTAAGAAAATAAACTTGCTTATCAACTTTATGTGATAATAACAGTTATATTTATCTACTAATCTCCTATTCTTTTCCAAATATTATTTTAGGAACTTCCAAGGAATGCAGTTGACAGTACATAATCCAATCACCTGAGGGTAATTTACTTCTTTATAGTTTTAGTTCGTCATCCTAATTAGTAAACACAAAAGTATATTACATGAATGGTCTATGTGGTTAGGGGCTTTTTACATATTACATTTGATTCCTGGCAGTCTAAAATGATAAAAAACCGTTAACAAATATATTTGATATGGGGACAGAAATCAAAACAACATCTATAAATTTATTGAGATGACCACCTCCACACCACACGATCAACACCCAAAAACCAGAAATCAAAACACCATCTGCACCAACTACCATGGACCTGCACACTAGTAACAAATCACAAATCATTTTTAGGCGTAAAATAGTAACTGATATCGAAGCTAACGGAGTCCAGTGGCTGTGAATAAAGTGTTGTATCACTTTTTTCTATTAACATCAAAATTTGTACAGATTGTGAATCTTTTTTCATTCAATTATTTATTTAAGTACATTGTTGTATGTTGAATGTCCACAATGTTGCAGTTGAAGAACTTGGAACACTTGAAGATTGAACTTAATGATATCGAGATGGCAACAGAGAAGTTTGCCGACAAATATTGCATTGGGTCAGGTGGATATGGTATGGTATACAAGGCACAACTCAAACATTTTGATAGCAGTACATCTTCGTCAATAGACGGGGTGAATAAATGTGATCTTCCCAAGAAACATAGCACGGTAGCCATAAAACGGATTCACAATCGAGAAGGAGAACAAGGGTTCATGGCAGAAATTGAGATTCTGACTAGCTGTAAACATGAGAATATAATCTCTCTTCTTGGTTTTTGTGACGAAGATTGTGATCACATGATCCTTGTCTATGAGCTTGCTTCTAAAGGAAGTCTTGAGGATTATATGGGAAACAGTGAAAAAATGACTAATCTTACTTGGATGCAACGCTTGAAAATATGTCTTGGTATCGCACATGGCTTGAATTACATTCACACCAACATAGATCAAGACAAACAAAAGATAATACACCGTGACATCAAGAGCGCAAATATTCTATTGGGCGAAAATTGGGAGGCGAGGATTGCTGATTTTGGGCTCTCCAAAATCCACCCAGCAGATGAGGCTAGCACTCTTAATACCAATATGATTGCAGGTACAGATATGTATTTGGATCCAGAATATCAAAAGTCGGGAAGATTAAATAAAAAATCAGACATTTACTCTTTTGGAGTAGTGTTACTTGAGATCTTGACCGGGAGATTGGCCCATGATCGTATTTTCACTGACGTCAATGAGAAGGGGATTGTACCCATTGCAAGAGATCATTTTGAGAAGGGAACGCTAATGGAAATTGTTGATCACAAAATCAAGGAAGAAACCGATGAACGTGTCTTTTCTCTAAGTAAAGGACCCAATAAAGAGTCTTTGGACATACTTTCAAAAATCGCTTTTCGATCTCTAGCAGAAACTCAAGCTGAACGTCCATCAATAGATGTTGTCATCAACGAACTCAAAAAAGCGTTAAACTTTCAGGTAAGTAATGGGTTTAAAATATAACTTTATAATTTCCTCATTTATTCTTCATCGTAGTATATATGTGACTTTTCCTACATTATAATTTAAATAAGTTTCAGATGCCAAATTGTTCAATTATATTTTACTTATCAAATCAACTGATTGTCCGATGATTCGCATGAGAACCACAAGGACAACCTCAAACTTTCACTTCAAGACATAAAGTTGGCCACAAAAACTTTCAGTCAAGCCAATCTCATTGGACATGGAGATTTTGGGAATGTGTACAAGGGTCACACTCATGGGCATAACTTCATTGCTGCAAAGCGGTTGGGTAGGAAATCTGCTGAAGGAGGAGCTGAATTTATGACAGAGCTTGAAATCCTTATGGAGTATAAACATGAGAATGTCATTGGTCTTGTAGGCTACTGTGATGAAGAGGATGAGAAAATAATTGTTTATGATTATGCATCCAGAGGAAGTCTTGATAAGTACTTGAGCGATGATAGTCTTACGTGGGTGATGTGGCTTAAAATATGCATCGATATTGCAATCGGGTTGGAGTTTCTTCATGGAACTGTTTCAAGTCCAGAAATGGTAATTCATAGGGACATCAGCAGCAGCAACGTTCTACTGTTTCATGATTGGAAAGCAAAAATTAGTGATTTTGGGCTTTCCTTAGTATGTCCAACAAATCAGGATGTAGATTATGCCATCGACAATGTAGCAGGCACAATAGGCTATCGTGACCCACTATACTCGAAAACAGGCTTCTTAACCAAAGAGTCTTATATATTCTCATTGGGTGCGGTCTTATTTGACATATTTTGTGGGAAACTATCATCTGTAAAACTAGATGATGAGTATCTCTATTTACCCTTTTTGGCTAAACAATACTATCATTTAGAAAAACTTCATGAGTTAGTGTTTGAGGGTATCAAAGAACAAATTGTGCCACAGTCATATACTACGTTTACAAGGATTGCCCTTCAATGTTTACATCACAGGAGAGAAAGACGGCCAACAGCAAGTGAAGTGATAATACAACTTACGAAAGCACTTGAATTCCATGTAAGTTTTTATACAGTAATTATTTCAAATTATGCTACCATTCGTTTCATATAAATATCTAAAACTACATTCATGGATATTAAAATAAGTTTTACACTTCTGTTGAACCGTAAAACATGATAAACAAACATATTTCTTAATAAGACGGTCTCTTTTTTATCACTCAAAACAAAAAATAAATCAAGTGTCAAAATGAAGAAGACGACAAGTTTACATGATCCAGAAAAAAATGTGTTGTCCATGTTTAGTTGAAGGTCTTCAGTAGTTTCTCTAACGGTAGAAATGTGATCGTATGAAATATGAGCTTATTAACTGTTTAACTAATGTACAGGTGGATTTTGATATATGGGAGCCGAAATTGCCTAAAGACTATAAAGAAATAATCCAGAGGACAAAATGCCCCGACGATTATTCTACCATAAAGAAAGAGGATATTTACAACATATTCTCAGCAGGAGTCCTCCTTCAACATGACAAAGTGGTAAGCAGTTCGTTAATATATCAAAGTTATTTTGTGTTTCCAGTGTCTTATGCATCTTTTACTTATTGATGGACAACTTAAAAATCATACTCGCATTTACACATGATATAAATCGAGTCTGAATTGTAGTATTCGACAACCTACAACCTGGTTACTAGCACGGATAACTTTGACCAAGAAGACGAAACACCAGCAGTTGACCGACAGAAAAGATAAATAAAATGTAATGCACAAGTAAGTATCCCTAATCAGAAGTTTGATTAGTTATTGAAAGAATGCGTACATGACCCTTTCCCCCCTCACCTCCTTCTTCTAGAGATGAGGGGAGATAAACCGTTACAAAAGGATGAGTTCATAACCCTTCCCCCTCACCTCCTTCTTATAGAGATGAGGGGGAAAGAACAATCGACTCTAACACCGCACCTATATCGGCCGTGAAAATAATAATACAAAGCGTGTTTGGCTTGAGATATCAAACCGACCCAACGGCGTGTACGCGTTACACGTTATTGACGCGGTACACGTTATTGACACGGTATTGATATTCTAGAACTAGACTCTTGTAGGCTAAGATAAAGACTAAATACAACAATTTCCACCTTAGGCTTTATATTAGCCAACACCAACACTCAATTCTTCCGAGAGTCCCCTTAGCCAAATAGCTTCCTTCACAGCCTCCGTAAGTGTCATATACGCCGCTTCAGTTGTTGACAAAGCCTCCATGTGCAATATCATAGCTTCACAGCTTCCTGCATATCCTTGTATCATAAACCTGTACCTTGTGATTGACATACCCATGACGTAGTCAAAAACCACAAAAACCTGTACATCTGTCTGTAATCCACGATCAAACCCATCCAACATACCCACATCGGCCGATGCTATGTTGGGTCTCGAGCAGACCACCTGATACTCCCGGCTTCCAACTACATATATACATGACCACTTACCATCCTTTTCCACATCACAGTCCCCTGATAGACTACCCTCCAACGACAGTATGGAGTGTCCCTCCAACAAAGTTTGTACCAACTTCTCATTGTGAACCTCGGATGTGACCCCTCGTAGTATTACCACTCGATCCCGACGATCTCCATACCAAGTATATTTCCTTTTGCTTTAACCAGCAATCCCTTGGTAACCCAGATCTCAGCCTTGTATTTGCAAGAGAAAAAAAAAACCATACCATCTATATAGAGAGATAGATGTATGAACATACCTGGTGTATACTCCCAGTAATAGTCGTTGCTGTCGTCACTGCTTTTCCTGCAACCGTTGCTGAGCACACACATATTTGGCCGAGTAACCATATCTTCTTTCAATCAAGCCTTCCACTTGAAAATTGCCTCACAAGCAACTGTATCATTGAAAGTCAATGACTCATGTGCGTATATCTTCTCCATTACAGCAACTGAAAAAGTAGCTTCATTACTGTCTTCTCTATACCTGTTTAGTTCCCGTGCTGAGTGTTGCTCCTTATCACGTGCTGAATGATAGTATATCAAATCCTAAGTTTGTACTTCCTGTGAACCAACTACCTGACCGACATTCCCCTGAGGTTCCACCTCAAATGTATGATCCCCTAGCGGTTCCACCTCAAACCCATCTCCATGCAACATCCGTGACCGAACACATACCTACACGTAAACAATGAAAGTTTTCTTGTATTCCCTACTTTCATTGAAAACCATATTCCTGTAAAGCACTCCCTTTGAAGTAACGTCATTTAACCTCCAAAGCCGATAACACACCATACCTTCACGGTATCCCAGGAATATGCACTTGACCTCAACCGGTTCAAGCATCCCTTGCTAAATAGTAGCAAGCCAACCAAATAACCCCAACATATCTATAGGCTTGGTTGTATCTTTGCCCAAAAAACCTTGGACAGACCAGACTGAATCAGAAAACAACGTACCTTAACCAAAGAGTGTCACGTTCATCTTTTTAACCAACCCATTCTACTGCTGTAACCCTGCAACACCCAAATGTTTGGCGACCCCACTCTTTATACATTGTTGTGTAGACCTCTGATTTACAAGACACAAGAAAATTACCTTTCTTGATCTTCCTTCTAATCTGAGATTCTCCTAACTGCTTCCTACCCTTCAATGTCTTCCGGTCCACCGCTCGACCGTCCAGTATATACATAATTAGCCTTCCTTGTTCCTGATAAAACCACCAGCGAACCCTTTATAACCTTGAACTTTCTTAACCCGTGTCGATAAATAACTCGACCATTTGAAAATCCAAGAACCTTTGAAAAGAATCTTTGCAATACCCGACACCTTTGAAGTTCAAAACCTGAATCTTCAAGCACCATGTGTCGATCGGTTTAAAAACCCAAACCGAAAAAACCCTTGAATGTTTCTACACCTTGTCGTAACCTCGACAAACGAAACCCTTCAAGTAAACCTTGACAAAGACTACTTTCAAATATAAAACCCTTGTTGCTCAAACGAGCACCAAGACCCGTATCAAACCCGGAATAGCGAAACCCTTTTCGATTGATACCGTGTACCAAGCAAAAGTCCGACACTTTTCAAGTCCTAAACCGAACTCAAGAAACCTTGTGTCGTACTCCCTTTTTTTGTCAAACCTGGTAGCCCAAGCAGAAAAACCTTCTGCTCCAACCAGAAAAAGAAAACCAAAAGTCATAACTCGAAATCACCAGTTCCATCAAATTTTTCGATGTCAAACTTGGCTCCCGTCATTCTTTAAACCCTTTATTAATTTGCTAAACCTTGTGAAAAAACCTCACAATCACAAACTAAAAAAGTCCCTTGTGCAATACCCTCTATTATATTACCAAAGTAGGAATATAATAAAATTACTTTTGCTTTATAGAAAACAAAAATAATATCTATCAATCTTATTTTAAGATAATGTTACCACTTTTAAAGAAAGAAAGAACGTGGGTATGTCCTTTATCCCAAAGACTTTGCCTTTTAATATTCCATTTCTCCTTCCTATTCTTTGACTAAACAAATGAACCAGAGAAAGAGAAATATTATCTTCTATCTTCTATCTTCTTCGGTGCAACAAAACCCACCGGAATAACTAAAAAATTCGATCATTGTCTCCTTGTTGTCGTTGAATATGGTTGCCCAAACAAACACACCCTTCTCGCTCCTACCAGAACCGAACAAGAGAACGCTCTCGATCGATCCTAGATAACCAAATGAACTTTCAACCAAAGCTCGATACCACTTGTAGTATTCGACAACCTACAACCCGGTTACTAGCACGAATAACTTCACCAAGAAGACGAAACACCGCAGTTGGTCGACGTAAAAGATAAATAAAATGTAATGCACAAGTAAGTATCCCTAATCGGATGTTTGATTAGTTATTGAAAGAATCGTGACATGACCCTTTCCCCTCACCTCCTTCTTCTAGATATGAGGGAGATAAACCGTTACAAAAGGATGAGTTCATAACCCTTCCCCTCACCTCCTTCTTATAGAGATGAGGGGAAAGAACAATCGACTCTAACACTGTACCTATATCGGTGTGAAAAATAATAATACAAAGGTGTTTGGCTTCGAGATATCAAACCGACCTAACGACGTGTCACGCGTTACACGTTATTGACGCTGACACGTTATTGACACGGTATTGATATTCTAGAACTAGACTCTTGTAGGCTAAGATAAAGACTAAATACAACATGAATTAAATATATATCGTATAACAGGTGCTGTCATTCGATGGTAATCGGAGAGAAATAAAATGGTATCGGCCACAACATTTTCGTACATAAACAGTTGTCCACCAAGTGGCAATCTCTTCGTAATCAAGGTTCTTCTTTCTCTCTACCCTGTTAGTACACAAGTGATAAGTCAATATATGCATTGTTGGTGGATGTGTATATATCTTTCTTTTCTAATGTTTATAGAGTAAAAAAGCTTATTGAATTCAAAAGTATAAGTGTGTGATAGGGGAGTAAGTGAGACCGATAAACACATCATGAACATTTATATTTATAATATGTGCGGGTTTGATCTGATGGTGGAAATGTCGATATTTCCAACTTAAACATCAACATCAAGACAAATGCTCAATTTTTATCTCCGGATGTTGTTTATGGAGTCTATTTAGTCTTCAAATTTTGTGATTCAAGAAACTTTTCAAGTAGACGGTGTATGTTAACCTTAAGTATAGGAAGGGATGAAACTTCGGCATGCATATTTTGCAACATGGAGAGACAAGGAGTGGATGATGATTGAGTTGGACCGATACTCGAACCGAAAGAGGATGTCGTGTTTGAGTTTCTACTAGAGAGCTTTTCAACCTACCAAGATGGAGATGGTGCGATTTATGTTGAAGGCTTTGAATTTCGAGCCATTGAGAAGGTAACTTGAATATATTACTTTGTTGTGTTCTAAATTATTGTTTATAACATAGAGTAAACTGAAAAACTGTCCTTATGATTGGTCCAACAAACGAGCACAATCACTATAACTCCGAAAGTGCAGTGCGGTTTGTTTGTGGAACTTTCGGTCATTTGAGTAAAAAGGTTAAATATGGGTATGTCACTGTTCCACTTTGGTCGAGACGAAAATTGAACCGAAAGTTCCCCACATGAACTATGCATGCACTTTTGATGTTACTAGGATTACGCCTGCGATCTGGGCAAACAACATGGATGGTTTTTGCAATTTACTTTGTATTTTATAAAGCTGGCAGATGTGTGGAAAAGAAATACATAATCTAAGTTACATGCTTATACATGATTTCTATACAGTGAAACTTGAAGATGTTGGAAAGTTGAAGGAAGCCCCAAGTCTTGAAATCAAACTTGACGTGGATCAACCGCATGATTGCCAACTAATTTTAAAGATACATTTAAGAAGTACACAAACTCGAGGACATGTTCGGTTGAGCCAAGTAAACGGAAGAAACTTCTCATGCTTTACGCAAAGGCAACTATATTCAAATTTTCGACGTGCATCTCTATAGTTCAAGAAGATCAATTCATCGTAGGTTTGATTTTCTAAACAAACTTTAGAACATTATTAATTAGCACTAAAGCTAACCTAAATGTGCATTATCAAATAAAATATTAAAGATTTTGTGAATAGATGGTTGAAAAGCTTTACCATATGGATTTAGTTTTATGTCTCCAAATGAATTTTTTAGGACGATGTAAATCAGATTATATATGTTGCACATGCGATTTTGGAAGGTGTGTGAGCTTTACCACGCAAGTATTTCATATCAAATCCGCAATTGAAAGTCAAATGTTATCACCCAATCTGAGACTACATTTGCTATATGGTATTCAAGATTTCGAGAAAAATGCCGGGGTGCATTGTCGGTGAAAGTAAAAGATTTGATCCGCCAAGAAAATAGCAAAGTCGATTTTTCTATTTTATTACACCAAGCCCATTGAATATAAATGATATTACTCGGGTTCCAAAACAAAGGGAAGATGGATGGATGGAGATTCAACTTTGGAAATTTAACTCAACACGTGACCTTGAGAATGACTCTTTTGATTAATATGAGATTTACAAGTTATGAAGGACCTTTATCTGCCTCATTGTGTGTGGCCTTGAGTTTTGGCCATCGTAAAAGGACTATCTGCGGTATTCACTAGTATTTTATGATTTTACTTCTTGTATCGGAAAAAGGTTCTTATTGTTGCACCTAGACAATAATAAGAATTACGTGTGAAGGTTTATCTTATGCATGTTTTATGTGGAAAGAAAATTGACTTCTCTTTAATAGACATTTACAAGGATTGTCTTTGGACTCATACTTCCATTTTCGAGCGACTTCCCAAGTTGCTCTCTGTGCACAAAATATGTACAACTATTTGTTGAGTTTAAAATACATGACATACAATGATAACATGTAGACATCAAGAGTATACAGCGGAAGACTAAAGATCATAACAAATAAATAATCAACTGAAAGATGCGTAATGTACCTCTTGCAATTGGTAGATCTCTTCAATTCGAGAACCCTAATTAGGGTTTATTTGGTTTAACGAATTGACCGTTACCATTTTTCAATTCAAACCAATTGATGTAACAATAGTGTGTTACACCACGTTTTTGTACACACGTATTATTAGCGATTCGATTCGAATGCTAGTTCTTGATCACAATAGAATAACCAAACACCTTTGTTATGCTCAAGGTCACTCGTAAATCCCTTACAATGGGGATTCACTCGTCAACCAAGAATAAGAGGGAAGAAAAGAAGAAGTTTGGCCTTCTAATGAAATCAAGTGTACCAAAGGATGAATACATGGGGATGTATTTATAGCCTTATGGTAGATGTCAAGTTTACTATAGTTTCCGATGTAAAGAGTTTACTATCATGACAACAAAACCTACAAAGTCACACTTTATCCAGATAAATATGAATGCCATTTGTTTTCTAGGATTTATGAGTACTTAATTTATAAAAATAAATTTGATTTTAGTGTCACAAAACTGAGAATACAATGGTTGTCAAATATAAGATTCCTTATTATGTCCGAAAAAAATACTAATGATACAATAACAAATGATGGGGAAACAAGAACTATAATCACCTCCTCTGTGCTTCCTGTGTGTACCATTTTGCACTACACGTTACTCTCGAGCGTCTTGTTTTTGTATACAAAGTAACTAAAACTTCAGCTTTACATATTTTATGGAATCAGCCAATAAAGCTTTTCATCCAAAGTCAATGTCTGCAGCAGAAGAAAATTTGACCCATTTACTTAGAAGTTGGTCTGATTTGGGTAATACCCTATCTCCAATGGGTCAGATGGGTAAATTTTAATATTTGACTAAATGAAAGTCATCCAAATGGGTCAACTGGGTAAAGTTTAATACTATCTGACTAAATGAAAGTCACCCAAATGGGTCAAATGGGCCAAAAAAGACACATACCTACGGCAATTCCCGAGACAATCAAGATTTTTCCATAATATCCATAATTCTTTAGGTCCTCCAAAAGAAAAGTAGGATAAAAAAACTCACAAGAAAAAAAGAGACTGTAAGATTTTAGGCATGATGGTAAGATTTAAAAGTTACCAGGTAACCTGTAAATCTCTCGTATTGTTCATGCGCCTGTCCTATAAACATCTCCACCCCTGTAACAATTACGGCTCCACATTCTCCAGCTTCCCGAAGTAATCTTGTAATTTTCGGTGTGTACACAGCATCAAACACCGGTGCATACGACTTTAAACCTTCCTGCCACCCAAAAAAAGAATAGGAATAGAAACTTTATCTCATGCACAAAATTACCTCATATTACGTTTCTAAAACATATGACCCAATAAAGGTAGATAGGAAAACCTTGGAAATAGGAATGTTATTTGGCTACATACCAACTGATGTAGTGTTTGCAAGTATCATACTGCCTTCTGGGCTGTAAGTGCTTAAATCGGCAAGAGATATAGCCTCTCCACCAATTATGTCAGCAAGTTCTCTAGCACGTAAGAGGGTGTTTGGATTTCAATGTGAACACTAGTAGAATCTAACCATAGGTCCGATTGGCTATCACAATCCTTGCACCCTTCGCTTTTGCTCCATAAGCAAGTGCTTTTCTAGCACCGCCAGCACCAATAACCACAAATAGTCTACCAGCAAAGGGTGATCCAGTTGCACCGTTTTGAACGCCTGAACCTGTAAATCTCAAACGGGTCAAATGGGTCAAACGGGTTGAAAGTCACACGTGAAATATGATATGAAAGTACAGAAAGAAACCTCGTAGACTATCCTCGATAGCGTAAATCGCACCCACATAGTCTGTATTACAACCATATAACGTCCCATCATTTGGTCTCCTGATGGCACAATTGACTGCTCCTATTGACTGTAACATGCAATCAATTACACGATACATAAAAATCCGTAATTTAATAATTATCATTAGCTTCAATGCTTAAGGTTTTAGGTTTCTATGAAAATGAAACTTACCTTTGCAACTGGATCAACCTCATCACAACATTGAAGTAAAGATTCTTTGTGGAATGGTACAACAAAGATCCGAAAACAATACATTTTACCAATCTAAATAAGTAAATATGTGTTTTTTCTTAAAAAATCAACGTACTTTCACATTTGTGCCCTTTGAGTCATTGTACTTTTATATAACCTTTGACTCACTATAAGATCGCTCAGATACTATTTGGGCATTCGGTAACACAAAACCTCATGTCAAAAACGATCAACATTATAAAAAAAATGATAGGTTTATATATGTGTGATTTAGATTGGATATATAATGTTAAATTTTCCGGTTACCAAATGACCCAAATTGTACACAAAGACTTCCTTTAAAGACTTGTTTATGTAAAAAAAAAAAAAAAAAAAAAAAGTAACACTGCACCAGCGTAAAAGTATAGATCAAAACACAACCTGAACCGCGCGAAATCTGTAGATGAGTAAGTATCAAGAAAATTCTTTACATTATCCACCAAAAAATTCACATAAACTCCATTAAATCCAACTGATCGGAAAGCTTTATTGTATAACAAAGGTGATTTGATATGTCCAACTGGCTTCTCGATAATACCAAATACTTTTGTGTCAAGTCCTAATTGTCTGAAATTAAACAAGTCCAAAAGATCCCTAATTGTGGGCTGTCCGGGTGCCGATACCTTTCCATGCTCAAGGGTGCCAAATGTCAAATATCCACCAAAATTCGGGTAGAGTACTCGAGACATCAGACCTTTTTCACCCATCACCATTGCTATTATTGGAACCTAAATGATTAATGAAGGTACTTAACTAACCACGTAAGCTAATAAAACCGCGAAAAAAATATATCTAATTTACAAATTTCCTTACATGCATGACTTACGCCGCTTACTTGAGAATTGGCAGTAATGTGAAAGACTCGCGCTACATCAGTTATATCTACAGCGGTTGTTGCAAACTTGACAATGTCTGCTCCTGTTGACTGTATTTTGGCAACAAGGTTCCCAAGCTCTTCTATTGAAGGACTATTTTAATGATTGTGGGAAGAAACAATGAGTTTGCATTTTGTAGGCTTGTCCCCAAGGATTAAGTTGTTGAAATCATCAACGGCCTGCATTTGAGTTACGAATAACAGTATAGTACTGCATTTTAGTAGACGCCTTTAATGTCAAGAAGAAAGGAACCTTAAGCTCAACATCGGTTTGATCAGCTCCTAATTCCATTGCTAATCGAAGAGCAGCCAATCGACTTTGTTCATCTCCGTCGTACTGACCACCTTCCCATGTTGGTCTAGAAAAAAACATAGAATCAGAAACCTTTTCAGGAAAGATAAAGTGTTACAACATCATGTAATATGGACTAGATTAAGGGGATGTTTGGTAATGCTTATTAAAACTGCCTACGCTTTCATGAAATAAGCAATTGCTATAACAGAAGGCAATGCGGCAAAAAGTATGTAGATAGGCTTCTACAGCAACAAAACCAGATAATCAGATATTGCATTTGTGTAAGTTTTCGGCAATCAGCTAATTAGGGATTTAAAACGTAAAATAATCAGAATCGCACATGCTGTTTGAATAGGAAACTCCAAAACTGTTACTTATAGCTGTTGCTTAGTTCACCATCAAATGAGCCTATAATCATATCCAACACACTAATTACTGCTGATCTACTGTATCAAAACGTAACAAGGGGTGTTTGGCATTACTAATTTAAACAGCTTATGCTCATAACCAGAAGACCAACTTATCCAAAACAACTTATTTCACCCCTCAGGTTAAACTTCCGATACTAGATCCACTAACAATAACCAGTTCAAACTAAACAATCTGAAACTCCTTACTGAAAAGACCTTATTTCACCCTGAACTAAGTAGATAAGCAGTCACATTTCTTCATCTGCTCAAAAAACACAACAAGCAGATAATTTGTAATAAAATCAATTCACATTCTGAAACAACCCAATTTAGTATACCATCAGAAGAAGTCCGCATTCGCATTATAACAGTATCAAGGAGATCATTAGCATAAGCACATATCACATCCAAACACTCAAATCTGCTTATCTACCACATCAACAAAATAATGGATGTTTAATATTACGATTTTAAATAACTTACGCAAATAACCAAATAATCAACTTATTCAAAACAACTTATTTCAATCTAAGAGTAATAAAGTTATAATACCATATCCACCATTATATTCAGTTTGGAATAAACAATCTCTTTTACCCAAAAAAAATAAAATAAACAATCTCGAAGTGCCCAAACACTCATAAGTGCATACATATTGCCAAAAACGTGTTTAGCAGACAAACTATTCGTTATTTCAAAATAACATGAAATAAACAATCTGAACAAGTAACTGCAGATCAGCTTATTTCAGCCCCAAATAAGCATATAATCATGTCCAAGACCTATAAAAAATATGACCGGAGAAAGGTAGACAGCCGTACCTTAGAAATAGGAGTGTCGTCAATATTTGGCTGCATACCAATTGATGTAGTGTTTGCAAGTATCATGCCACCTTCTTGATTGTAAGTGCTCAAATCGGCAAGAGATATAGCCTCTCCACCAGTTATGTGAGCAAGTTCTCTAGCACGATCTGTGTAGTATCAGTAAGAGAAAACTTTAATTGCAATCAAGTGGGAGTACTAGAAATGGTAATGTTAATGCTGGTAGAATCTAACCGTAAGTCCGATTGGCTATCACAATCCTTGCACCCTTTGCTTTTGCTCCATAAGCAAGTGCTTTTCCAGCACCGCCAGCACCAATAACCACAAATAGTCCACCAGCCAAGGGTGATCCTGTTGCACCATTTTTAACGCCTGAACCAGTAAACAGTTGCAACAATTTGTGCTATAAGTAAATCTCAAACGGGTCAAATGGGTCGAACAGGCTTATATTATCACTTCTTTTAGAAAGTATCGAAAGAAACCTCGTAGACTATCCTTGATAGCAGAAATAGCGCCTACATAGTCTATGTTGCAACCATATAATGTCCCATCATTTGGTCTCCTGATGGCGCACTTGACTGCTGCTATTGACCGTAACATACAATCAATAACACAATACATTAAACGCCATACTTTTATCATTAAATATGCTTTGGTAACTTAGATTCTTTGTGATGAATGGTACAACTGCATCCAAAAATGATACATTTTACTGATCTGAATTAGTAGAAATACAGGGTTTTTTCTATAAAATATCAACGTACTTTCAGATTTGTGCCCTTTTAGCCATTCTACTTGTTTTTATAACATTTGACTCATTATAAGATCGCTCTCTAGACTGTTTGGGCAAATAGTAACACAAAAACCAACTGTCAAAAATGATCAACACAATGTTAAATTTAGTAACTTAGATTGATGTATAATGTTAAATTTGCCTGTTACTAAGTGACCCAAACTGTACACTAAGACTTCCATTAAAACCCCTAGAAACTGCACAGACGTGAAAGTGTGTCGGTTTGATGGAAAAACCCCCATAAACAGAAATACTAGCTCTAATAAAATATATAAAAACTCAACCTGAACCCCGCAAAATTTGTAGATGAATAAGTATCAAGAAAATTCATTACATTATCCACCAACAAATTCACATAAACTCCATTAAAACCAACTGATCTGAAAGCTTTATTGTGTAACAAAGGCGATTTGCTATGTCCAATAATACCGAATACTTTTGTGTCAGGACCTAATTTTCTGAAATTAAACAAGTCCAAAAGATCCCTAATTGTGGGCTGTCCGGGTGTTGATACCTTTCCATGCTCAAGGGTGCCAAATGTCAAATATCCACCAGATTTCGAGTAGAGTAGTCGAGACATCAGACCTTTTTCACACATCACCATTGCTATTATTGGAACCTAAATGATTAATGAAGGTACTTAAATAACCACGTAAGCTAATAAAACCGTGAAAAAAATATATCTAATTTACAAATTTCATTGCATGCATGACTTGCGCCGCTTACTTGAGAATTAGCAGTAATGTGAAAGACTCGTGCTACATAAGTTATATCTACAACAGTTGTTGCAAACTTGACAATGTCAGCTCCTGTTGACTGTATTTTGGCCCCAAGGTTCCCAAGCTCTTCTATCGAAGGAGCATTTTGATAATTGTGGGAAGAAACTATGAGTTTACACTTTGTAGGCTTGTCCCCATGGATTAAGTTGTTGAAATCATCAACGGCCTGCATTTGAGTTACGAATAACAGTATAGTACTTTAGACGAGCCTATGAGCACGAGTAGACGCATTTAATGTCCAGAAGAAAGGAACCTTAAGCTAAACATCGATATGATCAGCTCCTAATTCCATTGCTAATCGAAGAGCAGCCAATCGACTTTGTTCATATCCGTAGTACCGACCACCTTCCCTTGTTGGTCTGGAAAATGACATAAATCAGAAACCTTTTCGGGAAAGATAAAGTCTTACAACGTCATGTAATATGGACTGGATTAATCAAGAAACCAATAGCCCTGGTTGTCCTAAAGAAATATATAAATGTCCCTTTTTGTAAGAAGGATCATAATACTAATATCGAAGAAGTTGTCTCATGTCAGTTCTGCATACAACATCAATACTTATATCTATTACATTGACTTCAGGGGATGTTTGGTAATGCTTATTAGAACTGCTTATGCTTTCATGAAATAAGCTATTGCTATAATAGAAGGCAATGCTGCAAAAAGTGTGTATATAGGCTTCTACAGTCACGAAACCAGATAATCAGATATCAGATTTGTTTAAATTTACAGCAATCAGTTGATTAGAGATTTAAGACGTAAAATAATTAGAATCGGATATGTTGTTTGAATAGGCAACTCCGAAACTGTTACTTATAGCTGCTGCTTAGTTCACCATCAAATGAGCCTATAATCATATCCAAACACTTATTATGGCGATCTCATCAGATCAAAACGCAAAAGGGTGTTTGGCATTACTAAGTTAAACAACTTATGCTCATAACCGTAAGATCAACTTATCCAAAATAGCTTATTTCACCCTAAGGTTAAACTTACGATCGAATCCGCCACCAATATCCAGTTCAAACTAAAAATCAAACTCCTTCATGAAAAGACCTTATTTCACCCTAAACTAAGTAGATAAGCATAGTCAAATTTATGCATCCGCTCAAAAACACAATAAGCGAGATAATCATTATAAAACAATCCAAATTCAAACATCTCCATCATATGTCAAGATTCATTATACCATTAGAATAAAATTGCATTCACGTCATAAGAGTTGTAACGATATCATTAGCATAAGCCCTTTTTATCAAATTTTATCATTTGCTTAAAAAAAAGCAATAAGAAGATAAGCTGTTTAGATAAGCAAAAATCCCAAACACCCCACATCACATTGTCAACATTTTCAGCTCAAAGTCACCAATCCCAATTCCCACATCAAGCTAATGAATCTAACATTCATATCACAGAAACAGTTTCGTATATCGAAAAACCGCACATGCAAGTAAAAACAACAGGCAAAGGACTTAATTTATAAAGGGGTTTAGGGTTTGATATCATATCTATCAATAAACCTTTCTCTAATATCGATTTAGTCAGCACACCTCCCAATCAGCTTATTTCACCCTCAAATAAGCCTATAATCATGTCCAGACACTCAAACATTATTTTTTTTTTTTTGAAAGTGAATGTATAATATATACTAAAAATTTGTACAAAATCGTAATCATTGTCAAAGACATACCTATCCAGACACTCAAACCTTATCCACAATATCAAAACACAATAAGGGGGTGTTTGGGATTACTATCTCAAACAGCTTGTAAACAGATGATCAGCATATTTCGCCCTAAGAAAACAACTTAATTCACCGTAAGAGCAAATTTGTTATTTCAAAATAACAGCAAATAAACAATATGAACATGCGATTTCCAATCAGCTTATTTCACCCCCAAATAAGCCTATAATCATGTCCAGAGCCCATACATTGAAAACTGCTTATCCAGAATATCAAAGTGCAATAAGGGGTCAGCAGCTTACGCAACTAATAAGCAGATGATCAGCTTATCAAAAACAGCTTATTTCACCCTAACAGAAAATTTGTTATTACATCATAATAAGCTTATATGAGCCCATAAGTCTCAAAATAAGCCGAAATCATATAAGCTCATAAGCTCACACATAGTTTCTTTATTATTATTATTTTTTTTTTTCAAAAATTGATGAAAATAAAAGATGGGTTGAGTGTAAGAAGTGTCTTAACAAAAAAATTATACCATGTCTTGATTGGAACAAAAAAATTACATCAACATACAAACCTCTAAAATATAGGATAAAGGAAGGGGTAAGCATCCAATCGAATTCAATACCCAACGACCAACCTCTATAAACCAATAGAGAGTGGTTTGATTTAAAATATAACTTTTCTTCCCCTTAGACACACTAAAAAACTAAAAACAACATAATTGATACCTAATTTATACATGGTACCCGGTACCAAACTATATATGTCTAATTCATTCATTATTTAAAACATGGGAATATGTATTCTCAATAATTTTTCGTTTTCAACCTTGTCACACGTCTTGATAATTAGTTTTAGGGATTATATTCATTTTATGAGAAAATGTAGTAGTAATTAGTTTTAGGGATTATCATTCTACATGGTATCACGAGTCCATCCTTACCGATCCTAAAACTCTCCGTCGCCACCTCCGGTTACACGCCGGAGGTTCGGAGGGCTCCCTTAAATAAAATAGTGGATCTTTCTGTTTTTCTAGGAAAAAACACGCCCCGTTTGTTCGGAAGGTTCTTTGGGGGTTGAAGTTTTAGAACCAACTTTCGTTTTCTCATCTTTCTGTTGCATTAAAAAAAATGCTATATTGTTTGTTTGTTAGTCGACTATTCGTACGGCTTTGTTACTAGTCGACTAAAGTTGACTGTTAGTACCAGTCCCTAATGTTGACCGTTGGTACAATATGATTACCAGTCAACTTAGCCGACCGTTGGTACCAGTTGACTAAAATCGATTGTTGGTACGGTTTTGTTACGAGTCGAATAAAGTTAAGCTTTTATTATGTTATGTATTGTTTTTTTACTACTATGTATGTAGATATCTTTAATAAGATTTGCCTACAGCTTTGTTTGAAGAATTTCGCTTCTGTTTGAGTGTTCGGTGTCCTCCTGCTCAAACTGCAGAGGAGGGTTAACTGTACATTATAGACAGGGCCGTCCCGGAGATTTTAGGTGCCCTAGGCCGTAATTAAAAAAGGGCCTCCTTAAAAAAAATATGCGAGTAAAACAACCGTATTGATCTTAAAATAAACTCACAAATATCCCAATATAGATGCTAAAAAATGTATAAATATTCAAAAATACTATTACAAAGACCATTTTATTGTATGAATGTTGCAATTTTACTAACATTTTTTGAAGCATAGTTTTTGACCATCTTCTTATAATCAACATTATTTAACAAATCATTCTCAATAACTATCAATGCCAATCTATTAAGTCTCTCATGTGATAATAAGGACCGTAGGTAGCTTAAACAAGAAAAATAAACACTAACAAATTAAAAATCTCCATAAAAAATTAAAATAAACAAGTAAAAGATTTACCTTATAATAGCCAAAATAATTGATTTATGAACCTATCGCCATCGTCGTCTTTCTTGATTTTAAAACACAAAACTCAAACTCGATCTTTTTTTATTGTTTGTGGGAAACTTAACTGCATATATTGATATTAGAGGCATATAAGCAATTGTCCATAACACATTTTTTTGTTGGGCTCTAAATAAATGTCTACGAACTGGGCTTTGATAAGAATTGGTGCCCCTCCAAATAATGGGCCCTGTGTCATGGCCCATACTGCCCCTGCCCAGATCCGGGCCTGATTATAGATTAGTGATAAGGCAAAGAGATTAGTATGAAATGAGTTGTACATGATTCATGATTGGCATGTGATTATTCATTTACCTTAAATTGATCATAAGACACGCTATAAATGTATCTTGTATTCCTTCATATCAAATCAATCAATAAACATTATCATTCTAGAGTTTTAAACACCTATAGTTACAATAACTTCTCACAACCAACTCAATTTATAACCAACTTTTTTAATTAGCAAAGAAAAATAAGTCACAAGATAGTAGCAAAGTTTTAAAAGTGTTCTATTAAAGTCACTAGAATTCAAAATTTTCACAACAATAAAACATTATTGGAAACAAAGTGAAACTTAGTTACTAGATTGGAAACAAAGTGAAACTTAGTTACTACGAGTATTTGATTTGATGATTTCCATCCTCATTTTCCTATTAATCAACTTAAAACAAATCAACTATTGTTATTGTACGAACCTCATAATAACCCCTTCTTTTTAATACTTTTGACTTTTAAAGCCACTTACGAACCTTTTTTTTAATACTTTGAACCTCATACGAACTATTTTTAATCCTCTCAACTGCACTCGAGCCCTTTTAGATACATTGAACCCTTAAGCCTCAATAGAACCCGAACCTTTTCTTATATATAATTTTATAAACCTCTTACTTTGAACCTCATACGAACCCTTTTGTTTAGAGTAAATTACATTTATTTGTCCTTATAGCTATAAAGATTGTATGAGTGATGAATCTTGGTATATGTTTATAAAGATTGTATCTTGGGATTATAATCTATGCACGAAAAAGTGTTTTTTATGGACTAATAACAACAATAATTAGCAAAGTACACAACAAACAAAATTGAGTTGCACACCAACGTTTGATATAATGTTTGTTTTAATAGTGTTGTAAATTGGTCATGTTAGTGAGACCCTTTGAGACTTGTTGCTTGTTAGAATTGTTTTGTGGACTTAAATCGCCTTTAAGAAAATGGCCTTTTATCTCGAATTAGTAGTGTTGTAAATTGGAGATTCGGTTTTGGTTGAGCGAAAACGGATAAACTAGTGGCAACCCTGAAACCTGTCTGTTATCAAAGTGAGCATCACATGCTGTGATAATACAGAGTTTTGTTTTTCATAGTTCTTATAGTAACAAAGAAGATGGTATAGCAAGTGTTTGATGAAATGTCTGCTTGAATAGTGATACAAGTTGGTCATGTTACTTATGCCCATGTGACTTGTTGCTGATACTTACATTGATTTAGTGGAGGATTCAGTTTTTATGTAGCGAAACCGGATAAGTCAATAGCTATTAATTGTCATTAAAATGGGAATTCTTTTTGTTGATCAGTTTATGGTTTAAGACGCTATATTGGTGTCTGCAATGCTGCTTAATAGATCACTTAGATGAAGTTTCATCCATTGTAATGGTAGGACCTTAAAGTAAGTCCTATCATTCATCTAGAAGTATCAATTAACTACTTTTAATTGGTTCTTTTGATTCCATGTGAATAGTATAGTATAACTAAATGCCATTATTCTTTATCTTTGTAGAGCACAACTTTCCAATATTAGGGAAACAGGACAATGGTTTGTGTCTGTTAGAGAGACTGCTATGCGTGCGATTAATCAAGTAAACGGGACTCCGTCTCAGGTACAACTATTAAGTATATATAACTGGCATGATATTATCGTTTTAATCTTTCGAAACTTGAGATCTTTAACTGAGTGGCACATTAACTGTTCGACAAAATGTATCCTACAATAGTGTAAAGTGGTCATAATATTGAGATCCTTGAGTCTTGTTGCTCGTTAGAAATATTCTATGGACTTAAATGGCCTTTTTTTAAGTGCAGACTAGTGTTTATTCAGCAAAATTGAATAAACTAGTAGCACCCCTGAAACCTATTTGTTATAAAAGGGAGTTGTGATTTGCAGACTTCCTTACATAGTGGTTACTGGTTATAGTTTAATTAACATTAATAATAATCAAGAGATGGTAATTTTTGAATACTCGTAGAGATGCTAACTGTACGGTTATTTTGAAATATCCTGATTGTGGTTAATTTGACTTGAGCTGGTGGTAAGATTATGACACTTATAAGTATGATTGTGTTTTGGAATTGTCATTCATAATAATGAATTTCCAGTATTGTTATTTGATATTGTGAAGAATCCGTGCACCATTAGTGGAGTGGTTTAGCTTTTTAGTACTTAGATTAAGATAAGTTGAATCGAATTGGGGGATAGATAGTTGGAGACTTGGAGTGCTATTTTGCCAGTTGGGTAAATCTTTGGAGACTGCTCGTACCGGCAAACTTTATGGTTCCAGTTTGGAGATTATACCTCCATTCCTTTGATCATAACCTTGCTGCGAGATTAGGAAAATGTGTGGAGCTAAAGTTGATGCTGAGTCGCTAACTCGCATACTCATAATATCTCATGTATCCCCGATAATTATAGTGTAGATGTGGCAAGATGTATATGAGCATGTATGAAAACTCTTAAACATTTTGAGTAAAACTGAAGAGATATCAAAATGGGCGGGATCTGGGAAAAAGATAATGGCTTACCCGAAACATTTTTAGTCCATTTTATTAGTAAATAGTTAGTGTCTCTAATAGTATTATAAAAAATAAAAATCGTTTTATGCATTAAAAATACATTTTGGGGGACCTTCCACCTGTTTGATCTCTTTCCTGTTAAGATATTAGAAATAAACATAAACTGAATACCCCATAAATAAGTAAATAATTCAAACTGCCACACTAGTATATGGTGCCGAATTACGCATACACGCATTTTGTTGACGATATTTGTATAATAAGTCCATCATTCCTGTAGGATGAGATTCTTTCTACTTTGTAGGATGCACCAAGCGAAAGTATACCATACTCTGGAGATTATTTGATTCAATGAGTGAACAAAATATGGATTGGTGTTTCACGTGTAGAAGGTTCAACATGTGAAAGATATTGGAACTTCTCAACACAAGTTGGATATTAATTTGATCACCCCACAATTTGCAGTCATTGCCAAGATGTTATTGCTGGCCAACCACCTCGTGTTCTTTGGGTTGTCAATTAAGCCTTGGCTAATCTCTTGACAATTATAAATTTATATTATCCATGTTATGTTTGATCTTTAATGGGCTAAACTGGTAAAGTAAAAAAGTTGCTTAAAACAAAATGGGCTGCAATTGGTCGATAGTCTCCCAAACTATGTTGCATCAACCTTAATAAATATTTTATAAATAAAGTTGGGATTATTGATGTACTAATTATCAATCAAAAGGTTTAAACGTTGACAAAAATAAATAAATAAATAAAAATTCTTTTCAGGTTGACCTGTACGAAATATGTTTCAGCCATAACCCGTGTTAAGCTGTTACACAACCCGCCCACTCGATCACATTATCTATACTACATATAATAGAAAAACAGTCAAAGGTGAAAAGTTGAAAAGTTGAATTGTTGAAATTGGTCAAATGAGAGATAAATGCATAGTGTAATTAATACTCTTATTAAAACTTTAGCCAAATTGCATGTTTCATCCTCATGGACGAAAATTTACGCAAAGGTTTGTCAAAGGGACGATTTATGCACTTTCGAAATGGTTGAGATGAAACATACAATTTGACCAAAGTTTAGAGATGATTTATGCAAAGGTTTTGGTGAAATAGCCCCGCATGCAAAACCCCTTGCCCCTGTAAACTTTTTGTTGAGTCTTTTTAGAAGCTTTGCAATTTTGATAATATATTGAACCGTTGAACACTTCGAACCTCAAAAGAACCCTTCCTGATATTTAGAACCTTTGGACCTTATAAGAATCCTTCTGTTAATACTTCGAACCTCACAAGAACCCTCTTTTAATTAATACTCCAACCCATATCCTACTAAAACCTAAGTCAAAATACCCGGTCAACCAGTATTAAAACCCCAGGGTCAAATTAAAACACCCTCTCGCGCCCTTTTTCACCCCAATTACTGTTCACCTTCCCCATCCCCAAATTACCCTGCTCCCATGAGTTTTACCCTTCACTTAAACGTTTCTAGAAGCCTCTGACATGTGACTGACATCATGTTAGTGCCACGTTGGCAATCCGTGTGAAGAATAAGAGATGCACGCATTCCAAGGGTCCAAATTGAAGAGCACATGATGGAGACTTGATCAATGGTTGAAAGAAGAGGATCCAGATGCTTCCTCACCTCCTGGAACCCTAGAAGCTCAGCTATAAAAGAACCCTCCACTCTCACAGAAGCTCTGTCCAATTTTTCATGTTTTAGAGATATTGTAACCAATTTAATTTTGCGTCATTTACTGTTTTTTAATAGTTAAATTTAGTTTTAATTTGAATTTCATTTTCTATTTGTCTCAATTTAAATTCCTATCTGTCATACTGTTTGAATCACTCATAAGTTTTCATTTCTGTATAGATAAGCTCACATAAGCTCATTGTTGCCTAGGTGAGCTTATTGTTGCTCTACCCTCTCTTAATTTCAAATTTTCTTAAAAGTCAAAGAAAGTCGAAAAAATTAACTTATGCTTACTTTTAGTTTTGTTCTGTTCAAAGTTGTTTTAAATAATTAATTGGACTTGTTAAAACATTCTGAGTCTTAAACATTCAAGTGCATAGTCAGTTTTGCCCTTTAACTGTCTGCAGTCTCATGGTTCTGTCTCTGCAGTCTCATGGTAGTTAGAAGTCTTTACGTGGCTTATTTAGTAGTTCAAAGTTGCTTAATCTGTCAAAATTTTTCTGTCTGCAGTCCACATTTATGCCCATGTAGCTTTCTTCACAGCTGAATTTCTGCCTGTTCATTTGATGTTATTGTTTGATTTTTGTTTCTTTAGATAGTCATTAGTACAAAAGAAGAAATGAGTAAAGTTTCCCGCAAATTCTTCATGCAAGAAAGAGATATATCTTGCCAATAATCACATCTTTAAGGTGATACCTGGATACAACCGTAACAATTGGCAAGCACGAAATCATTATGACAGTGAAAAAAACTCATACCGATTCATAAAAAGATTTAGTTTGCTAAATACCATTTACAATTGAGGCAGTCCTTTTTACCAATTTGCCCCAAGAAACTATTTATAAAATCAATGCAGTATTGTAATGTCCACATTGTGTATTCCACTTACTTGCTCTTGTTGTACTTGAATTCTATATGAAGGCAGTCTTCTATTTCAACTTCCATCTGGAAACAGAGAACAAAAAGACAATATGCATATAGATAATCTCGTCAGTTGCATTTTAGATTTCTCAAAATGGGTACATCAGACATTATCATTGGTGCTTATGTCAGTTATGTGTTCTGCCCTATGATTAGTGATTCGCATGCCTATTATGGCCTTCATCCGCGAGTGCTAGATTATCTGTGATATAATATAACACAAACCTTGATACTGTTGTCGATTGATGGCAATGGGCTATAGTTGCGGACCTGGTACAGCGAAATAGGAGAACACATCAGACATAACAAAGATAATACTGTACACAATATTGCAATTATCATGCCCTCTAACCATGATGGTATTTCAAAAAGGAAAAAAATAAAGGGAACTTGAAAAATATTTCACTTGGGGAAAAAAAAACGTTACCTGAATTACAGACAACTTACAAACATATATTCAGATTTATGGTGGCTTGGTTGAGGTCGGGCCAACCAGATCCCGAAAGGCCTGAACTAGATGGATACCCTGCAGCACAAGCTATGCGCCCCTGAATGGATCCCTACCACAAATTGCAGCCTAATAAAAACAAAAAGAAATCATTAGCTACATTAAAAACTCAAACAAGAGTTCATATCAGACACATATGTCGACATTATCATGCCTTGGTAAGTGTCGAAGATGCCACTGAGCGTGCTATCTTGGCTGCTTCAGCTTCACTGCCTGCACCAGTTACCGTCTACCTACAATATATAATAGACAACAGTTAAAAATTTAGTGTAGGTGAGTGGATAGTGGTTAAAATTTTCTTCAACGGTTCCAAAATAGATCATGCAAAACCGAACCATTTTGACTTCTGATCTTGTGGACCAAAATCAACTTAAACCCTTTTTGTAATGATAACTAATGGTAAAAGATGTAACTTTGAATTGTAAGCCAATGAAGTTTTACGTTTATTAATGGACTCCCAAAAAGGAGAGATGTTGCAACTTTGCAACTATTATAAGACACATGTGCTTATATATAAAAGGACAATCAAATTCATCAACAACGGTGCTCGTGCTACTCACAGTGATCTAGTTGAAACTTCGATTTACAGCAATCTGTACCATCTTACGCCAAACATCAGTATCTATAAGAGCATCAGGGGTTATTACCTGAAAAACCGACAAGCAGATATGTGATTAGAGAACACACGGTTTATAAGCAGAGCATAATTCACTGCACCACGTTTATGGTATAACCACATTAGTCTAGGAGATATGTAGTTACATACACGAAGAAGTGTTCCCATATTCGGTGGATCATTCCGAACCTTTGCCATCCCACCAATTCTTATACGGTGCCACCAACCTGCAATGTACCATTAAAACAGATACAAATATGTAAATTTGAATTCCAGTTCTAGTAAGTGAAATAAATTTATATTATGCTCATAAAATCAGATACACAAGACCCAATAAATGCAACTATCGAACTGCCTAAACAAATCAGACCACTAGGCTCAAATCATGAGGATACACCGATACAAGAACTAACACATGCTAGTAAGTTGACAGCTGTGAAATACAACTGTGTATACGTATATGATCCATCCTTTGATCCTTTCTAGAAGTAAAACGCTAAAAGAACAATCAAATTTAAAATATATACACTAGAGAAAGCATATATGATATCACACATTACCAGTAGATACTGTACATGAGTGTATATGAACACTATCCCCTTAGGATTAGCATGTTCCAATTTGGTACCTCAAAACACAATAAGAATTTCCTAATATACATTTAAAAGCAGTTCAACTTCTAAGCCAGCAGTTTACTATCAAGAGGCAAAAGTTACTCTGCTAATGACACTTAACTGAATATATCAAATCAAGCTTAACATTATAGTTCTCCTAATCCCTGTTAATAGAATTTCCTAACAAGAATTTAAGCTAATAAAGATGCTACTGCTATTACAATGTACTAAAATAACACTATAATTAGTTGCTGATAAGTATCTAAAGCATTTAACTTCATCAAGATATGGCCTAGCAAGCATTCCAACGAAATTCCGACTTAGTAAGCATGTGTGAGACTCCTATATTTTCATTGCAATTATTATTCTATATTCTCAGATTCTAAACAGATGATGCGATATTATCTTTTGCAGGCTTCACACTGTTAAAAAGAGGAGGTAACAATTGGTATTTCAGAATGCTAAGAGCTTATGCAAATTGCTAGTCTAGCCTTCATTCTATTGTTGGTATTTAAGTTGCTATAAGACAACAAGTTTTCTTATAGTTAGTTGGTATAAGGTGGACCGTTCTCCATGCTAAAATAATTAGCCATAAAGTCATCTTACTTTCGGATAATGAAGAACCAACCAGGAAACCATCATACAAAGAAAAGGTATTTAAAAAATAATACCAAGCATTTCTTGGTTGACAAAGATATAACCACTATAATGCTTGAAGTTGGCAAGTCATGTAAAAGCATGACCAAGAAATGCTCATTTAATAAAGAGCCAACTAAGGAATGGTAATAGTAAACCCAAGATGATCAACAAATGTTTTTTATGAGATTCTAGCAGCCCCCTTGATCGTTTTATGAATTAATTATGGCGTAACCATAATTAACTGCATTATTGGGGTCTAACTCTTTCAGTGCAATAAAATACAGTAGGTGTTTTAAGGGTTGATTGTACTATACCATTACCAAATACTATAAGCTTGACCATGTCTAGATTCTAGCAGCCCCTTGATAATGCTCAAAAATCAACCCCATCCATGCACCAAAATCGTTATACAACAAAACGAAAAAGCCATTGCCATTATTAATATTTTAACATTTACTTCGATAAGCTTTTTCATCCTTTATCAGGTTATACCAACAATTTAATGCTTATTAAAACATGGAATCGATCACGCTCAATTATAACCACAGAATCACAAGTATGCTACATAATAAACCATGGCTAACAATAAGCCGGTGAGCGACATTCATGTCAAATTAGGGCGCTACCTACCTACCTTCAACTTAACTTTAACAAGAAGCCAATGACAACCGATTTATGTTTTATGAAGGATAAGAGCGGTTGGAACGATTTGCAGGTGGAGTGAATAAAAAAGATTGATTAAATTAGAGTGACTAGTGAAAAAAATATGTTTACGGGTCGGACTAAACAAAAAAATAACTTTAAGGGTCCTATACAAATAAATGTAATTTACTCTAAACAAAAGGGTTCGTATGAGGTTCAAAGTAAGGGGTTTATATATAAGAAAAGGTTCGGGTTCTATTGAGGCTTAAGGGTTCAAAGTGGCTAAAAGGGCTCGAGTGCAGTTCAGAGGATTAAAAAAAGTTGGTATGAGGTTCAAAGTATTAAAAAAAAGGTTCGTAAGTGGCTTTAAAAGTCAACAGTATTAAAAAGAAGGGTTATTATGAGGTTCAAAAGAGCTTAGGGTTTAAAGGGTTCTTATTGTGCTCAATTGGGGTTCGTATGAGGTTTTAAGGTCAAAGTTTTTAAGGAAGAGTTCGTTAGAGTTCAAAGTATTAAACCGGATGGAATAATAAGGGTAGAATGGGCTTTGTAGCTTAGATAGGATTATTTGGTTTTGGATTTTTGGATTTGGACTTGTAGTATTAGATTTGTATCCGGATTATGAAGAGTAGTACCATAAGGATTTTATTTGCCAAATTGTAAAATTTTAAGGACCAATTGTGTAATTTTGACAATTTTGAGGTGTGATTTGGCTAAATTGGTAAGATGGAAGGTAAATTGGTAAATGGGGATGAAAATGATAAATATGGGAAATGGAGGGTTATTGTGTAAATTGGGTAAATGAGGGTGTGTTTTGTAATTTTGGATAAGTTGAGGGTGTTTTGTGTAAATGTGGTAAAGATGAGGGTGAAAATGTAAAAACTTCCCAAACATGATCCCAAACTCCGTAAAATGTAACTTTGAGCGTTCAAGATCCATAAAACCCGTAAAACATATACCACACCCACACTAGTTTTAGTCCAAAAACACACAAACCACAATGATACCTTATGGTTTGATACGTTTTTCCATGGGATTCGATTCACACAAAACTTGTGTGAAGCGACATCTTACAAAACCTTTATAAAAATTCGTTTTATGTCCAAATCAAAAGAAAGAGATGAAAATAAAGTGGAACCCATTTAGTTTTTACATACCAAAGAAAAAGAGAGAGATAGGTGACTGATCGAGACCAAAGACATTATTAAAACGCACGATCTAAACCGGAAAACACCTACAAACACATTGGATCTTCAAAGGAATGATGTGGAGCTGGTGGCGGCTGTGGAGAGGTGGCGGTCCGGAGAGAGAGAGAGAGAGAGAGAGAGAGAGAGAGAGAGAGAGAGAGAGAGCAAAGAGGGCTAGGGTTTGTAAAAATGGGAGTGAACCCTAATTGTTATGTTTAGATACCCATAAACTTGCAGAAACAACATGTAAACTTTGTAAAACATTAGGTTGCTGCGGGGTAATATCATTCTAGGGACCAAATGTGAAATGTTTGTGAAATTATGGTTCGGGGCTAGTTTAGGCTCGATAAGAGTTGTCCAAGAACTTAAAACTTGCGCAGTTAAGTTTAAAATAATTTTTTCATGAAAATCAAGTGGTCACACAACTAGTTTTCATAAAGGAAATTGCAAATAAAGTGTTTATTAAGTTAAGAATCGCGTCGATACGCGTTGTGTGCGGTTTTCACATTATGCGAGATAACTACTCGTCTTCAACTCAAGTGAGTTCGAAAATGCTTAGAAATGTTTAAAAATGAATAGTGGGTAATAATAACCTAAATTTTATTACTACATCCGTCCCAAAATAATTGTCCTCATTTGACTTTTGAAAGTCTTAATTTCTCAAATTTGATCTTTAATATTTTTATATGTGTTATATAATACTTGATGAAAATTATACCAATGAAAAAATAAAATAAAAACCAATCCATTCATATATTTTGCATATATTACTATAAAATACAAACAAAAATATTTAAGATCAAAGTTGAAAGAAAAAAAACTTCAAAAAGTCAAAAAAAGACAATTATTTGGGACGAAGGGAGTATTAAAATAGGTTTGGAAAATTCATGTTTGTCATATATGTCCGTCCCACTCTCGAGAACTCACCTCTTTTTTTTGGAGTACGGAATGACTCGGATGTGCAGATAAACCTAAACCTATCAGTTATGCCTTTAGTGGCCACCACAATGCCTTCACTTGTGAACAACATGGACCCATTATGTTGATTGTTTTTTATTTGAATCTATTCACCAAATGAAATATCTTCTCTCTCCACTAAAGTGTCTTGTGATTGATTGAAATAGAAAAATGGACAAGTATTTTGGAACAACCAAAATTAAGAAAAAAGACTTATAACTTGGGATGGAGGGAATATTTTATTGTTAATTTGTTAAAGGCCAGAATCAAATATTAAAAAATTAAAATTTATTTTTAGCGATGACTAATAATAAACGTATAATATTTTTGGCAAAATAAAATTTTCCTCCAAAAAAATTGCCTTGTTTTCCAGGTCAACCTTTAGCGACGACACATGGCTAAAAGTTTAATTAAAAATAATATACTCCAATTAATATTTAAAATGAAATATATTTAGTTACTATAAATACCTTTTAAATAAAAACACATTTTACGCAAAACTAAATTTATTTATTTTTAAAGTTTTATTAATATTTTTCTCGGATTAGATCGATGAAAAGTTAATAACAATTTAATTTGTATTGGTCATGTTTGTTATAAATAATGCGAGTCATGTAAGTCGTGTTAATGAGGATTATATGTTCGGCATTAAGAACGATATACGTACTACGAGATTCTGCATGTGATATTTCATAATATTTAACGGTAATTGAGTGGTAGCTTATAACCAAATTATACCTTATGATCACGTAAGTCGGGTTAATGGAAATCGGGATATAATAGACTGTTGCTTAACATGTTTAACTTGAATAGTATCATATGTGATAACACTTGTTTACTAAGAGATGTTTTCAAATTATACTTCGCTTTTTGTTTGTATCATCGATATACTTTAGACGCTTTCTCAATACATGCAATCAATGAAATGTAATGATTCCTTTACAATATACTTTAAGTGATAATGAATGTGTGATCTACAGATGCTGATGGTAACATGACTTTCGTTCCTCCTAAATCTGCTGAAGAGTTTTTGGCGGTTCAGAGAGAAACCAAAGTCAGAACGATCCTTCTTCAAGCTATTCCTGAAGATCACTTGAGTGATTTTCACTTTATGCAGGATGCTAAGGATATATGGTTGGCTATCAAGGCCAAGTTTGTAGGGAATGAGGAGTCTAGGAGAATGAGAAAGTCGATGCTGAGACAACAGTTTGAAGATTTTCAGGTCTCAGAAGAGGAAGGAATTCACAAAGGCTATGATAGGTTTCACAAGATTTTAAGTCAGTTGAACCAGCTGAAGGCAAAGCCGGATAATGATGATTGTAATTCTAAGTTCTTAAGATCTCTACCTCAATCCTGGCTACAAGTAAGCATTGCCTTTAAAACTAAAGGTGGGTTGGACATGCTTACCTTTGATGAGTTGTACAACAAACTTAAAGCTCTTGAACATGATGTAAGGAGTCCCTATCGTTCTTCATCTACTCCTGGTCATACAGCTTTTGTTGGGGCTTCTACTCCTAAGATGATTCATGCTCCAATTCCCACTTACTCATCATCATCCCATACTACCACTCCATCAAGCTCTCAATCTAAATCTAGTGGTGTAATGGAAGATGTGCTTGGATCCTTCTTTGCTGATTATGATCCTCAGCAGGAACTTACATATGAGGACTTTGATAAGGTTGACCCACTAGATATGGAGGAGATGAAGTTAAAGTGGCAAGTGGCTATGCTTTCCATGGATATCAAGAGATTTGAGCGCAAGGCTGGGAGGAAGTTTGGATTCCAAGGAAGAGATTCAGCCAGGTTTGACAAGAAGAAGGTTAAGTGCTTTACAGGTCATCAGATGGGTCACTTCTCTAGAGAGTGCACGGACAGGAAAGCAGGTGATGAGGTGAGATACTCTTCATATCAGCAGAATCAGAGGGAAGCTGCTAACAAGACTGCTCTGGTCACTTTGGATGCTAATGTTGACTGGAAGTCCCATGATGCTGAGAATGAAGATAGTCTTAGTGGTGAGAATATTGGGTTGCTGGCTAGTAATTCGGAGGATAGGCATGATCAGATTGCCTTGATGGGCATATCTCAGGTACAAAACTGTTTGTTTGGTTGTAGTGAACGTTATAATGAACTAAAAGAAGCTTATGATATTTTGAAACCTAAATACAATGAATGTTATGTGGAAGTTGAAGCTTATAAACAAGCTTTAAAAACATTAGAAAGACAAAAGGTTTGGTTTCAGAAGAATCAAATGGCTTACGATGAAAAACTTAGGGTGTTGGAAAGTGATCTAGAATGTACTAAAAATGAGTTAAAAAGGTCCGAGAAATTAAAAGCAGATGCCTTATCAGAAAATCTAGTGTTAAAAGAAAAACTTGATGAAGAGATTGCTAGGCATAATGAATGGTTACTGAATGGAAACAAGTTAGCTAGTCATATCTATGCTAGTCAAACTCCAAATACTTCTATAGGATTAGGCTTTAAGTAGTATGTAGGGTTATAGGCTAGGGATGACACACGTAAATCCACACCAGCAGGCCTAGCTAATTTTGTCAAAGAAGGTGATTTACATGCAGTACATGGGCCGATTAGAGGTGAGCACATGCCCACTGACCTTTCTATCTCTGTTGACTTTGATGGATCACACCATCTGTATGGAAAAAAGTTAAAGGACTTGCCAGACCCTGATACTTCTACTAATGACTTTGTCTCTTGTGTTAATAAATGACAAATCTTCCGACAAAGGGTCTCAGAGTGTGATTCAGATGACAAGTCCGACCTTCCCAAGTTTTCACCCCGCTCGAACCCAAGTCTACCCATAAGCATGTCGAGTTGCTACCAAGGAATCATCTTCCAAGAAAGCGCCTCAAGACTTGCTTTTAATTCTTTGCATAATAATACCGTTAAAACAATTCTTTTCATGGTTTTGGTTTGAATATCGCTTGTAATAGAACATCTTTTGGTTTGAATAAATATTCTAAACATAAGACATGTTTTGTGTGTGGAAGTAAATTTCATTTAATTAAGGATTGTGATTATCATGAGCAAAGGATGGGTGGGTGTGGTAATAATGGGAAATCTAGACCAATGTGGACTAATGTTAATGCTATACCACCTTATGTTCCACAGGCAACTTATGCATCTCCTACTTTTCCTTGGAGAAGCTCAGTTGCTAGACCATATGTGCAACCAACCAGTTCATATTTTAATAATGGTTATTGGCCTGGATATATTGACTCTATGTATATTGGGAAAGGTTATAGGGATACTATTGTGAAGCCCTCAAAGAAGTTGTTCTTGGAATCAAAGGGACCTAAATTTCAATGGAAACCCAAGAACAATAGTGGATCTTATACATCCGCTGGCCTAAGTCTAATGATCCACAGTGTGTTCAAGTCAGCAATGACTTGAGCCTCCATAGTGTACTAATATTTTGTATATTTTTGTTGTTGTTGTTGTAGAATCATCCTCTTATGCATAAAGATGTTGGCATTGTTGATAGTGGGTGTTCCAGAAGCATGTCAAGAAACAGAGATATGATGCATAATTTTGTACCCTTAGCAGGAGGAGGCAATGTAACTTTTGGTGGAAGTGATGGTAGAATCACTGGGAAAGGGACCATCAAAACACCTCAACTGGACTTTGAGAATGTGTACTATGTTAAGGAACTACAAAACTTCAACTTGTTCTCAATATCACAAATTTGTGACACCAAGAACAAAGTACTCTTCTCTGAGAATGAATGTCTTGTGCTGTCTAAAGACTTCAAACTTCCTGAAGATACTTCAATTCTACTGAGAGTTCCTCGTACTCATAATCTTTACACATTCAACTTAAATGATGTTCAACCAGAAGGTGACTTAACTTGTTTGGTGGCCAAGGCATCCCTGGAAGAATCTACAAAATGGCACAGAAGGATGGCTTGTGAACTTCAAGACCATAAACAAGCTTTCTAAACTGGGTCTTGTTGAAGGACTTCCTTCTAAGGTTTTCACCAATGAACATAACTGTGTTTCCTGCAACAAAGGAAAGCAACACGAGCCTCATACAAAGTCATATCGCTGTGAGCATTATTTCGTAACCTCTTCGCTTGTCGCATATGGATCTTTTGGTCCAACTCAAGTCGAGTATTGATCACAAGTATTTTTGTCCGTTATCACCGATGGTTTTAGTAGGTTTTGTTGGGTGTTCTTTCTAAGAACTAAAGATGAAACCTCTCCAGTTTTAACAGAGTTCATTACTCTTGTTGAAAATTAGCTGAAAAAAAAGGTTAAAGGAATTAGGTGTGACAATGGGACAGAGTTCAAGAATGCTGTTTTGATAGAACTCTATAAGTCTAAAGGAATCAAAAGGGATTATAGTACTCCAAGAACCCCTCAACAAAACGGGGTGGCTGAAAGAAAGAATAGGACCCTGATAGAGGCAGCAAGATCTATGCTTGCAGACTCTAAGTTACCCACTATGTTTTGGACTGAAGCAGTTGGCACAGCTTGTTATGTTTTGAACAGGGTTTCCATCACTAGACCTCATTTTAAGACACCTTATGAACTTCTCTATGGGAAAGTTCCTGCTATTCATTACCTTAAACCTTTTGGATGTCAAATGACTATTCTAAATACTAGTGATCCATTGGGTAAATTTGATGAGAAAGCTGATGAGGGATATATTGTGGGTTATTCTGCTCACAGTAAGGCATACAGGGTATACAATTTCAATGCTAAGAAGATTGAGGAGACTTTGAACCTGAGATTTCTAGAGGACAAGCCTAATGTTCAAGGACAAGGTCATGTTTGGTCTTTTGATCTTGATTACTTAACTGATTATTTGGGTTATTCTAGACATGTGGCTAACCAAAATGCAGGTATTCAAGAGCCTCCTACTAACAGTGCTGCTGTCATTCATGCTGACTCTGATAGTGAGTTTGAGGATGATGAACATCCTATTGTTGTACCTTCTTTCTCCCCTAACAATTTTGCAGGTGACACTTCTAAAGATACTGCTGATGAGAGTGAGGATGAGTCACACTATGCTGAGGACCTTGCTAGGCTGAAGAAACAAGAGTATGCAGCTAATCTAGAAGCTGAAAGGAATGTTGAGGAGATTATTAGAGCAGCAATCAGTGGAAATCACAATTCTGCTGAAAGTGATCCTGTTTCTCCTATCATCACCAAATCTGCTGATGGCTATGCTGCTTCTACTCCTATTTCTGCTAGAGTGTCAACAGACTTTGGAGAACCTTATACACGGTTTCCAAGACCTTCAGATCTTGGAAATTATCAACCCAAAGCTGGCATCTTCACCTCACCTTCCTATGATACTGATTTTGAACCAACTGTAACTAACCTTGATACCTCCATTGATGTCAACACCACTGCTACTAAAAGGATCAACATTGCTCATCCACAGTCCAATATAATTGGTGATCCTCATGCACCTGTTAGAACTAGGGGCACTGCGACAAGTTCTAAATATGGTCAAGTAGCTTTTATCTCTTATGTCTCTAATCAGCAAAGAGACAATCATACAGACTTTGATCATTGTCTGGTCGCTTGTTTTCTGTCTCAAGTGGAACCAGCCAGTGTTACTCAAGCTCTTGAAGATTCAAGTTGGCTTGAAGCAATGCAGGAAGAGATGCAACAATTCAAAAATCAGCAAGTTTGGATATTGGTCCCACTACCTGATGGGAAGTATGCTATTGGTACTAAATGGATCTTGAAGAATAAAAGAGATGCGAGAGGTGTTGTAATTAAAAACAAAGCAAGGTTAGTAGCTCAGGGGTACAGACAAGAGGATGGAGTTGATTATGATGAGGTGTTTGCACCTGTGGCTAGAGTTGAGGCCATTCATATTTTCTTGGCCTATGCATCTTACATGGGATTCATGTTTTATCAGATGGATGTTAAAGGTGCATTTTTGTATGGTGAAATAGAAGAGGAGGTATATGTCACTCAACCCAAAGGATTTGAAGACCCAGATCATCCAAATCATGTTTACAAGGTGGTTAAAGCTCTCTTTGGACTACATCAGGCGCCAAGAGCATGGTATGCTAGGCTTTCATCATTTCTGCTGAAGCATGGCTACAGAAGAGGTGCCATTGATAAAACACTTTTCCTAAAGAAGAATTCCACAGACATCATACTTGTGCAAGTTTATGTGGATGACATCATTTTTGGATCCACTAAAGAAGCTTGTGCAGGAAGTTTGAGGAATCGATGAAGGAGAGTTTCGGATGAGTGCTATGGGGAGGTGACTTTCTTTTGGGTCTCAAGTTCAGCAGAAACCGATGGTATCTTTATCCGTCAGACAAGTATGTGAGGGACATTTTGAAGAAATTTGGTATGGAGAGTGTCGATCGCCACAACACCTTATGAAGCTCCAAAGGCTAAGAACAACAATGAACCAGATCCTCCTGTGAATGTTTATTTATACAGATCTATGATTGATTCACTGATGTACTTAACAGCTTCAAGGCCTGACATTACTTTTGCTGTGAGTGCTTGTTCTAGACATCAAGTCACTCCACTTACTTCCCATCTCAGTGCAGTTAAGAAGATCTTTAAGTATTTGAAAGGCCAACCTCATTTAGGCCTTTGGTACCCAAAAGAGTCTCCTTTTAAGCTGGAAGCATATAGTGATAGTGACTATGCCGGTGCAAATCTGGATAGGAGATCCACCACGGGAGGTTGCCAATTCCTTGGGAAGAGACTAATTTCTTGGCAATGCAAGAAACAAACTATTGTGGCTACCTCATCTATCAAGCAGTAGTATGTTGCTACCGCAAATTGTCAGAGACAGTTCTTTGATACAAAATCAATTGTTGGATTATGGGTATAACTTCATGAATACAACAATTTTTATTGATAATCGTAGTACCATATGCATTGTTAAAATCCAGCTTTTTCACAAGAGAACTAAGCATATTGAAATCGTGCACCACTTTATAAGAGATGCATATGAAAACATTTGATAAAAGTGGTTAAAATACATACCGATGATAATGTGGCGGATTTGTTAACTAAGGCTTTTGATGGACCAAGGTTTCAACACCTTGTGGTTCATATTGGTATGCTTAACCCTTAACTGCAAAGTTTAAGGGGAGGCATAGGCCTCAGGGGCGGCATATGCCTCAGGGGAGGATTTGTGTTGTAAACTTTGAATATTAGTTTATATATGTGCTAACACTAACCAACTAACATTTTTGTGTGTTTTGTTTGTCTTTGTTTGGTTTGTGTGTTTTTCTGTGTCTGTTTTGTTTTGCAGATTGCTGATTTAAGTTGGAGTTCATCAAAGGTTGTTTCATTAGAGATTGGTCAAGTAAGCTAGATGTATGGTTTCTACTGAAGTTATTTACTGAAGTGTTCAAAATTGTTTCCTCTGAAGCAATAGTTATGCCCTCTTCTAACCTTCCTATAGCATCTACTGATGCAAATGAAGAAACTTTGGTTAGGGAAGATGACCGGGTTACCTCTGCTGAACCTTCTGTTATATCTGTTGAGGCTGCTACAGAGGTTACTACCTCTACTAACAAGGTCTCATCTGCTGAACCGTCTGCCATTTCCTCTGAAACACCTAATCTACAAGCTTCTTCTCCATCTATGGCATCTATTGATACAGAAGGAGGTGGTTTGGCTAAGGAAGCTGCCATAGCAGTTGTCAAAGCTAAAAGGGCGAGAAAGGTACTTGACAGAATGAATGCCCTTCGTGATGGTGTCTCACCTAAATCCTCTTCTACTTCTTCAAGTCCTACTACAGATGTTCATGAAGAAACTGAAGATGTTCCATCTTTGGAAATCTATACACCTGGTAGGAGGATGAAGAGGATGGCCAAAAGAAGACAGACATCACTAAGAAGCTCTGTGAGAAAAGCAAGGACTCATGTATCTAAGAATAAACCATCACCCAAGCATGATCCTTTGAATCTAAAGGCTGATGAATCAACCTTTATTAAGGAAGGAACTGTTACTAATTTTCCTGAGGGATCCCGTGAGAAAGTGATTAAATGGACTTTGAATGATGATGACCTTAATGTCATTTATCGACAGGATCAATCCTCTATACAGTTCAAATTTTGAAGGATATATTCCACTTGGTAGACAGGGCAGAATTACTTTCACTGTATACTCTTGTCCCTAAGTTTTACCACAATCGTGCACCACAGGGTTCTGGACTACTCTTATTGGGAGATCTTCATGTTCTGTTTGATTCTCTTTCTCCCAATGGTAAAGGATATTTTATTTGGAAGAACTCACATCTGTGGCAGGTTGAGTCTTGGAGATTCTATCCCTTGCCTCGTGTGCATGTGGTGGAGACAAAGAGTGGAATTACTGTGTGTATGTTTGCTGAGAGGTTTTATCCATTATCTAAGAGGCTTATGGAAAGAATGCTCAAACAGAAGTTGGAAATACCTCCAGATCCAGTAGGGAATGAGAGGGTATATGCTGAACAATTGGTTGGTTTGATAAAGACTCAACTTCTGCAAAAACAAGTTGAATCTTCTTCTTGAATGTGGTAATCTGCATTGTATGTTGTATTCTTCTTGAATTATTTGGTTGTTTTATTTCTTAGTTAAAAAAAAATGTATCTTTGTTTGTCTAACCTTTATTTGCAGGTTTGTTGTATATTATTGATGGTTATTGACTCACCAGATGTACCTTGTGTATGTCAAAGATTTGGCTAGTCCAAAGGGTACAGCTTTGGTAAAGACACATCAAATCTGTTGATAGCTGTAATGGTTTGCTCAAAATCATAGGGTTGGCAACTACCCATGCTTAATTGCTGAGAGTTGTATGGTCATCAATTCACCATGGTTTGTTCCTTTTTGGAATCCAAGAAATGGCTAGCCCACATGAATATGGCTTGTGGTAAAGGCATTGGAATACCATATTTGGTCATCAGTTCACCAATTCTAAGCATTGACTAGTCCCGAGCAAACGGCTGTGTAAAGACAAATCAAATCCGCTCATGGTTGCCGGTTTGCTAATAAACCGATGGTTATCAATGTACCATGGTTTTCGAACTTAAACATTTGGCTACTCCAAGAGTGATGGCTATTGGAAAGAGACATCAAATCCATTATTTTCAATGATTCATCTCTCACAGGAGTTAACACACCGGATGTGATGAGAATAGTCTCAAACTAATATGTTTTGATGTACATGTTGTCATATGTTGCTGCAAAGATCTGGAGTTTCAAAGTTATTTCATCATCGAGATGTTCATGTTTTGATTCTTTGCTGCTGTTACAATCCTCTGAAGAGTTGAAGATCTATCAAGAAACTGGAATTTGACCATCAGTTTAGGGGAGGATTGTTGGGAATTATGCTAAGTATGGATTATGCTGATTTTAATGTCAAGGATTCTCAAGAGAAGTCGGATTCACAAGACATGATTCGTCAAGACATATAGTTCATAGTTTGTTTCTGCGGAAGATAGTATTCCGCATATTCTAGAATAGTTAGGATATGCATGAGCTTTATTAGGAAGTGATTGTGTATATCTTATTTAGTTTTATAGTTATACGTTTCTTTGTAAACAAGTTAGGGTTCCTTGCCTATAAAAGGAACACAATAGAATGAGTTATGTATCGATTTGAAAAACAAAGTTCTAGTAATATAAAGATCCATAGAGGATCAACGTGTTCTTAGTTATTTGTATTTGTGCTTATATTTACATTCCGCTAAAGAATATAAGTTGTAGAGATTGTCTATTAGTTTGTTTGTGATTACATAGACAACACTAACGATCTGCGAGAGCTCAAGATCTATCAAAGTCTATCAAGTTTCAACAAAAACAATCTAAAACAAAACCATGAACTGAACTAATTCTACAATATATCCTGTTAAAATTCCGGCATATCTACCGCAACAAAACCACCAAAGACTTACAAAACAACAATATAACTAAAAATGCCTAAGTTTACATACACTTACAAACTACCAACAAACATACAAATTACTAACAAACTTACAACTACACACAAGAATTTACTAACTACTTTAAAAAGAAACTACACATTTACTGGCAACAAAAGCAAGTTAGATTGCGACGGCGACACACATTCAGCAAAGAATAAGGCAACGTGTTTCACGGCAATAATAAATCTATAAAAAAATGTCAAAAAAGTTATATAAACTCAAAGGTGAAAAATAATACATATATAGATAGATCTAAAAGTAACCACAAAACTTGATATAAATCTATCAAATACTAAAAAAAATTTAATAAAGCTAATAACATAATCAACTGTATACAAATATCAACAACAATTAAATAAGACATACTATAAGTGCGACAACAGCTTTTTCCGGCAACACAAGCCATGCAGCCGCGACAATAGATTTTTCTGGCGAGACAACGGTGAGCGTCCGTTTTATTTCTGTAAAAGCAGTGGTGGCGGAACCAATTTCCGTCGAGTCCGCGATGGCGGCTGTAAAAAAATTATAAAAAAATTATAAAAAACCTAGATCTACAAATAAAATCTATAAAATGTAAAAAAATATATAAAAAAACTTGATCTATTAATAAAACTCAAAAAAATTACCTCAAAAATGATGGTCGTGAGTCGTGGTGGTTTAGGGTTTTGGTGTTGGTTTGGTTTAGTTGGTGGATTCGTCCAGTGGCAGTGACGACAGGTGGAGGTGACGTCCGGTGGTAGGGGTTCGGTGGTGGGAGTTGTGGTGGTGGGTACGGTGGTATTATTTGTGTGTGTGTTTTTAGTGTGAGATTAAATGATGTGTGAGTGAGAGAGAGAGAGAGAGATAAATTTTTCAAAGTTACCAAAGATAATTTAGCCTTGACTTTCAACTTTCAATTTTCACTTTCAACTTTGACCATTTTTCTATTTTATATAGTTAATATTAAGATTAAGATATCCAATGAACCGATTTTAGCCATACATTTTTATCAAAATTAATAAGAAAAACTATTTTTTTAAACAAAGATATTTTGCAAACAGTAAATCTTCAAGCTACGAAAAATGAACTGTCGTGAAGAGAAATAAATTATTTTTCTATAGATATGCACTTCTATATACTTTTGATGAACTTTTTTTATTTTCAAAATTTCCGACGAGAAAAATCACATGTGATTTTTCTGAATCATATGTGATTTTTCCGAATCACATGTAATTATTTAGGCGGAAATTTTGAAGATAAAAAATAGTCGAAAGTATATAGAAGTGTATATCTATATAAAAAAAATTGACTTTTTTTTTAACAAACAGTTACAAGGATTGTGTTGGAGTCATACTTCTAGCTCTCAAACAGCTACCCAAGTTGCTCTATAGGTGAAAAATTATTAGTCGATATTAGCATGTTTTTAGCATATGTAAATGTTTTGTACTACTCCCTCCGTCCCAAAATTATTGTCCTCTATTGACTTTTTTAGTATTTCTTCTTCAACTTTGACCATAATAATTTTTATTTGTGTTATATAATACTTGATGAAAAATATATAAATGTATTGTGTTTTAAATGTATTTTCATTGGTATAATTTTCATCAAGTATTATATAACACAAACAAAATATATTAATGGTCAAAGTTGAACAAGAAAGACTGGTCAAAGTCAAAGTGGACAATAATTATGGGACGGAGGCCCACTCATGTTTATGGCCTAAGCCCATCATTTTAGCTAGTCTAGAATAATCCCTTTGTATGTTAAATAAGGATCACATCAAATCAATGAAAGGCAAGGAAATTGATTTTGAGTAAGATAGTTTGAAAAAGTTTATGTTTTGGTAAGAGTGATTCATAGGGAAACATCAGGTATTCTTTGTGTCACGCTGAGCTAACAAACTATGTTAACATCAGTCAAATCGCTCTTAGTGTTTCAGACGTTAATGAAATTACCAATCATAGAATCAGGTTGTACTATTCCGATTGTCTTGTGGGAAAAAAATGGTGTCTCAACATATTCATGGTTTCTTTCATTAAGACGGTTTCATCTAATCAACTTGCCATTTTAACAGTAATTTCATCTGATATTTTGTTAAATCTGGGCTGTAGTTAACCAGATTCTTGGATCACAAACTAAGAACTTCAGTAGGATCTCATTTAACCTACCAAATAAAGTAATTATATTTTCTAAAGGGTAGGCAATTGACATTTATTGGGTTAGGTTAATCTCTAACTGTTAGAAAATGAGATTATAATCTGTGGTAAACATATCATCCTATCAATTGCTAATGGCTCTCAAGTTGTGTTTATTGCAGGCTTAATTACAGGGGTTATTATTGGACAAAGCATAAGTGGTTTAAAGGGTGTAGAAGTTTATTGCTGATGGTGCTTATCTCAGAATAGTTGAGGGGGTCTTTGTGTATCATTTTCCCCTACTTAATCCTCCCCCTAATCTAGGGTTATAACACAACTGTGTGTGCAGTCATTGTCTTACACTCTCGTTTTCTGATCATAGTACTGATCTTGTTTCTTATTTGTCTCATTGACATTAACCTGACCTTGTAACACTTTGGATATTATTGTTGGCTCAATCTATGCCAACTATTGAGGTTTTGGTTTGAATAAAGTATTGTTGTGAATCTGTTGTTGCTGATACTCTCGAACACTAACGAGTTGAACGAGTAAAGTCAACAAGATTAACTACTAAGACAATATTTTGATTAAAAAAAAAAAAAAAAAAAAAAAAAAAAAAAAAGAAAGAAAGGGTTGCCACCACCTGTTTGATAAACTGTATGTTTCAATAGTGCTGTAATTGATCATGTTAATTAGCGAGATCATCGAGACTTGTTGTTGCTTAGAATTGTTCTACGTATGCTAATGGCCTTATATTTGTGAAGATGAATTGTGTTATTAGTCATTAATTGTGACATCGCAATGTGAGTACGTGATAGTGTCAGGTTGTTTGGCTGTGGGTTTTGTTACAGATTATGTGCTAATAAGAAATGTATAATGAGTTGTTAATTGAAATGATTTGCATACTAAATGTTTGATCTAATTTCTGCCTGTAAACTGATCATATTAGTGAGACAGAGGATCCTCCGCTAATAAAAAGATTGTTGCTTATATCAACTGTAAATTTGAACTTACATTTATGGACTGTACGTTTTTCAATCATTGTGTTTGGCGGCAAATATTTCCCAAAAGGGCAACCATGCATGGTGGTACATGTCAGTAGACGAATTGGTTCCTGAAATTGTTGTGATAAGGCATCAGATTTTGTGATGGGAAGTGATACGATGGATGTGTGGTTTGAACAGTTCTTATATCAGTTAAGTTCATTTGGACATGTATATTGACCTATTAAACATACATACGCTTTTGGATCTTCAAGAGCTGCTGTTTTAAAAAGTAGAGATGGCCTCAGTTTTATATGTTGAAGGTACCGATCAGCATGGGGTTGGTTTTAAATCTCTTTATTCACCAGCGTTGCAACCAAAATTAATTATCTAGAACCGGAGTATAACTCATGGATTTGTGCTAGATGATAGGGGTCATAAATTGAGTAGATCTTTGGGTAAGGTCATTGATCCACGCTGTAAAGAATCTTCCTCTTGAGCGCGTGTGCTTAAGCATTGGGTTTCAAGTGTCGATTATATAGCAGGCGTGCTGATTGGATCTCAAGATCTTCGGCAAATAATAGACATTTACAGAAAATTAAGAGGAACTTTGCTGTTTCTTTTGGGAAATCTTCATGATTGGAAAGTATATTTTTTATACATTTCTTGGTTCCTTGTATGATAATATTACATGATGATGGATAACGTTTCCAAATGTATATATCCGATGTATTTAGTCACGGACATCCGACCCATTTTCATCAAGAGAGGAAGCTGCAAGTCCTGTAATTAAACTAAGTTGCACACCAACTGTTTGATATAATGGCTGCTTCAATGGTGCTGTGAATTGGTGATATTAGTGAGACCCTTTGAGACTTGTTGCAGATTAAGATTGTTTTGTGGACTTAAATAACCTTTAAGTAAATGGCATTTTATATTGAGATTCGGTTTCTATTGAGCAAAATCGGATAAAGTAGTAGCAACCCCAAGCGCTTTTTGGTATAGAAAGGAGCATCAAATGTCACAATAATGCAAACTTTTTTTTCCCCAAAATTTATGAGTTTGAGATAGCTATGTGTTTATTGGGTTAGAGAGTTGGGTTGTATCACTGTTCTGTTTTTTGAGATATTCTGAGTGTGTTTAATTTATTTTGACATAAGCTTGCAGTTAGATTGTGAAGACTCGTTTAATAATAATGAAGTTTCAGTCTTGTTAATTATTTGATCTAGTGAAGAATCCTTATACCATTACTGGAGTGGGGGATGGATGGTTGGAGTGATATTTTGCGGAAATTTACTTCTACAGGGCAACCTTTTATATTCGTCTTATATTATCTTTCGATCAATTGACCTTTGACTAGCTAATGTATTCAACGTGCTAGATGGAAAATACAAGCATATTGTTGATCTTTCTAAGAAAACGTTTGGTGCGAGAGCAAATCATTTTTTTTAAAAAGTTGCTGAAAAGAAAACGGGTCAATTTAGAAGGCCCTGTTCATGCTAATGGTGATTTAAACATGGAACATTTTGTTAATTGAAATGATTTGCACACTAACTGTTTGATAAAATGTTCACCTGTAAATTGGTCTACGATGTTTCGATGTCATTATTCTCTAACTTTAGAGCACAAGAATCCATATGGTTAGCGAACAAAAAAGCCTACGATGTTTGGGGCAACTGAACAATGGTTTGCATCTGTTGAAGGATTTAGAGAGAGAGGCTGCCATGGATGCGATTAGTAAACTTGTGTGGTCTTCATCTCAGGTATTCTTAATTCAAAATTCTCCACTTCAAAAGTTCATATAATCTGTTTTTTTAAGATTTTGATTAGTTCCGAACAGTAACGAACATAGAAAATCTAACATAACGGCTACAGATTTTGTTTCTTTACATCCTCACTATATCTGATTAATTTCTATTATGAAGGACAAAAGTGTACAACTAAGTAACTATGGATTTCAAAGTAAAGTCACAGGAAACTTGGGCGATCTGAGCAAGAACAAATTTTGCCACGCTTGCAAAATTCAATATACCATAATACATTTCCATATAATTTGGCACTACAACTTATCTTCTTGAACATACTAATGGAACCCAAATTAAAGCCAAGAAGGATGGTTTTGTAGTTAATAAATAGCTTAATATATGAATTTCAATATAGATATAAGAAATCATATGGTTGCTCATCTCTCGTTTTGCATCCCAATAATATTACAAGGTTCTCCTAAAAAAAGTCAAATGATTGTCATTGGTGATCTTTCATTGTGAAATAATGAGTATTTAAGTATAAGCTAGTATGGTTTTTATATTGTGTCAATGTTAGGTGGCTTTATGTGGCAGTTGCTCTGATCCTGATGTTATACTTATTCTTGTGTAGTTTCTTGTCAGTGGCATGTGTTTCTTTGTGTGCTCGTGTAAGTTTGTCAGTTTATGTCCATTTTTTGTGGTAGTCTTGCGAGTTTTCTCAAGACCAATAGTACAGTTTAGTGTCCCATGCATCTCGTTGGGCGTCCCTGTTTGGGTTTCTATCTTTTTTCATTCATTTGGTAGGTTTGTGTTGTATCAATGTCCGTATGTGGTCTCTGTTTCTTGTAATCTGTTTGGGCTTTATGGCCCTCTTTGAACATATGCCAACAAGTAACGGAGCAGCATATATAGAATTAGCATGCAAAAACCATGTGTATGTTGGCGAATTCCTGAGTTTGGTTGTGGCTGAGGCGTGTACCAAATTCAGAATAATACTAGTTGGAGTGCTAGTCCAACTCGTCTAATATTTATCCTAATATGGAGTAGTCCTCATTGGTTTAGGATTGGTTTAATGTAATCCTAGTTATAGTCTAACTAGAATAGGTTAGTCTATATATACCGTGGAGGGTAGGGCATTACCTTTGTACCGAATTGAAGTTTTGAGTAAGATTTCTTCAATAGAATTGCGTGTTAGGCAAAATTCTTCCTGTTCTTATTTCTGCTTTGTGTTGTGTTATTGTTGTCGCGCCTCCGATTATCACAATTGGTATCGAGATTCAAGAAAGCTTTGGTGACCGCAACGTTAATCGAAGCTGCGATCAAGAGTTTACAAACGCTAAAAAAACCAACAACCGTGACTGCGATTAAGGGTTTACAAGAATAGCTTTGGACTCTAACCCGCGAACCCGTGGTTGAGTCGAGTGTTTTTATCGTGTCCGATCACACTTGTTATTAGTTTTGATCATTCCATTCGCCATGAAGAAGTTCCTCGTGATTTGTATCCGCGTTTAAGGGTTACAATACCTGAAAGAAGATCGTTCCTAACCTGTGATCCAGTGGGTTAAAAGTCTGTATCAACAATTTAGGGTTACAAAAGCCTTAATAATAGTTGACATATAACCTGTGATTTGCTTGAATTAATTATAACCTGTGGGCCTATTGGTTTTAGTCGTGGGCTTCCTGATTTAGTAGTGTGGACTGATCAGTAAGATTAAAGAGATCACAGCCTTTGTTACGTAAAAAAAAAAAAAAAAAAAAAAAAAACAAACGACTTAAACCTATGCTATCGTGGTTGGTCATGTTGTAATCAGGTTGAATGATTTGCCGTGTTATTTTTGGTAACCTGTAACTGTGATTTAAGGGTTACATAAAACCAAAAACGAGCTTGGAAACTAACATGTGTTTACGGGGTTAGTCGTGTGTTTGATCAGCTTTGTAAACTGATCACAGCCTCCGGTCAGTTCATACAGCGAGTTGGAAACCGTCCTTTGATCAGTTGATTGTCTCACTGAGGTTAGCTAAATCTAGCCGTGCTATACGGGCTGGATTGTTCCCCTTTACAAACTTATTCACGAACCATAAGACGAACTATGATGGTGGTGGGAGAAAGCTCACAACAGCCTGTAAAGGAAACCACGTTGATGTTTCAATGTCCGATATTGACGTCAACAAACTACACCATATGGAGTATGCGAATGGAGGTACTTCTTGGAATTCATGGAGTATGGGATGTGGTAGATCCGGCTCGACGATGCCAAGAAAAACAATATTGTTAAAGGATTATCGCTTCAATCGATCCCGTAAGATTTGATTTTGCAAATCGGGAATTTGAAAACCGGAAGGAGATGTGGAAGCGATAAAACTCGTAACTTAGGGGCTGATCGTGTGAAGGAAGCGAGGCTTCAAACCCTAATTACGGAGTTCGAGAATCAAGATGTCGATAACGGTACCATAGACGAATATGCCGCAGTTATCGTGTATTGCGTCTAAATCAACCACGCTTGGAGAAGTCATGTCGGAACACAAGTCGGTAAAGAAGTTTCACAAGTCTTCCTAGACGCTTTGTCCATATCGTGGCAGCCCTAGAGCAAGTTTTAGATCTTAAAGAAACGGGTTTGAGGATGTGGTTGGACGATTGAAAGCGTATGAAGAAAGAGTCAAAGAAGAAGATAAAGCAAACGATGCTCAAGAAAACTTGCTTTATGCTAGAACCGATAATTCCTACAGAATAATGACTCAAGCGGAGGAAGAGGACGGGTTCATACTCGAGGTCGTGGCCGTGGTCGTGGTCAAGGTAGCGGACGTGGCAATAATCAAAACCAAGGTCAACGTGACTCCTTGAAAACCGTGAAGATAATGAACAAAAGGGTAAGCAACATGAGAAACGTGATCTCTCATATAAAGTGTTACCATTGTGATGAGTACGGACACTTTGTTTCAAGATGCCCCGAACGAAACCGAAACCATGAAGTTAACCTTAATGAGACGCAAGAGAAAGATGTGTATCATGAGGAAGGTACGTTTTATGATGAACCATATTCAAGAAACGATTTTTATGAATGAAGAAAAGTACACTCCACCAAAGAGCGAGTCAAATACCGATGAAGAGGATGTATGGTATTTTGACAACGTGCAAGTAATCACATGATGTAATTACTCTTACTTTTCTGAATTAAACGAAAATATTACTGGACGTGTTAGGTTCGGAGATGGTTCATGTGTGAGCATAAAGGAAAAGGCTCGATTTTGTTCCAAGGTAAAACGGAGAACAAAAGTTGTTGAAAGATGTCTATTATATTCCCGCCTTCGTAGTAATGTGACAAGTCTTGGACAAGCTACAATATTTGGTTATGATATTAGTATCCGAGGTGATTTCTTAACCATGCGAGATAGTTATGAGATTTACTTATAAAGGTCCCACGTAGTGCAAATCGCCTTTATAAAGCTCAACTAAAAGTTGGTAAAGAAGATACAAACGAAGAGGAACGAGAATCAGTTGAACAACAACCTGTTATTGAAGTTGATGAAGTATATTCGCTGGTAGCTCGACTCGAGAACATACGACTCTTGATTGCTCTCGCATCCGGGAAAGGATGGAAGATTCATCACTTGGATATGAGAACGGATCTTCTAAATGGTGATCGAAAAGAGCTCGATAGTAATTTAAAAGAGATGGGTTTTCTACAATGCATGCACGAAAACACGATCTATAGAAAGGTGCCAAATGGAGAATTTATCATTGTTGCGGTTAATGTGGATGATTTATTCATGATTGGGACAAGCTTAGACCTCATAAATAAGTTCAAAAGGAGAATGGTGTCTCAATTTAAAATGTCGGATCTTGGTGAGTTAACTTATTACTTAGGTATCGAAGTCTCACAAGAAAAGGATTGCGTGGAGATCAAGCAAGAGAGATATGCAAGGAAGATCTTGAAAGAAGCTGGTATGGAAGATTGCAATGCAACTTTATGTCCAATGGAACCGGGACTCAAGTTGACAAAAGCAAAAGATGAACCAGAAGTTGAAGCTACTCAATATCGAAATGTTGTGAGTTGCTTGCGTTACCTCTTGCACACTCATCCAGATTTGACTTACTCGGTTGGAGTAGTTAGTCGATATATGCAAAGTCCAAGAGAATCACATGCTCGCTCAATCAAGCAAATCCTACGCTATCTTAAAGGTACGACTTCGTTTGGAATTAAATACAATCGTTGTAATGACATAAGACTTGTGGATTTAGCAATCATAATATTGATATTGATGATGGACTGAGTACTATCGACATGTTTTTATCTCGGTACATCACCTATTACATGGTGCTCACAAAAGCAAACTACCGTGGCGTTATCTTCGTGTGAAGCTAAGTTCATGGCGGCTACTACATTGTGTGTCAAGCAATTTGGCTAAGGAGTTATTGGCGGAAGTGACTCGGAATGAGCGGTAATTATTGAGCATGTATCCGATGAAGAACAAAGAGCGCACTCCATTGACGAAGGCCTTGGCAGTATAAGGTTCAAGGAGATGAGATCGTTATTTGGTGTACAAGAGTTACCCTCTTCGACTCGTAAATTGTGGGGTGATTGTTGGCGAATTCCGAGTTTGGTTGTGGTGAGGCGTGTACCAAATTCAGAATAATACTAGTTGGAGTGCTAGTCCAACTCGTCTAATATTTATCCTAATATGGAGTAGTCCTCATTGGTTTAGGATAGGTTTAATGTAATCCTAGTTATAGTCTAACTAGAATAGGTTAGTCTATATATACCGTGGAGGGTAGGGCATTACCTTTGTACCGAATTGAAGTTTTGAGTAAGATTTCTTCAATAGAATTACGTGTTAGGCAAAATTCTTCCTGTTCTTATTTCCTGTTTTGTGTTGTGTTACTGTTGCTGCGCCCCTCTGATTATCACAGTGTAGTGTTCTGCGTTTATTATTTTGATCATCAGTTCTGGGATTATTCTTGACTTACATGTGTAGTTGCTATTATGTTCTCTTAAATTATCTCTTTTTTCTTGGCACATCAATTATAGACCCAAAGGTTAAAAGCAACAGATGGCCCAGTTACGCCAGAAAAAAGATTCAAAAAGGGAGAACAAGAAAGTCAGTATCCGTTTTGGCTAATTCTTTCTCTGTTCATTTCCTTTAATTTCTTATTAAAATTTAACTCATACCTATTTCAACACTTCCCCTTAAAGTTGAATACCTTTTAGTTATCGTACTTGTAGTTTTACTGCTAAAAATAACGATTACACTTCCTATACACAAGGCATTTGGTCTAGTGGTATGTAATGTTAAATTAATGCCCACCAACCAAGAGGTTGTGGGTTCGAGTATTGTTAGAGACACTTGTGAGATAGGTGGTATATGGGGTTTGAAAAAAATATCGATATAAAAATAAACAAAAACAACTACACTTCCTAATATGCCAAAATGATAGATTATATCATTTTACCTTCGCAGGTCATCAAAGACGGTTGTGAAGTCCTCCATCAAAAGATTAAAGTGTCACGAATTGAAATAAGATACTATCATACCCATGTGAAGATGTTGCAATGATTGCGAAACTTGGCATTGATGTGTATATTGTGAATGTACATATAATCTGTAATTGATTAATTTAAATCGGTAAGCACTCACTTGTGGCAATCTGAACACTGATTGATGGCCCTAGGTGCAACTTAATTTAACTTTCAAACATGAGTATTTTGCATGTCTAATCTTTGTTCCTGTGTCATAAAAAAAAGGTAAATGACATCAATGTCGTATGGTAATGCAGTAAAAATCACCCTCTTTCATTTTGCAATAGTCGCGACAAAAAAGTTTTGGATATTTGAGAAGACACACCTATTACGTTTATATTTCAATACTTTGCTTAAACAAATGCCACATCATTTTAAGTGTTAAAGCGCATTGCTATTTCTCCATGCAAAAAAATGAGGAGCACTATAAACTATGTATTATCTTTACACTATAACAAATGCAACATCTTTCGCAATGTTGCAACTTTATATGATTGTGTAACACTTTAAACTAACTGTATCCTTTACGCATTAGTAATTGCAGCACTTTCTTAATGTGGTGTGTTATACTGTTGAATTTGAAACACTTTAAGAAAAGTGTTGTTTTTATATTAATATGCAACACTTATCTTGAAAATGTTGCCTTTTCACCAATCTTGTAAGGAATGCAACACATTAACAAAGTGTTGCTTGTAAAATACTCCATCAGGCTAAATTTTTTGTAGTTGTGGGTTTAAATATTATGTGCTTTTTCTAGATTATTTCTCGCAATTTTTGTGGATGTATCCCTTACGTAACAAATCTGATGTTTTTCAAAAAAAATATACAAATTTTCGTTTGTATGTTAAATAATTCAAATGTGATCTTGTGCCTTGCAATGTGACCATGGTGGTGAATTCGACAGTTCTAACTTCTTACCCTCTATACTAATAATATTCAAATTCGGTTTTCATGCCCAAAACGTCACCCCATAATGGAAAATCTAAATGGATGATCCGTACAATTAACAACATGATCCAAACCTTACGTTTTCAAGCACAACTTCCTCCCTCTTTCTGGGTTGAGGCACTTCACTTGGCCGCATATCATATTAACCTCCTACCCTCGATAGCTATACAAATGAAATATTGTTTATAATTATTTAATAAATAACCTAATTACACTTTTTTACGTATATTTGGTTGTGTTTGTTAGCCACACCTTGACTCACCACATAAATTCGCCCCTTGTTGGGAATTATGTGAAGTATGGATTATGCTGAACTTATCAAGGGATTCTCATCAAGTAGTGTGAATTCTAATGAAGACATAATTCATCAAGAAATATAGTGAATAGTTTGTTTCGCGGAAGTTGTTATTCGTGTTTAGTATATTTAGTTTGGATATACATGAGCTTTATTAGAAGTGATTGTGTATATCTAATTTAGTTTTATGTTTATACGCTTTTGGGAAACGGTTTAGGTTTTGTTTAGGTTCCTTGTCTATAAAAGGAACACAATAGTATGAGTTATGTACCGATTGAAAACAAAGTTTTAGTTAATATAACGATCCATAGAGGATCACAGAGTTCTTAGTTATTTTGTTACTTGTGTTTAGATTCCGCTACTAAATACAAGTTGTAGAGATTGTCTTTTCAGTGCTTGTGATTACATAGGCATAGCTAACCATCCACGAGCTCAAGATCTATCAAGGTCTCGCTAGTTTCAACAGTGGTATCGAGCCTCGTGAGAGTCTCTTTTTGGGTAAAGGGAGTAATCCCGCACTGTAAATAAATTAACCAAATAAAAGTTTAAGTACAATGGATATGAGTGAAATCCCATATCTCATCCTGCTACATAGGCATAGAGCTTACATAACAAGATACTCTGCTTTCTAACCAAGAAAACAAACCACTACTCAAAAGATAACATATGACACAAAGAAATAAAATTACTTCCTAGGACCTTGAAACGTTGTGCCATACATGGCATTAAAGGCATCCAAATTTTCCTAAGATCACGAACCTGCTTCAGATAGTCATCGAATCATAGTCATCATACTCATCTTCAAACTCTTGGCCACCACCAAATATATTAGCAGACTCATCAAATGGGTTAGCAACAACCTCATCTTCGTAATCGACACTACAATCTCTCCCACTTTAGAAAAGGATTACTTCTCTTAGTAGAAGAGGGCGGTATACAAGAATCACTAGTTTGAGGAGCCACTACCGACTCCATCTCTTTCAAATCACTCACAAGAGGCTCTTGTGATGCAATCCCAAAATTTTTAAATTTAGGGATTCTTTTTGGGTTTTAAGGAGGGTAAATTATTTAATTTACCTTTTTGGTTTTTAAAAAATCTTTAAAGGTAAAATTATTTCCGGGTTTTTCCAAAAAAAATTTTAAAAAAAAAAAATTTAAAAAAAGTTAAAAATTTTATTTTAAAAAAAAATATTACCAAACAAATTTAAAATTAAAATTTAAAAAAAAAATAATTTTTATTAAGTTTTATTTAAAAACAAAAAACAAAAAAAAGGAAATCCAAAATTTTTAAAAAATTTTTTCAAATTTTCACCAAAAATTTTAAACCTTTTTTGAAAAAAAAAGGTAAAAAAACTTACGTTTAAAAAATTTTGCCTTTGGGATTTGTTGCCCTTTTTTTTTTTATTTTCCAAAACAAAAAAAAAAATTCAATTTAATTAAAATTTAAATAATGTTTTTTAATTTTCCCCGGTTTTAAATTTTTCCCTCTGGACCCGATTTTTAAAAATTTTTACCCGGGCCCTTTTTTAAAAAAGCAAAAAATCAAATAAAGGTTTTAAAGTTTTTTTCCCACCCCCTTTAAAACCCGTAAATACAATTTCCTTTTTCCAAAAAAACAAAAAAAGGAGCATTCCCCCCCCTGTTTTTTCCCAAAATTTATTTTTTCAAATTTTTAAAATTTTGGCCCCCAAATTTTTCTTTCCGAAATCCCAATTTCCCCAAAAGAAATTTAATTTTTGGGAAAGAATTTAAAAGTTAAAAGTTTTTCAAATTTAAACTTTAAAAAAAGGTAAAAAAATCAAACCCCAAATTTTATTTGTTTTCCTTTCCAATTTGTTTTTTTAAATTTTAATTTTTGGGTCAAGAGAAAAAGTTAAATTTTAAAAACTTAATTCAAAAAAATCTTTTTCAAAAAATTACATAAATAGATTTAAAAGGTTTTTTTCTTTCCCCAAAAAAAACGTAAAAATTTTTCCCCTTTAAGGGAAAAAAGAACCCGCTTTGGAACCCCTTTTTTTAAAAAGAAATAGGAAATTTGGGGCCCTTTTTTAATTTTTGAAAAAAAAAATTTAATTTTTTATAACCCAAATTTTTTTTCAAAACCCTTTTTGGCTGTTTAAACCCAAAAAGGAAAACCCAAACCATTTAAATAAAAAGGGGTTTTTCCCTAATGGAGTTTTTTTTTTTTTTTTTTTTTTTCATTTATTTTTTAAAACCCAATTCCCAGGGGAAATCAAAAATATAATTTAATTAGGTTTTTTAAATTTTTCCCCAATTTAAATTTAATTTTTCCCCTTTATTTCATTAAATTTCCCTTTAAATTTAAAACCCGCCCTTTTCCCTTTTTAAAACAAAATTTAAAATTTTAAACCCCCCAAAACTTCCGGATGTTTTTCAAACCCAAAAAACTAAGGAAAAGATTAATAGGGAAAAAAAATGACAAATTTCCCTAAAATTTAGGAAGAAAATTTAAAATTTTTTAAAAAAACCCGTTTATTGTTTTTTAAAAATCAAAAAACCCAAGGGATAGGCCAAATTTGGGTATGAAAATTTTTTAAAATTAAGTTTAAAAAATTTTTAAAATTTTGGGAAATTTTAATTTAAAATACCCCAAAAAAAAAGGTTTTTAAAATTTTTCCGGGGCCCAAATGATTTTACTTCCCCTACCCCCTTTTTATTAAACCCACCGGGCCCCTAAATTAAAAATTTAAAACCCCATAATTAAAAACCCAACCCCTTTTAAAAAAAATTTAGGGAAAAAGGGAGCTAAAATAGAAGCTTTTTAAAAAATTTTGGAATTTGGGTTTTTAAAATTTTTTTTGGTTTATTACCCAAACCTTTTAAAATAAAAAGGGAATTAAAAAAAAAATAAATAAGTTTCGGTCCCTTTTTTTCCTCCCAATTTTGGGATTTCCCAAAAGGTTTTTAAAAAAGGGGATAAAGTTTTTAAAAAAATTTAAAAAAGGGAAAAAAAATTTGTTTACTTTGGTAAAAAAGGGTGGTTTAAACTTTCTTGCCTTTGGATTTCCTTTACCGTTTTTTTGGAAAAAAACCCCAAAACAAAAGGGAAAAAAACCCAAAAAAAAATTTAAAGGTTATAAATTCAAAATAAAATTTTAAAAATTTCAAAATTTTGGGGCCCCAAAATTTTTAAAAAAAACAAAAAGTAAACAAAGTTTTTTTTTTTTTTTTTGATCCCCAACCTCTTAAAAATTTTTGGGTTTTAAAAATCATTTTAAAAAACTAAAAATTTTAAAAAACAAAAATTTATTTGAAACTGCAAAACCTTTTTCCCAACCCAAAAAAATTAAACTTTTAAATTAATTTAAATTTTTAAAACTTTTTAAAAAGCTTATTCAATAAATTTCTTTGTAAAATTTTAAAATGTTTAAAACCAAAAAAAACCCAAAATAACAAAAACAAATTTTAAAAAAGAAAAAAATTTTTTTTTTTTTTGAAAAAAAAAATTCAAAAAGGGGTTTTTCCCACAAGTTTTTTTTAAAATTTATTTAAAGGGTTTTACAAAACAAAAGGGTTTTTCCCGTTCCCTTTAAAAACCCCTTTTTTCCTTCCCTCTTTTTTAAAAAGGGTAAAGGGTTTTTGGGTTTCCTTAAATTTATTAAGGTAACCAATTGTTTTTTGGGGGAAAATTTCCCTTGTTTTTAAATGTTTTAAACCCAAATTTATTTAAAAATTTAATGGTTAAAATTTAAAGTTTGGGTTTTTTCCTTTAATTTTTAAACGTTCCCCAAGTTTCCCAATTAATTTATTTAAATAAATTTTTAAAAACCATTTTAAAACAAAAATTTTTTATTGGTATCCTAAAAGTTTTTTTTTAAAAAAAAATTTTTTTTTTGGGAAAAACCCAAAAACCCCTTTTTAAAAAATTGGCCCCAAATTTATACTAAAATTTAAAAAGGGAAAAAAAATTTTCTATTTTTCCAAAATTTTAAAAAATTAAAAAAGAAAAATTTTTTCCCCCCCATTCATTTTCCCCCTTTTTAAAAAAGGGGTTTTCCTAAAGGGAAAATTTAAATTTTGGGGAAAATTTTTAAACTCCCTTTGTCCTTTCTAAAAACCCAAAAAAAAATTGAAATTTATTTTAAAAGGGGAACCCCTAAATTTTGTAAATTTTAATTAAAAAGGAAAACAAAATTTTTCCCCTTTTTTAAAAGGGTTTTTTGGCCCATGGGGCCCCCCAGTTTTTTTAACTTTTTCCAATTTTTAACCTTTTCCCCAAAATTTCTTTCCCCTTTAAAAAGGGTTTTCCCCCTTTTTTTTTGGTTTTTTGAATTTTTTTAAGGTTTCTTTTTGGAAAATTTTTTTTAAATTCTGTTTTTTTTTTTTAAAAATTTGGTTTTGTGGGAAAAAATGGGGGTTTTCCCTTTTTTTTTTAAACTTGGAAAATTTCAATTTTCTGCCCACCCTTGCTTATTTTATTTTCCCTTTTTTCTCCTTTTAAATCCTTCAATTTTTTTTCCTTTAAATCCCCCCTTTGGGCCCCTTTGGGGTTTTAAAAAAATTTATTATTTTTCTTTTCAAAAATTTTGGGTTTTGGGGTTTAGGGATTTTTACCTTCCCCGGATTTTGGGAAAAACTTTTTCCCTTTCTTTTCAAAAATTCTTGGGGCCCCAATTTTTTTAAATTTAATTTTAAAAATTTGAAATTTAAAATTTTTTTTTAATTTTTTCTTTTTTTTAGTATCAAACCTTTTATTTTAAAATCCCATTTTTTCCTTAACTTCCACCCGGTTTAAAGGAAATGGGTTTTTTTGGGAAAATTTTTGGTTGGGTTTTGGGCCCAAAAAGATTTTTTTTTTCCCCCAATTAACCTTTAATAAAGCCCTTTTGGGGAGGGGTCGTTTTTTTTTTTAAAAGGGTCTTTGGGTTTTTTTCCCCTTTTTATTTTTTTGGCGAACCCGGGTTTAAATTTTCAATTGGTTTCCCAAAGGTGCTTTCTGCTTTTAAAAATTGGGGGGTTTTGGGGAAAGGTTGTTTGGGTTTTTTCAACCCATTTTAGGAAATTTTGGGGTTTTGAATTTGGGAAGAAGTTTCCTTTAATCCTTTCCCTTTAAAACCAATTTTTTCCAGAGCATTTTTCTTTGGGCAAAACCCGGGTTTTTAACCCTTTCGGGGGTATTCCCCGGTCCCTTTTTGGGGGTTTATTGGGGGTAAGGGGGATCCCATAAGAAAAAATGGATAAAAAATTTTTGGGGAAAATTAGGGAATTTTTTAAAATTTTTGTGGTTCCAAAAAAAAAATCTCAAATATTTTTTTCCGGGGAAAAATTAAAGGGACACCCCGGGGGAAAAACCCCTTTTCCCAGCTTTAAACCCAAATTTTAACCCTTGGTATGTGTAAAAATTTAAAATTTGGGATTTAAATCTAAAAGGACGGGTTTTGGGGGGGGATTTTTTAAACTTTTTTTGTTGGGGTTTCGGGAATTCGGGGGGTTTGGTTTTTGGGGTGGGGTATCCCCCATTTTTAAAAATTTTAAAATTAAGGGGTGCTAGGAAAAGGGTTTAAAATTGGAAAAAAATTTTTAAAATAGGAACCCAAACCCCCAAATTTGGGAAAAATTTCAGTTTTTTGGTTTTTTAAGGTTTTTAAATTTGGCTTTAATTTTAAATAAAGGGGGTATTTAAAAATTAGGGGGTTTAAATTTCCCAAAATATTTTTTATGTTTTAGAAATGAAAAGGAATTTTAAATGGGGTTTAAAAAAAATTTCCCTTTTAAACAAACAAGGGAACCTAAAATGGGTTTCTTTGTTTAAAAATTAAAAAACCCCAAAAATTTTTAAAATTTAAAAATTTTATTTTTAAAAAAAATTTTGGGCTGGGAAAAATGCAAATCAACCTTTTTGAAAAAAAATTATTTTAAAATTTTTGGTTAAAAAAGGTTTTTTTTCTAAAATTTCCTTATTAAACAAATTTGGGTTTTTAGTTTTAAAAAGATTTAAAAAAACTTAAAATTTTAAAACCCAATTAAATTTTTTAAGTTTCCCTTTTTTAAGACCCCAAGGGTTTTTTCCACAAACTAAAGACCCAAAATTTAGTTTTTAAATTTGTCCATTTTTTAAATTTAGGGTTTAAACAACCAAAATTTTTTTTCCCAACCCCCAAATAAAATTTCCCAAAACATTTTTAATTTTGGCCCGGCCGGGGAAAACCACCCCCCTTTTTGGCCTTTTGTTACTTTTGTTTTTTGGGGAAAATCTTTCCCAAAAGTTGTTTTAGGGCCTCGAACAAGGGAAAAAACGGGAAATTAAAAAAGGGGGTTGTTAGGGTTTTTGCTTTGGTAATTTCCCGCCCTTTTTCCAAAAAATCTTTTCCCTTTCCAAAAAAAAACCCGAAACTTTAAAAGGAAATTTGGGCTTCCGCCTTTTTAAACCCTACCCAACCCTTCTTTAAACCATTTAAATTTTGAAATTTTTTTTTTCCCGGTTTTTCCAATTTTTCAAAAGCTTTTAAGAACCAAAAGAAAATAAAAAAATAATTCAAATAATTTTTAAAAAGATGTGGCACCAAAATTATGTTCTTCGTGGTTACCATCAAGCGCTTGTTGAGAAGATAAGTTCGACTGATAAGGTTTCTTCTGCTGAACCTTCTCTTGTTTCTTCTGAAGTATTGCCTAGTGTTGCATCTGTTGAATTGGGAGATGTATTGAGTAAGAAAGATGATCTAAAGGTTGCTAAAGCTAGGAAAGCACTCGAGATGCTTGCCAGAATGAAATCCTTACGTGATGATGTTTCATTTAAGTCTACTTCTGTTCAAGCTGATGTTCTTGAAGATTCTAAGGAAGGATCATCTCAGGGAATTTATACACCTGGTAGGAGGGAGAAAAGGATGGCTAAAAGGAAACTTAGTTCCTTAAGGAGATCTGTGAGACTAGCTAGGAAACGTTTTTCCAAGAGTAGCTCCTTAGATCTCAAGGCTGCTGAGTCAACTTTTATTAAAGTAGGAACTGATGATGTTTTTCTGAAGGAACACATTCTCGTATTGATTAATTGACGGGTGGGAAGTTTAACACTTGTTTATCGATTGGATAATTCTACTATACGCTTCAACTTCTTGAAGGAAATCTTTCATTTGGTGGATAGACATGATTTGAAGATGTTTGTATGAACATGTCACTCAAGATTATACTATTCATTCACCATGTGGTTCTAGTTTATATTTATTGGGTGATCTTCAAGTCTTGTTTGATTCTCATTCTCCGGATGGTAAAGGGTATTCTATTTGGAAGAATTCACATAAGTGGGAGATTGAGAATGGAGATTCTATCCTATGCCATGTGTTCATGTGGTTCGCATAAAATGTGGCATGATTTTGTGTATGTTCTCTTATAAGACTTATCCTTTGTCTGTTTCATTAATGGAAAGATTGCTTAGACTGAAGTTGGAAGTACCTCATGATCCAGTTGGCAATGATGACCTTCATGCAAAGACAATGTGTTGGATTGATTAAAACTCGACCTTACGCAACATAAAGGTTCATCTTGATTGTGTTATTTTGTATCTTTTGTAATATTTGTTTACTTTATTTCTTAAAAAAAAAAAAAAAAAAAAAAAAAAAAAAAAAATCTAACTTTTATTGCGGGTTTGTTGTATATTATTGATGGTTATTGACTCACCGATATACCTTGTGTATGTCAAAGAGTTGGCTAGTCCAAAGGGTATGACTTTGGTAAAGACACATCAAATCATTGATAGTCGTAATGGTTTGCTCAAAATCATAGGGTTGGCAAATACCCATGCTTAATTGCTGAGAGTTGTATGGTCATCAATTCACCATGGTTTATTTCTTTTTGGAATCCAAGAATTGACTAGTCCACATGTATATGGCTTGTGGTAAAGGCAGTGGGAAACCATATTTGGTTATCAATTCACCAATTCTGAATTGACTAGTCCTGAGCAAACGGCTACTGGTAAAGACATTTCAAATCCGTTTATATGGTTGCCGGTTTGCCTATAAATCGATGGTTATCGATGTACCATAGTTTACTGAACTAAAACATTTGGCTACTCCAAAGTAGTGACGGCTATTGGTAAAGAGACATCAAATCCATTATGTTCAATGATTCACCTCTCACGGAGTTAACACACCGGATGTGATGAGAATAGTATGAAACTAATATGTTTTGATGTACCTGTTGTCATTTATTCTTTGCAAAGATATGGAGTTTGAGTTTATTCATCAAAGAGATGTTCTTATTTTGATTCTTTGTCGATGATGTTCGTATACAATCCTCCAGTGCGCTTAGTTAAAGATCTATCAAGACCACGTCAAATTCCGGTTTAGGGAGGATTTCGGGAATTATGTGAAGTATGGATTATCTTGAACTTATCACGAATGGATTCTCATCAAGTAGTGTAGATTCTCATCAAGACTTAATTCTCATGAAGAAATATAGTGAATAGTTTGTTTATGCGGAAGTTGTTATTCCGTGTTTAGTATATTTAGTTTGGATATATATGAGCTTTATTAGCAAGTGATTATGTATATCTTATTTAGTTTTATGTTTATACGTTTCTTGGGAAACGGTTTAGGGTTTTGTTTAGGGTTCCTTGTCTATAAAAGGAACACAAGAGTATGAGTTATGTACCGATTGGAAAAACAAAGTTTTAGTTAATATAACGATCCATAGAGGATCACAGAGTTCTTCGTTATTTGTGTTACTTGTGTTTATATTCCGCTACTAAATACAAGTTGTAGAGATTGTCTTTTACTGTGCTTGTGATTACATAGGCATAGCTAACGATCCACGAGCTCAAGATCTATCAAGGTCTGCTAGTTTCAACACCCCTTGTGCCACCCTATGTATATTTCTGGGCTATCCCGAACACCATAGATGGTATTGTTGTCAAGATCTTGAAACTAGTCAAAATCATTTTATACTAAGACATGTAACGTTTGATGGACTTCAAGTTCCATATAGCTCCCTAACCCCTCACTCACCACCCTCATATACCTTCTTAGATCACACGTTCGCGCCTCTCACACGACATCTTATTACATCAACCAATACCACTAATGATCACAACCCCAATAACCACAATCCTGCCTATTGTTCCATGTATGTCACCGATTCACCAAACCCACACCCCTACCCAAGCCTAGTCCACACATGCCTAACCTACACCTCCATAGGCCACGACAAGCAATACTCTACCATCTCATCCACGGGGTTTCCTCCCTGTCCTTCAGCAACTTTGTCCCAACATCTACAGTCCAGGCCCCCTTTCAATAACCAACCAAAACCCTCTACTAGGCCCAATAATGCAACCCAAAACTGGAATACCGCCTCCCAAACTAACCCGCCAACCCTCGTACTCACCCCATGGTCTCCCTTGCTCAAGTAGGTACGTTTAAACCCACTGATTGGTTAACTTTACATACTTCTCATGTGTATCCTATTCCTAAGTCTCATTCTTTTGCATAAAATGACCCTCGTTAGCGAGATTTTAAGTATGATGAATATAATGCACTTATTAAAAATGCTACTTGGGGTTCTTGTTCTGAGACCCGTGGATGTTAAAATTGTTCGGTCTATGTGGCTATTTTGCCATAATTATCATGAAGATGGCACCTTGAGCCGTTATAAGGCTTGTCTTGTTGATAATGGGAGTACTCTAGGCTCGGTATTGATGGTGATGAGACTTTTAGTTCCAATTGCTAAACTGACTACCATACGTACCATTCTTACTCTTGCTTTGTCTCGCAATTGACTTCATCAGCTTGACGTTAAGAGTGCTTTTCTTAACGAGAATCTCTCTAAAAGTGTGTATATGTCCTACTCATGTTTGTCTCCAGAAGAGATCTTTATATGGTTTGAAACAAGCACCTCGTGCTTGGTTTCAACGCTTTGCATGGTATGCCACCATAGTTAGTTTCTATTATGGTAGAGTAACACATAGTTATTTATTTATCGTCATGGTATTGAGGTTTCTTATTTACTTATATATATGTAAGATATTGTACTCACTACTTCATCTACAACTTTATTTAAGCGCATTATCTCTTCATGAAGCAATTAATTTGATATGACTTCAGCAGAATCGCTTTTAAAGGAATATCTTTTGTGTCGGTGATGGTACACGGATGTTCTTATTTTAGTGGAAGTATGTCATTGAGTTGTTTACTCATGCTCATATGCTTAACGCAATCCTACTCGGATTCGATTGCAATGATTCCATGCTAGGTCGACTGCTTTTCTTTCGATCCTACTATGGGTCGCAGTTTAGCAGGTGGTTAGAGGATATCTTACTTTTACACGTCTAGACTTATCGTATGCGGTCCAACAGATTTCTCTTTATATGTATGATCCCCATCTGGCAGCTCTTAAGTGTATCTTGCGCTTTGTTCATGGAACTTTAGATTTTGGTTTACAATTATATGCGTCCTCTACTGCATACCTTTTCTGCATACTTGGATGTTGATTGGGTTAGATGTTTTATTATACGTCTCTCCACTTCTGGTTATTGTGTGTTTTTAGGTAATAACTTATTGTCTTGTTCCTCCAAAAACAACACACTCTTTCTCGTTCTAGTGTCAAAGCGGAAGATCGAGGTGTTGCTAATGATGTGTTTGAACTGCTTGGATACAGGGACGGAGCCAGGACCAAATATGATTGGGTGCACAAAAAATTTTGAACCGTAATACTAGAAACACATTTCGAAGGATCGGGTGCATTTAAGATGCATTTAGGAAAAATCGGTGTTTTTTTTCAAAATTTAACACTATATCGAAAAAATCCATGCCCGCGGGAACCCCCTAGCTCCGTCCGTGCTTGGATACGTAATCTGCTTCGCGACTTACATACTCTGTTATGGTCCGCTACTTTGGTTTATTTTGATAATGTGTGTGCCATTTATTTGATTGCCAATCTAGTTTAGCATCACCATTCAAAGCACACTGAGAAAACCATTCATTTTGTACACGATATGGTTGCTAAAGGACATGTGTGGGCTCTTCATGTGTCTTCTTGTTATTAGTACGCATATGTCTTTTCAAAGGATTGCCTTACGTTTTGTTTGAAGAACTTTGAGTCTGTTTAAGTTTTCGGTTACCTCCCACTCAAACTGCGGGGAAGTGTTAGTCAATATTATGTTTAGGGCCGTTGATTATGTATTATGGGTTTCACCTAATTAATTACATGGGTTCTATATTATTCTATTTTAATATATGAACACTTTGATAGTTAGTAACCCAATCAATCACTCTTCCGATAAGATCTTGTAGTTGAGTGGAAAATATGTGACTGATTCTAAAAGACTGTGAAAGGAATAATGCATGAAAAATATCCTTTGAATTAATGAGTGTGGATTATTGATTAAAATACATCATGAATGACTCAATATAGAAAATATAAAAAATCTTGTTGTGTTGTTTTAGACTGAGCATATGGAAATGTAGTCTAGGAATTTAGTTTATGAAGAATATGATGGATGACATATGCAATAACGAGATTCGATGCATCTTACATGAAGTCATGATGGACGCTTAGTAGTTTTTTATTGATGGTTTAGGATCAGTTATAAACAAAGTGTATTTAATATACTCATAAGAATGTTACAAAAATATGTTCTTAAGAAGAAAAAGAGCGAAAATGATAAGAAGTGGAATTACATACATTATTGCTAGAATTAACCTAACTTATGAATGGATGGACCTTTAATTTATTTATTTATTTTAAATTGAGGTTGATTAAATCTGGCTACTTCATCTATTTGGGGAAAAAAAATAGTAAAAAAAATAAAAATCAATAGGAAAACACTATATAATTAAGGTCGTCGTTAAGAAAGTGTAATCGTTACATCAAGCAAGGCAATAAAATTTTGCTTCATGTGTTCAAAGGTTTTTGAATGGTCAAATTTAAAGCGAACAATTATTTTAAGATATAATAAAATTAAAATAGGAAAAATAATGTTATAAGAAGAAGTAATAAATAAAAATTGGTAATACAAAAAACGGTTGTTACTTGAAAATGACCAAATTTAAAAAATGTAAAACTTAGGGTGCGTTTGGTTGGAGGTTTAAATGTGGATTTAGATTTGGAGTTGATGTAGGTTTAAAAGAAAAGATAGAAAGAAAATATTTTTTTTGTAGTTTTTATAATCAAATATGAGGCGGAGCCAGTAGGGTGGCTGGCGGGTGCTCTGCCACCCCCAACTAGCCCAACTAGCCCATATCTAAACACACACTCATCATCATTAAGCTCTTTAGACAATACTTGTTTGCAGCAATCGCTACTTTAAGCCACCCTTTTGCTCGTTTTCTTCTTTTCTCAACTTGTTGAGTGAGTTTTTAATCTAAGTTTTACACAATTTAGAAAAAATTTTGGGTGTGTGATTTGTGAAAATGACTACAAATCATTAATTTGTTTAAAAAGGTAAGGTAGGATGAAAGTCTCCTCGTTGAGATGAGGAAAAAGATTGAAAATATTAATATAAAAAAGAGGTGGCTTTGTGTGTAATAGTATTTTCTTAGCTTTATGTCAGATTGCTTTGGACAAAGAAAAACCATTTATTATTCTTTGCTTCTAATTGTTCAATTTTTTATTTTAGTTTCAGTGTATTTGTTTTATTCTTTCGATAATGTGTATAAAAAAAATTAGCAAAGATTGATACCTGTTACAACAATTAACTTGATATAGTATCATGTTAGTATCTTATTGATAATAGTCTAAGCTCCACAATAGCTTTATGAACCTAACTGTAATTTGTTTTGTGTTCATGGTCGATCTTGTTGCTTGAAGCATTGAACCGGTAAGGTAATTTATTTATGAGTTGTATCTTCTTCCGTATAAAAAGAAATATTCAAATTCATATGGTACAAAGTTTTAGTAATATCTCCCTAAGCACGATATTTTTTACCAAACAACTTATCATCATTAACTACAAAAAAATTCTTTATAGTTGGTTGAAACAAAAAGTTGACATTTATTTTAGAACGGAAAGAATATTATACAATTATGTTCGGCCCCCCTTAACACAAATTTTTGGCTCCGCCCTGAATCAAATGATAAAAAAATATATTGTTTATAGGTAATAATTGTGCTTATGTAAGGATGTAAATGAGTCGAACTTTTTTTGTGTAAAAATAATGTGTTTACAAAGTTGAGTAAGACTTAAGATAAAATAAGAAAGAAATCTTAAAATGAGAACGATAAAAAATAATTATAATCACATATTTGAGATGTATAAACTTGAATTTGATACATCCACAATCTTTTAGATGAACACTTATTTTATTCTAGCAAATAAATAATAAAATATAGATGTATATACGTATATTAGATGCATTTCATCAAGTTAGGTGAATCCTATGTAATTTTCGTCCCTTACGGGTCTAATTTGTTGCTAGTACTACTTTAAATCATTTCCAATTCAAACTCATTTTCGAAACTAACTAGGATGCATTTAAATGAATAGAGATCTATCTAACTCAAGTCGATGCATCTCAAATGTATGATTATATTTATTTCTTATTCTTCTTGTTTTAAGTTTTCTTCTCATCGGATTCCTATCGAGTTGATAAGTGACGAAGCCAGGATTGTTTAGCCGGGTAGGCCAAAACAAAAAATTGGGAAAAATATACCGACAAAAAAACAATACAAATTTAAAGAGTCTTACAATAAGAGTTTTTCATTTGAAGCGCGCACGACACTTTTTAACATCATTAAAATCATCTAGACTATCTAAAGTAAAGGTATCTACAATATCCTTTTCAATCTAAAGTACTAAATTATCTATCTAAAGTAAAGGTATTTGCAATATCCTTTTCAATCTAAAGTACTAAATTATCTGAAAGAAACTCATCACCCATTTTATTACGTAATTTGTTCTTTACAATTTTCATGGCTCAAAACGCACATTCAACACTTGCAGTAGACACCGGAAGAGTCAACACCAGTCATATCAACCTGTCAACTAGATAATAGTGACTTGCCTTTCGTGTGTATGCTAAGCCTTGACATAAATCAGCTATAGAAGATGACTTTCCCAACTTTGGATGATCTTTCACATCAAGTTCAAAGTGTTTTAACTGGAATTCCAAGGTATCGAGTTCTTGGTCTGTGAAATCAAGATAATAGTATTTCTTTGCAAGCTTTAGTATCGAATTTGAATTGAAGATATATATCCGTCTCTAGGATCCAAAGCAGTGCTAAGTTCTAAAAGTTCCACAATTTTCTCACTAAACCTTGAATCAAGTTCTCGCAACTGAAAATCTATTGTTTCATTATATATATATATCATAATGATAGTGATGATCATTAATAGCGTTAGCTTGTTTTCGTACGCTTCTCCCTTCGAAATAAGGAGCACTGAAATCAGGAATACGAATACCATGTTTTTTGCAAAAACAAATGACACCGTCAAGAAAAGAACCCCATTTGTCATCTCTTAGTGTCTGAATCAGCTTTCTTGTTTGTGAAACCATTTTAATCGCACTTATGACCTCTTGATCTTTTTGTTGCAAAGCCTTACAAAGAACGTCGACATGGCCCAAGATTGTTTTCATCACATGTAATATGAAAACAAAATCAAAAGAACTCAACTTCTTTAACGCTGAACTAGCACCACCCTTTGTTTTAAAGTTACACCCGTCTTTTTTTATCATCTCCAAAACTGTACATATTGGATTGTACATCCGAATAAGGCTAGTAATTGAAGTAAAATGTGAGCTCCAACGTGCATCGCCAGCACGTTTCATAATAGCAATTTGGTTAGCTCCTTTACCGGATGTCTGTAACATTTCTTCAACTTGAGCCGCTTGTGCAGCTTGTAACTCATCTTTTCGTTTACAAGAGGCACCAACAGCTGTTACAATGTAAGATAAATCTTCAAAAAATTCATGTACATAATTTACCTCTTTAGCTGCTGTAACCATCGCAAGTTGCAACCGATGAGCCATACAATGTATTTAATAATCACATGGATTAACCTTGAGAAAAAATGCTTGTAATCCATTCCATTCACCTCTCATATTGCTAGCTCCATCATTTCCTTGTCCCCGAATAGTTTCAATGGGAAGCAAATAAGAAGCGCTCTTGTATGAATCCGTTATTGTCAACAAAACGAAGAATAATTGCCATTTGTTCTTTCTTACTTTCACCACTTGCCTCGTCTACCATTATACAAAATTTAGAATTTGATAACGCTACACGGGTCGTTCGGGGTCAAAGGAACTTCCTTTTCGTCGAGCATGTTTTTCAATACCCTAGGCAGTGAACCTAATCGTTGTAGTGTAGTATTAGGGTAAGCCACGGGAATTGATATCGTTCTCTAGGGGAATAGGAATGCTAGTGAGAAGTTACTACGCTAAGGTTGGGGTTGAGGAAGATTATTTTTTATCTATTTATGTTTTTAGTAAATGGAAAGGTACGAATCTCGTGGTTTGGATTGGGGTTGGTATTTCACCGATTACTCTACTTATCTAATTATCTAAACTAAGGTGTATGTAGTCTATGTCTAATTATTGTGTGCTCGTATGATGATTTAAAGATGTGTTTACTTAGGTTTTATTACTCTTTAATTATCCCTATTGATGGTTGAATTGTCACGTCCTTATTCTTAATCGCGTTGTGTCTAAGGTCGTAGGGTATGCTTATCCCTAACTCTTTGAAACTACCAAAGGTTATCGCCACAAAATCTTTAGGATTTATAAACTCAACACTAAGGTACTCTTCGGATGTTTTAGCCTACAATGACTCTAGGTATCATAAACTAAGGTTCACAAAGATTAATCAAGCATTAATTACACAACGGATGACCTATCGCAATACTAGATCATTAACAATTAAGATAAGAGACAACCAATCAATATTCAATAATTAAGTTTCATATTCCCTAAGCAAACACAAAAGTAAATTAGCCGGACATGGAAAACATGCAAGCATACACACAAGTAATTGAAGACATAATTGAATTAATAAAGTAAAACACTTATCTTGATGTAAGATAGGGTTTGAACCCTAAAATACTTGTACAAGACAGCCTTGGTTTGGTTTAGGTTTTACTCCAAAAGACTACACACCGAAAACTAAAAATTCGGATTCTATATATAAGATTACATATGCGACGGCATCACCCTTTGATTTGTGATGCCGTCCGTCGCCGTCATTATGGTTTCGTCTTGGCCACGTTAGTCTTGCGACGGCCACCTTATGCTTGTGACGCCGTCCCTTTAGTCTCGACGTCGTCTAGATCAAATCTAGGCCGTCCGAGTTGCGACGCCTACTCTTTAAAACCGACACCGTCACTTGTAAATAGGCAATTTGGCTCTTGAGCCGTCACAAAAGTTGTCCGACGGCGTCGCAGTAACACCGACGCCGTCCCTTCGCTTTAGCAAGCATGAGTGTCTCGATTCTTGACTTTGGCCATTTTCTTCAGATATTCGCGCCTTTTCGTCCGAATAAGTGTCATTCCAGCATTTTGCCTTCAAGATACCTAAAAGTGAAAAGGAACGATATTAAGTAATAACGGATACAAAAGTGATCAAATAAGGGCTTAAACGACCCTCAAAAGGTACATTTTAAAACCTTATCAAATATCCCTACACTTGGTATTTGCTTGTCCTCAAGCAAATGTGCTTTTTGCCAATTAACTTATAAGTTAGGGGTCATGAAGTATTGGTTTAGAACAATCCACAACACATATAAGCCTCGCAAAAGTCATAACAAGCACGAAAATTACATACTAGCACCTCACATGGGGTGTTTGGATACTCACATCTCTCGGGTTTATATGAAATATAACAAGTTGGAAATGGAAGATAAACACTCATTAACCGGTCCTAGTACATAGATTACCGTAGGCTTGAGACTAGATCAAACCTCCATCGCTTTCGCGTAAGCACCTAGGAAAGACTATCAAAGAGGTCTTTTAAAGGGTTGTAATGTTAGGCTTGCGGTAGGGAAACAAAGGGTTTGGTGGAATAGGCTATTTAGTGGTGGCAAGTCAAAATTCTTTATGTCACAAGCATGCGAAGAATGGCGTTGCTAAGCCAAGACTCGACACTCTAAACTCTATATAACTGAAACAAACAAACATAAATTAAAGATAGATGACGAATGGTAGCTTTTTTTTTTTTTTTTTTTTTTTTTTTTGCATACACTTTACTCTACCATCCTCTACGATAACATCAAAATGATAGGATTTAGGCACATCCCTACACTTGAGTTTTTATTACTCTAACACTAATTTGACCCAATTGAAAAGATCAAAACACTTGAGTACATTATTATGCAAATAAAGGAATTTGAATTTAACGTTCCCTTCCGTCATTTCATAAACTTTAACTTTTCCCATGAGTCCCAATCGTCCCAAAAGCGTGTACAAAGGATATGAATCGACTTAGCAACTTATGCAAGCAACTAGATAATTGAACTAAGGGTTTAGTGTGGTAACAATAATGCACTAAAAGTGAGTGCATACAAGGTAGGCTAAGACGATTTGGGTGTACATTTGGGGGGGTGTAAACAATGTTTTCATTGATATTCCGAAAACCGAAACATCACGAGAACCGCGAAAAGGATAGGCTCGAGGGGTTAACTAGGGTATCGTGTAATAAAGATGAGTACAATGCAAAGGTGGGGAATTATCGAACCGATGTGGAAGAAGTAATTATATTACGGGTATCAAACAAGGGTTATCCTAATGCCTCTTATCATTTAGTTATTCCTAACTACACAAGTGTAGTCTTACTAGCAATCTCGGGATGCCTCACAAAACAAGTTCTAGAATCTATTATACTACTGGTTCACTCACTAAGCATTAAAGATGAATGCTTTAATTCCTACTAATCTAAGGGCGATCCTCACATTTTGGGTGGAATTTAAGTGGTAAAGGGTTTTTGTGCTAGTCATATAATTTCCTATCCCTGAGACGCTTTATTAAGACTAATGGCGCCACTCCTATATGTCATGAAAAATTTTAAATTTGGTGCCAAAATTACCCTAACCGACATTTTCTCATGGTTTATTACACAAATGTAATTCAACAAAGCAAATAATCAAGGATAAGCATAGTTTCAAAGTTCCCGTTTTATTTTCCCTCCCTACACTTAAACTGAACATTGTCCCCAATGTTCCCCGAAAGTATCAAAGTTATGATAATAGAAGGTAATTAAAAACGAAATAAACTAATACTCCCCTGATTAGCTTGGTAGGATCCGTGTAAAGTGGTGGTTCCATCTTTCTTCAAGAAGAACGTTTGCGTGAAAAGCTCCTTCTCATCTTCTGTATCTTCTTCTTGGTAAATTAAACCTGCACACTTGAAGAAAACAAACAAAACCTTCGCGTAAAATTGGCGGTAATAATATATATAGGACTCTACTAAACTAACATATAATGCTTGTGGAATGGATGTTTACAAAATTTCTCGAAAATTAAGACCGAAAATTCCAAAATTTATAAGCACTCGAAAACGAGAAAAAGTAATCAAGAGTTTTGCTCCTTCCCCGCCGTCAGTTGCGATCTGACGCCGTCAGTTATCCCGACAAAACCGGTCTGTGATTTTCCGGAAAAAATTCGGAAAATTTACATCTTTAGAATCTGGAGAAATTTCTTGTAAAACATCCATTATGACTCGATACAAGCATTTGACTCAAACAAACACACATGTATATCTTTTAATTAATTGAAATTCTCATGTTTACGTTTCTTTTAAAAACGTGTGTAATCCTCCATACACTTATCCCTTATGTAAAATACCTTTATATGTAATTAAGACGAGGTTAAAAACAAAATAAAGCATTTTTACAAATTTAAACATGAGACTAAACAATTAATAAAAGATATATGACACAAGCAAGCAAACAATCAAGCATGGGTTGCCTCCCACGAAGCGCTTTTCTTTATTTATGAGTCTTGTAGCTAGACTCGAAGTCGTGCCCCTACGTGACTTCATTACCGTCACCTTCTTCCTTCGCTCTCCCTTCATCAAAAGGGCGTAGTCGTTGTATACTCACCGTGGATTCCTTGCCCTCGTTGTCTATTATGGTAACGGTTTTATCCTTTAGATTAGTTTCCTACACCGTATAAGGCCCAAACCATCTTGGTTTGTTTCTACCTCGTAATGCTCTTATTCATGATTTGTATAAGAGTACTTTCTCTCCATTTAAAAATTCCTTAGGGTTCTTTTGTGTTTGTGGTATTGAAGTGGGATTATTTCCTAACTTTTTATCGCACTTCCACAATGTTGCATGCAATCCTTGGACCATAAAATATCTAAGCCCTTTTTCCCAATCGTTCATTTTCTTCTTAACCACATTGCTAGGGACTTGTGGATTCTCATCCGTAATTTTCTCCATGATCTTAAGAGGATACCTTGGAACAATGGGTATCCTAGCGTACCCTTTTCCGCTTTTAAGTATCATGATGCCCTCCCCACATTTGATAGTTGCTTTAGCAGTGGCCAGAAAAGGCGTCCCAAGAATGAGTGGCATGTTTCTATCTTTCTCAATGTCTATGATCACGAAATCCACCAGATAAACGATTTTTTCCACCTCTATTAAAACATCCACTGCGATTCCTATGGGGTAGACATAAGTGTGATTTGCTAGGCAAAATCTAAGATCGGTCTTAGCTGGCTTCTCCCTAGTTAACTTATTATAGATTGAAGATGGCATTATGTTTACATCAGACCCTGGATCAGCTAAGGCATTTATGTTATCAATGTCACCTATGCTACATGGTATCACGAAGTTCCCTGTGGTGTCTCGTTTTTTTGTTACTGGTTTTTTTAGAACGAGCTCATGCAGAGGTCCCATTGGCATGGTGTCATACTCTTCTTCTGTTATTTTTCCTTCAAGGGCTTCCCTAAGAACCTCGTTGTACCTAAAGTTGTTCACTTGGTTAACAATGGTTTTTTTTTGTCAATTTCGTGCTTAAGGTAGTACTCAATGGTCTCGGGCTCATTATTAGGTTCAGTATCCTCCTTCTTGCTCTTCTCAGTTTTCTTCTCCTCAACCTTCCCATCTTCAGGCATAATAGAAATGGCGTTAACAAACGAAGTGGGAGGATAGTCGTTGCTTCTTACTAGTACCTTTTCGGGAACTTTTGTCTTGGTATATTCTTTTACCAGGTTCATTATTTTCGTCATCTTTGCTAGCATTTCCTCTCTTTGCCTATAAACCTCCTCTTCGAATTTTGCTAATCTCTCCGTATGAGCTGCCATGTACTCCCTCGTTTGTTCCTTAAAGCTTGGTGAGAGTGGTATTGGGGAAGTAGAACGGAAGCGCCATTCGGAATTAAGATTTTGCTCACGACTTGGGGATTCAGAGAAAGGTTTTGGGTGTTCGGTGGAATTAGCGGAATTGACTGTTTCCCGAGGGATTTGTACAGGAGCTCTCTTATGCCTTTCTATCAAATAATCAATCCTTCTCTCAAGAGCACTCATTTGCTCCTCGGTGACGTTGGAAGATTCAAGAGGAGTTGATATGGCATTAACCACTTTAACGGGGGTTTCAGGGGATTCATTCCAATCTCCGTAGCTTTGATCAGCAAGCACTTCTATAATATCCCAAGATTCCTCTGCGTTAAAGTCGCTAAGCCTTCCACCGGCGGCTTGATCAAGGAATCGCCTTGTGATGAAATCTGTATGGTTATAGAAGATTTGGATTTGAAGCCAAAGATCAATACCATGATGAGGGACTGTATGGAGTAATTCCTTGAATCGAGTCCATGCTTTGTGGAGAGACTCGCCCTGAAGTTGTTGAAACGTCAAGATGTCTCATCTTAGTTTAGTGGTTCTCCCCGGTGGGAAAAATTGAGCAAGGAAGCGAGAGGTGAGATCATCCCAACTTGAGATGGAGCCAGCGGGAAGTCGCTCAAGCCAATTACTAGCTTAGTCCCGTAGATAATTGGAAGAGACGCGGGCGCGTGGTCTCTCGAGTAGTAGCATCGAGGTCGATGGAATCGACGATTTTAAGGAAATCCTTAAGATGCTTATTAGGATCTTCGGAACGAAGTCCATGGAATGCACATCCGTTTTGCACCAACCGGATGGTGTCGGATCGCAGGGTCGTAGTTTGGGCTTGGTCGGGAAGCTCAATGGTGTTCCTATAGCCTAGGTGGCTTGGTCTTGAGTATTCACCAAGAGTACGGCCTCTTGGCGGGTCATTAGGTGGTAGGTCGATGAATGGTGGTTGGTTATCACCTTCCATGATGAAAAGTGATGGAGTTACGAACAAATGTCACGAAGAAGAGGAATAGACTACGAGGAAGCTAAAAATTGAAAAAATTTACTTGATAGGAATCAAGCAAAGAAACCTAAACGAGGTGGACTCTAACTAGCTATTCTATTCCGCAGCGCGCCAAAAACTTGATAATGCTACACGCGTCGTCGGGGTCAAAGGAACTTCCTTTCGTCAAGCAAGTTTTTCAACACCCTAGGCAAGTGAACCTAATCATTGTAGTGTAGTATTAGGGTAAGCCACGGGAATTTATATCGTTCTCTAGGGAATAGGAATGCTAGTGAGAAGTTACTATGCTAAGGTTGGGGTTGAGAAAGATTATTTTTATCTTTTATGTTTTTAGTAAATGGAAAGGTACGAATCTCGGGGTTTGGATTTGGGGTTGGTATTTCACCGATTACTCTACTTATCTAATTATCTAAACTAAGGTGTATGTAGTCTATGTCTAATTATTGTGTGCTCGTATGATGATTTAAAAATGTGTTTACTTAGGTTTTATTACTCCTTAATTATCTCCTATTGATGGTTGAATTGTCATGTCCTTATTCTTAATCGCATTGTGTGTCTAAGGTCGTAGGGTATGCGTTTATCCCTAACTCTTTGAAACTACCAAAGGTTATCGTCTACAAAATCTCTAGGATTTATAAATTCAACACTAAGGTACTCTTCGAATGTTTTAGCCTACAATGACTCTAGGTATCATAAACTAAGGTTCACAAAGATTAATCAAGCATTAATTACACAACGGATGACCTATCGCAATACTAGATCATTAACAATTAAGATAAGAGACAACCAATCAATATTCAATAATTAAGTTTCATATTCCTAAGCAAACACACAAGTAAATTAGCCGGACATGGAAAACATGCAAGCATACACACAAGTAATTGAAGACATAATTGAATTAATGATGTAAACACTTATCTTGATGTAAGATAGGGTTTGGAACTCTAAAATCTTGTACAAGACAGCCTTGGCTCGGTTTAGTTTTTACTCCAAAAGACTACACACCGAAAACTAAAAATTCGGATTCTATATATTTACGGCATCACCCTTTGATTTGTGAGACCGTCGGTCGCCGTCATTAGGGTTTCGCCTTGGCCACGTTAGTCTTATGACGGCCACCTTATGCTTGTGACGCCGTCCCTTTAGTCTCGACATCGTTCGGATCAAATCTAGGCCGTCGAGTTGCGACGCCTACTCTTTTAAAACCCGACACCGCCACTTGTAAATAGGCAATTTGGCTACCGAGCCGTCACAAAAGTGGTCCGACGGCGTCGCAGTAACACCGACGCCGCCCCTTCGCTTTAGCACTGAGTGTCTCGATTCTTGACTTTGGATATTTTCTTCAGATATTCGCCTTTTCGTCCGAATAAGTGTCATTCCAGCATTTTGCCTTCAAGATACCTAAAAGTGAAATGAACGATATTAAGTAATAACGGATACAAAAGTGATCAAATAAGGGCTTAAACGACCCTCAAAAGGTACATTTTAAAACTTGTCGAATTTCCAATATCTTCAACAATCTTCTTCGAACTTTCTCAAGAAACAAATTTAAAACCTCTTTTGAACATCGTGTGAAGTGTATTTTGCATTACCAGAGCGTTTTCTAATACAATACTTGTAATTTCTTCATTATATGAGCCTATGAAATTAAGAATCTCAAGAATGTTACCCCGGTTTTTAGAGCCAACTCTTTCATCACGACCTCTAAAGCTAATTCCTTGAAATGAGCACAAACGAACCAAATCAATCGTCGCTTTCACCCTTAGCCTATTCAATCTAATTTTTTCAGCCGATAGGCGTTCCATAATTTGATTAATATGCCCTTCCTGATTTAGCAAAGCATCACAAAACCTTATAGCATTATTATGTTGAGATTTCGGTCTATCTCCTACATGTTTCATAAATGAACAATGCTTTCCTTTCACCCTATTCCAGTTTTTGAAACCATTAATTGCAAACGCGTCTTGACCTTTATTAGTGCTTGGTTCTTCCAAAAAGAGATAACAATAAAAACAATATGCTCTATCAGTAGTTCGAGAGTACTATAACCAAGGATATTCTGAATACCATTTAGCTTGAAAATGACGTGGATGAGTTTTTGATCCTGTTAAAGGGTATTTGGGTAGCACTAGTCGATGAGATCCAGATTTCAAGTAAGCTCGTCGAATCTCGTCTCTCTTATTAACCGGATAATTCCATATTGGTTAACGTAGTCCAGGGTCACGTTGAATAGACGAAAATGTAGCATTCTCGACTACTGAAATCGGTGGAGGATTCTCGTCCCTTGGTGGTTTTTTATTCTCTTCTTCTAAGGTCGTATCCTCTTCAATTCTTGGCGAAACAGTTCGTGAAAAAAATGAATCGACCCTTTTCTGTTTTTTTGTCATCGATGTATATCTAGTAAATTCAAACAACAAATCACAACTATTAACATAATGTTTTTGAATAACGAATTGAGAAATTGTAAATTGTCAATCATAGTTTTGTTGAAGATTATTGTAGCAATAAGCAACATATAGTACTCATGTATCCTACTCAAGTTCTAAATATTTACCAACTAAAATGGAATGCTAAATACCGACGAGTTATACATATAACATATTTAGGAAAATTAAAATATTAATACATTATAATTTATTAAGAATTGAAGAAAGGTCAAAGAATTAGTGAGTTACATACGTGATTATTCAAAACCAAATAGAGGATATGTAATAAAAGTCTTGATTCTTGAATGATAGATGTAGAATTGTTGTTTAATAATAATTATTGAAAAGAATCATAAAGTGGTTTTGTCCATCGAACTTCCTTGTAACATGTTCTTTGATTGGTTTTTCCCTTTTCAATAATTCAATGTGTGAATGTGATTGTGTGAGTAACAATTTTTAATGTATTTCAATGGGTTGTATTTTTATTTTGGGTGGACCAGTTGAAATTTTGTGTGAAAATACATAGCAACATATCTATACTAATAGTATTCTTAAAAAAAATGGGGTTGGCCTTGGCCCATCCAAGTATTAATGTGGCTCCGTCACTCGAGTTGATTAAAGGGTCTGGAGTATGTAGATAAAGCTTCCATCTTTGAATGGTGGTTCTGTTGTTGTGGGTATCTTTCGTCACGACAATTTTGTGTGGAAAGTATACTTTTTTTTTAAATCATTGAATTTTCACAATGTGTCCCAATTATATAACCAGCGAAAAATAATTAGTTGAGCTTTCGAAAGTAAAATATCCTTGGTCATTTTGGTAAGACACCTTACTTCTGTACAGTTGAGTTTAAGGGTTCAACTCTCGTTAATGGTATTTTTTTCTTCCCCCATGAAACTTTCATGGGCTCCGCCTCTCAACATATCCATCTCAAAACAAACTTTATTAAACAAACAATAATGTTTTTTTATACATAGTACTTGTATTTTTACACCTTAAACCTAAGACTTCATACTTTATTTATTGCACCTATTTTAAAATGAAGAAGTCTATACATGGTTCAAAATTGCGAGTCCACTTGTATCTTATAGTATAATGTAACACACTCTAAAGAAATACCTTGTCTCGTTTGCATCTTTAAATAGTGCACCCATTTTGCCTCAATTAAAAGCCGTGTGAATATGAAATTAGTGGTTATCTTATTGGGTCTACTTTTGATTCGTATATTATTTTTTAATATTTTTTTTTTTTTTTTGTTTTTCGTGGTAGGTCAATAGCTTTCTTCTTAGTGATGTTTGCTTTATAATTTTGTAAGAAATGCCTTTTTTTATAGTTGAAAAAATGAAAGGTTAGGTTCTTTTGCCATTAAAATATTTTATAGCTTTATAAAAAGAAGTAATATTACTACTAGTGTCATGCTATTTGATATAAAGGAATCATTGCATTTCGTATGTGATGTTCACACAAGTCGAGTTGAGTTATTGATGATTGATACTAATCATACTTGATTCTATACAATACATTATACAATATATTGTGATAAATATGAGTTGTCACGACTTTTTGGGTTTTAGCTCACGACATTGGGTTATGGCAAAAAGGCCCTATTCTTGTAGTATATTGTGTTTTTGAGGGAAAATGAAATGAAGACGATTAAATGACTAGGAATAGGTCCAAAGCCACCTCTTTAGCTTGGTTTCAAAAAACCAATATATTGGGATTTTATACTCGTAGGTGATTCCCGTATAATGTACCACATGTTCTTATCCTTCCAATAATCATTCCCCTGTACAAAAATACCAAACACGTCCTAAGTGTATGTACTTTGGCTTCTATACAAATTACTTTTTAGAGTCGAGATATGTTATATGCACATAAATGTAATAAAAATATTATCACTAAATGATGTGTCATTGTAACTATTAGATCTATTGGGCAATTGAAAAAAGAGAGGGAATGTGTTTAAGTTAAGTTTATCATGCCACATCATTTTATGTAAACGTTTTTGTAAAATTTATATGGATGTTAACATTTCTTCATAAAATCATATTTGTATTTTCAATACCAATTTCTCACAAGAAACTTTGAATTATTTATCTACTTTTATATGTAAAATGCTTCGTGTTTTTAAATCTTTGATTGGGAATTTTTTGTTGTTCTTTATTTTATTTTATTATTTTATTTTATTTTTTTGGTTAGATTAATAAAGTTTGGTATATATATGTTTCCAATCGAATATGAAATGGTACCTATCACAATAGTTGAGTTATTTTACATTGTTTTAATATACTAACTAACGCAAAAATTAAGTTTTGCATTTATAAAAATTGACTCGTAATTGTAAAAGAAAAAAAAATGTTCTTTTATCCTAATCTAATATTTAGTTTTATATTGATAAAACTACGGATATTGTTAAATATAGCATTCCCTTATAAAATTTTTAATAGAACCTTTAGCAAAACAACAAGTCGTCAACAATAGCTTGCTAATAAACTCGAAACAATACTTGTGATATATTATAGAACCCGTAGCAAAGCACGAACCATACCTATACTTGTTTATCTACATTTTTATGCAAAAAGCCAATTTTTCATGTTGAGGCTCCAAAAAATTAGATATAAGCAACGAATAATGATGGACTACTCCTCTTCTTGCTTGAAAGTTGAAGAGAGGCCTACCATTATCTTTTGTAGTCAATTATACTCGCTTTGCCAGTCTCTTTTGTCTAAAACACACGTTATCTTCTTTTATAGTTCATACTCCATATACCACATATCTCATTTATGCATAGTGTTCGAGATTGTTCATGTGCATTATTTAAAGGAATATTGTAGTATTTTTTTTCTCATTTATCTTTCTGTTTTATTTTGTATATGTTTTGTTGTAAGCCCTAATGGGTGTTTTTTTTCTTGGTTCCCGCTTTCTTTAATCGCCTCGATTACGAAAGTTGGATTTCTTCGTTTGTGTTATTTCTTTTTTGATGCAGTAATATATTGCTGAATTTCTAAAAAAAGGATACTATAAGCATCTTTAATAAATTTTTGTCAATGTTGATACTCGCTAATATTAGCGACGTTTCAATTAGAAAGCAACATACGAAAGTTACAAAATTTCTTTTCACCGTTTGTACAGCAGAGATGGAAGTTTCCTTGCATAAGTCAATAGTCTTTGCTCACCATTAAGTCAAAAAGTGAATTTGTCTTTACATTAACGCAAAAAATAGGCCGACCACCATCATTAAAGGAGCATACAAACACAAACCGATCGAACATATTTATGTATATCAACCAAACACCCCTTCGTTTCTTTTTGTAACAACCCGCACACCCTTTTTTGTTCAGATAAAGAAACATGATGGCTTCAGTCAAAAAAAGTTGAACAATGAGTTTGCTTTATTTTGTGGTGCGGTTAATAATAAAACTTGTAAAAGCAATGTAGAGTATTAGATTGAAGTATTATATATGGTCATTTAGTTAGTGGCAGACAATGGTCACAATTCTAATTGCAAAAGCATGTGGAGTATTAGATTAAGTATGGCAAAAGCATATCTCCTCTTGTATAAAGTTCACCTAAACAATAAACTAAAACCACTATGCACTAGCAGCCATTCAAGACATGTTGCTGAGAAGGTGCCTATACGCTGTAGACAATTTGTCTAATGTTAATGGTCAATAAGTCAATAGCGTACTACAAGAATAATGCAGAACCCCACACACCTGTCCACATCTTCTATATATACAAAACACAAACCGAACATATTTATGCATATCACCCAAACACTCCTTCGTTTCTTTTTGTAACCCAAACACCTTTTTTTTTTCAGACAAAACAGATACACATATAATGTCTTCAGTCAAGCATGACGACTTTGCTCACTTGAAAATCCCCCTTGAAAACATACGATCTGCCACCAACAACTTTGATAAAACAATTTCATCGGAGAAGATGATTTCGAAATCATTATATTGAGAGCTCTGGTGCTCCAGTGAGTTGATTAAAATCCATACCGGAGGTGGCTAAATGAAGAAAGGGATGCTGAAAAGAACAACAGTTTTGGATGGAGATTTCCATGCTTTCTACTCTCAAGCATAAAAATCTGGTATCTATTGTTGGGTTTTGTGACGAGAATGATGAGTTGATAACCGTTATCAAGTTTGAGACTAGATTAAGTCTCAACCAATATCTAAGTGACCCTATGTTGTTGACATGGGTGCGAAGATTGAAATATGTGTTGGTGTTGCTCATGCATTGAGCTACATTCATCACGACGAGCCACGCGATTTTAGCGTTATACATCGAAACATTGACAGTGAGATAGTTGTGTTAAATGATAAGTGGGAACCCAAGTTATGTGACTTTAGACTTTCCATGAAGATTGAAGCATCCGAAAGGCATCATTCATTCCATGTTGATAAAGTTTGGGATAGGAGGGTATACAGACCCAACATATATAGAGACTAACATTGTGAACCACAAGTCGATATTTACTCTTTTGGGATAGTAATGTTTGAACCTCGTGTGGTAGGAAATCAATAATCGACACCAATAGTAACAAGTATTTGGCTCCGGCGGCCATTCGCCTTTACAAAGAGAAGAAAATCAATGAAATAATTGATTGGGATCTATGGAATCAAATGGACTCTCAATCAGTTAACATTTTCGCGGAAACAGCGTATGACTGCTTGAACGAAGAACAATTGCAGCGCCCAAATATTGATGAGATTGCCACGAGACTTGAGAGAGCGTTGGAACTTCAACTCGAACATCAAAATGGGGTAAGACGTTTTTCCTCTTCCATCTTTCTATCATAATAAGTACTATGTTTCTTTGAGTGCAAATTGGCTAATAAGTATGTATATACTATGTGAGTTAGTGACATCTTTATGAATTTCTTGTATTTACCACTTTCTAAGACTTTACGATTTTTTTTCCTTGTAATTAAATATATATCCATAACAGTTATATTATGTAACTTATTAGTGACAAGTTTTCATATGTATTTAAAATAATAGTAATAATTAGTCGTATTCTATTACCGAATTATTATTTAAATTTTCATGCAATTATCATTTTATATTTTATTAAAACAAATAGTTATTGACGAAGATGACCATTATGAATTATTTATAATTATAAATAGAAATAAGCAAATATAAAGTTTAACCCCTTTAGTGTGACTTATTTCACAATTGTGTGCATGCATGAAGCTTTAAAACTGGTATATGACGAACAATTGAATAAGAATGAGAACATGAATATGGATGGTTAACGTAATCCGATCCAAGCCCATATTATTTAACCCGCCACCCACACCAAAGCTTATTTGCTAATCAACCATTTAACATAAACAACTGGCTTAGCAACTTGCTAGGCCAACACAAGTATCACTTAAAGCAACAAGAAATTGTTTTTGGTTAGTTTTCATTCAAGCATTCCAACCAAATGAGTATGTAAAGAAAAAAGACCAGTGATAATTCCTCATTCAATCCAAAATCATAGTTATTAGTTCTCATACCACGTAAGGTATTTAGAACTTCATATTAATGAATTCAACTATAACTAACAACTTATTATAGTATTAAACCCTAACAACAAAGAAAAACGATTAATAAACCTAAATTACAAGTAAAAAAGGCTTTAGTGACAGCAGCAAAATCGTCACTAACATTGAAATATTCGTCGCTAAACCAATCCAGTCACGAAAATCAAGGTCGTCACTTGTCATCACTTTAGTTCCGTTTAAAAGTGACGAAGATTGTGTCTTGACTATTGTGACGATTTTTTCCGTCACTTAAATTTGTCACTAATGTAGTGAAAGTCGTCACTTAGAAATTCTATTAACGACATAGTTAACTGTTGTTAGTGAGTTTAGTGACACAATATCTTCTCATTAGGTGTCAATTTACTAAAACAATTGCTCAATTTCTGCTATAACCCCGTTTAAATAGTTGGTAAATGTGGTGCTTTAGGTTATGAAATGTAGTGAAAGGAAGTTTATGCACTTTTATAAGACTTACATCACCTGACGTGTTTTATGCTTTGGTTTAATAAGTAAAAGTGTAGTTTTCGCCAAAGTTGTATATAAGTGTCGACAATAGTCAAAATTTCCGTATTATTCAACCGTACTAAGTTATGTTCCTTATTAGGTTTAAATAGTCTCGACTATCTCGTGCATGTCTAAATAATATTTCCGTTATAGTTACAAAAACTTTATTTTCCAATTTATTTATCTCGTAACTTATGACGCTAAATTTTAGAAAAATAAGTCTATATAAATTTATATATGTACCTTAGGAAATGAACCTAAGATTATGATAGAACCAAAGTTTACATCAAGACAATGATGGAGATATATTGAACGCGGAAAAATAAAATTACCACAATATTACGAGTTTACAAGTATCATCCGTTAGTTGTTAAACTTGAGTATCATTTGAAAATGGCCAACTGTTTTGGAAAATGCTTTATGATTCTAGTCCTCATCAACCTGAACCCTGCAAAGTAATTCAAAAAAAGCCTCCTACTACCTTATTAGCCTCCGATCAGTTTCACAATTAGACCATTCGACTTGCAGAGAATATCTTGAATTAAAGAGTATAGTATCATGCTCTTGCTCTGTTTAACACATTTACAATCTCATTTAGAGTTTTAACTCTTAGAAACTATTCTACGATTAAAGCATATATACCAGTCCAAACTTCCAACTTTCTGATGTCCAAACAGCATCTCATTGCTGTGAAAAACAACATACAAACCTTTAAATGTATATACTTGCCAATCGCTGAAAAAAAAACAACATACAAATATGTAACTGCTCTTGCAAACAAAAGAGCATGGAATTGCTGCAAAACTTGTTTCAAAGAGCCATGTAAAGGCTATGTCCAAACAATATATATAAGCTGTTAAAACAACATATAAGCCTGTCCAAACCGCCCATCTTCTGCTGTCCAAATAGCACATAGTATTTAAAACACCATAAAAACCTGTCTAAGCAGCTTTTTAAGTCTTTAAAAACTTGTAAAGAGCAATGTGGAACACATATAAAAGATTTAATGACAAACCCAACCGGAACTATAGAAACGGGTAAAACCCGGCAGGTCACAATGGGTTTTGAATTTATAAAAACCGGTTTCTTTTGACACGTTATCTAAGCCGGAACCGGTTCGACCGGTTAAACTAGCCGGGTCGGACCGGGTTTCAAAACATTGAAAAAAAGAAAAGTGTAAAAGTACTGTGGATATCTGCAAACATTTGTGAACTATGACCACCCAACCGAGATTTTGATAGGACATCCTGCAGACCTTCATATGAAACTGGGTGAGTGTCCATGGTAGACGGTTAACGTAAGAAACCAAGGGATTGCTGGGTTACAAAGTAAAACAAATTTTTAAAAGTAGTATAGTTATAAAATCTACCTATAGTTTAGTAAGTTTATTACGATATACACAAGATAGTATATATGGCCTTGCACCGTAGCTTGTCCAAGCTTTAGATCAAAACTATTTTTCTTCAAAATTACATGTAAGCTACATATGAGTTGTCTATTCTCTTTTGCTTGTGTCTTTAACCTCAATACTTCAACTTTTAGGGAGCTCCAATATGAGGTAACATGTGTCACTATCAACTAAAAATCTACTTTTATTTTCAAATTTAAATATCTTTTTATCTATTTATTTATTTTATTATCTAATTTCACAATATTTTCTAAAATTTTGTGCTCTTTAATTCAACATCCATTTTGATATATTTTAATGAGTTTTTAGTTTAAATATTTTTAGTGGGTTTATTTTCTTTTGATTCAAATTTTTACAACTTTAACTTTTATTTCAATCAATACAATCTTGATTCGTCACAATTATACGCTTTTAGGGGGAGTGTTTGATAGGTAAGAGATTGCGAGGGTCTTTCTATATGCGTAAATAATGATGTAATGGGAAAGCTACGGGAAACCTAACAAAACACAAACAACTAGCACATATATTCGGAGTGTTGTGAAACGAATTCACTAAACGGGTTGGGAATTTCGGGGAGAGTTGGGCTAGCAATTCATTTACTATTTATATAATATAACTATATTTTATCGTCGCCGCTGTGTGCGGGTATCCAACTAGTATTTTATAAAGCATTTACGTTGTGGGCTACGCCAAAAATTAAGATAAGGAGCTCCAATCTTAGATTGACATGTGTCACTTCTCAACAAATTGAAAAATCTTTTTATCTACTTATTCTTTTTATGATCTAATTTCACCATATTTTCTAAAATTTTGTGTTTGTTAATTCAACATCTATGTTGATAATTTTGTATGAGTTTTTAAATTTTTAGTTGGTTTATTTTATTTTGATTCAAATTTTTACAACTTTAACCCTTATTTCAATCAATACAATATTGATTCATCAAAATCATATACTCTTAGGAGGAGTGTTTGACGGGCAAAAGATTGCGAAAGTCTTTCTATATGCGAAAATAACGATATCAATGAAAAGCTACTGGAAACTCAAGCAAACACATAAAACTAACACATATACATTCGGAGTGTTGTCAAACGAATTCACTAAGCGGGTAGGGAGTTGTGGGTAGAGTTGGGCTAGCAATTCATTTGCTATATTTATAATATAACTATATATGTTGCCGTCACTATGTGCGGGCATCCGACTAGTTGTAATAATATGGCTATAAAACATATTTGACTATCAGTTTTTCTTGGATAGTTTATTTTTTCAAGGTGAAGTTAATGTAAGAGATTAAACACAACATACCTAGTAAACACAAAATACCAGCATCTTACTGCTAGTTTTCTTTCCACAGCAGGATAGTTCTTCCTTTCAAAATCAACAACTTGGCTTTTAAAGTTTCCATTACAACATTTTATAATGTCTCTCCATTCCTTTCAATATCCTGAAAAATCCTCCGGTTCCACTACTGTCAAATAAAGTATCCTGCAACAACTACGAAAACATGTCCCTTTTCTAACTCACATTTTAACTTACTATTTTACAGATAATGTCTTCGCTTTCTCACCTCAGAGTCCCCTTAAAAGTATCATATCTGCCACCAAAACTTCGCTCAAAAAATTTCATTAAAGAAGATGATTTTGGAAATCATTATGAGGGACTGCTCTTGCGTTCTGGTAAGTTGATTAAAATACACGCTCATAGATGGAATAAAGAAAGTGATGAGGATGAACAACTGTTTTGGATAGAGATTTCAATGCTTTCTAGTCTCAAGCATAAAAATCTTGTTTCTCTTGTTGGGTTTTGTGATGAGAATGATGAGAAGATCATCATTATCAAGCGTGAGACCAGGGGAAGTCTGAATAACTATCTAAGTGACCCGATGTTGTTGACATGGGTGCGAAGATTGAAGATATCTGTCGGTGTTGCGCATGCATTGAGCTACATTCATTATGACGAGTCACGTTACTTTAGCGTAATACACCGGTACATATGTAGCGCCACAGTTATATTAAATGATGATTGGGAACCCAAGTTATCTGATTTTCAATGGTCCATGAAGATTAAAGCTTCTCAGAGGCACCATTCATTTCGTACTAATCGACTTCAGTATACGGAAGGGTATGGAGACCCAACATATACTGAGACAGAAAGTGTGAACCACAAGTCAGATATGTACGCGTTTGGGATAGTATTGTTTGAGCTACTGTGTGGTAGGGAATCAATTATTGATGACCAAGATAATAAGTATTTGGCTCCATTGGCCATTTTCCATTTTAAAAAGGAAATACTGAATGACATAGTTGATCCGAATCTATGGAAGCAAATGGATCAGCGATCATTCAACATTGTCACAAAAACAGCATATGACTGCTTAAATGAAGAACGATCACAACGCCCAAATATAGATGAGATTGTCACAAGACTTGAGAGCGCGTTGAAACTTCAAATGGAACGTCAATATGATGTAAGACGGTTTTCTATTTCATATTTGATTTATAATAATTAATGTCTATTTATTGATAACATTAATATCAAGGGAAAATGTTTTTAAAAGGTGTTATACTTGCCACTATCTGCTTTTGTGGTAGCGAACAAATTTTTTACTTTTGTGGGTACTTTTCTTCAAATTCATCCTTTTTGTTATTTTGCAAAATTTCGATATTTTGCCCTCTTAGCTAATAGATTTTTTTTTTTCAAGGGCAAAATGACACATAGTACCCCAAAAATGATGAATTTGAAAGAAAAGTACCTACAAAACAAAATATTTTGTTCGCTACCCACAAAGCAAATAATGACAAGTATGATACATTTTAAAAATATTTGCCCTAATATCAACTCGATGTAAATTTATTTACTTATTATTGTATATATGATACTAAAGGATCACTTGATAGTTGCTGCCAAAGTTGAAGATACATCATCCACTCATGACAAGGTAATTATAACTATTGTTGCAAGTAGGGTCTTAATCGGGCCGGGTTTGGGTCAATTCAGTCGAGTCAAGGCTAAAAATACTCGAACCCGACCCTATTTGAATTCGGGTTAGTCGGGTTCGGTCAATCTGGATCGGGTCTATTCGGGTTTCGGTCGATCCGGATATGAGTAAACGGTAACAAAATTACCTATTTGTACTAATTTAAATAGATTATTTATAAAAATTATATTAATAAAATTGAAAAATCCTTACATGTCAATCGGGTCGACCCAATCCGAGTTATCCAAACACTTTCAACCCGATACCTCACCCAATTTAGTATTCGGGTTACTGGGGTTGACCCCGAATAACCCAATTTTTTTTACTCGATTAACCCAACCCGAATAGGACTTAATCGAGTTTGCTCGGATTCGGTTCGTGTCGGCGTTTTTACACCCCTAGTTTCAAGTGAAATTTTTGAAAAGTGAACTCCATATCTAAACGTGTCATTTTTGGGACAATTGGTAATGTTGTCTTGTTTGGTACATATAGGGATCATTGACCTTCATACCTAGTCATGTTCAGTCCCATGTCAACAAAAAGACAAAGTCTTTCCTCAAAGATCTTTCTCACTTAAAACTCAGCCTTCAAGATATAGCATCAGCAACCAACAATTTGGCGGTTAAGAATATCATCACAAAATTTAGGCATGGAGCAATTTTCAAAGGTCATCTCTTACATTCTAAACAATTCATCGATATTATTGTAAAAGTGTTCAATTTAGAATATACAAAAGATAAGAGCAAAAAGATATGGACGGAGATTTCAATGCTTTCTAGTCTCAAACATAAGAATCTAGTGTCTCTTATTGGGTTTTATGAAGATGTGGAGGACCATATGGCCATCATATACAAGAAGGAGGCCACCCGAAGTCTCGAAACATTTCTAAGTGACCAGACCCTCACATGGATGAAAAGGTTGAAGATATGTGTTGGTGTTGCGAAGGCATTAAGTTACATACATTATGATCCTGGACGGGATTTTAGTGTCATACATTGCAACATCATGAGCTCGAATATTTTACTAGATGACAAATGGGAACCTAAGTTATATGGTTTTGAGCTTTCGTTGAAGAATACAGTAGGTCGGAGGCACCGTCTTTTTCTTACTCGTGATATTATCAAGAATGCATACTTGGACCCAAAATATAAAAAGACCGGAGGTGTGACCCACAAGTCAGATGTGTATTCATTCGGTGTTGTATTATTTGAAGTCTTGTGCGGAAGGAGTGCCGACGATGGTGATGAAGATGAAGACGAAAACAGAGATGAAGACGAAGATGAAACCGGAGATGAAAGGGAAGAGCGAAGCGAAGATGAAAACGGAGATGAAGATGAAGACGAACACGAAAACGGAGATGAAGACGAAGATGAAAGCGAAAACGAGTTGGGAGAGGGATTATTAAGTAAATTGGCTAAATCTCATTTGGAGGATATGATCGATCTAGAGTTACAAAAACAGATGGACCCAGAAGCATTCAAAATCTTCTCAGAGACAGCATATTGGTGCATAAAAGAGGAACGAGCAGATCGTCCATATATCGATCAGGTTGTCAAAAGACTTGAGAAAGCTTTGGAACTTCAGTGGAACCATGAGAATCCAGTTAAACGTACATCATCCATTCAATTGAAGGTACGCAACTAATTTACTTTAACTTTTAATTTAAGGCCGATGATCCTTATTAATAAAAAGAGTGTTACCAACAATACGTTATCATCTTGTTTAACCATATAACCACTAATCCACTATCTATGCTCGCTACATATAAGGCAATTGTACGTTTCTTGTAAAGTACGTATTAAAAAACTATTACCTTACTAAGCGTTTATTTGATTTGATTTTACATTATTATAATCTTTTTTTATTAAAGGGAAATTTTAATATCTCATAATATTTTCGCATATCTTAAGCACATCATTTCAACTCACAATTATTCAGTTCGAACTTCTGACGCATCATGGGTTATTGTTGTGATACGAGCTCTTTGGTCATTATTATAATCTTTTAACATTGTATTTTATATTTCTTGAAATATAATATCATAGAACTAAAAAGTATTATATAAAGCTAAGATTTTTATGGTAAATGGGGTGAACGAGTGTTATTAAAGTAAGTGGGAGTAAAAAAATATATTATTTGAGCTAAGCACGTAATAAAAATATGTACTAGGTACATTTTAAATATATAAAAAAAATTGATTATCTCAACAAATGTTAACCACGATGGCAAGATCTGTGTTTTATTAAATGAATAATTAGTTTAAATAGTTATTGGTATGACTTGTTGTAAATATCGTAAGTAAGTTAATATTAATATTTTCAAAGAAGTAATCGCTCGAATCTTATATAAAGGAAACAACAAATAAACTAATTACTACAACAAAAGCATAATATATACACATATTTTATAAGATATGTAAAGTGTAAACGCCCAATTCAATTGTTAAAGCCACGCTTTGTGTTGCATGGAGAATATTGGCGTCAAAAATTTTTACATGCTTTATATAATGGATAAATCAAATGAATATTCACACCAGTCACCGTCACAACTTACAATCCAAATAGACGGAAAAAGAGTGTGGAATGTTACTATAAAATACACCCTTTATTGGGGTCAACAAGTCTTTACTTGTACACGCTTTCAGTGTCACTTTTATTTCTTTGATAATTTTACAATTCTCACCCTAATACGAAATATATTTTTAATTCTCACCCCTAATACGAGATATATTTTGTAATTCTCACCCCTGTACACACATCAAACTATTATCAGCACAAATTCAACATAAAAGGTACCAATTTCTTATAAAACATAATATACTTCATTCGGCAGCATGACTAGCTGTGTCCATACAAGATTTCTATGTACATAATTATGCCCACTGATATAAACCAAGAAAAGTAGATACTAGTAAAAGATTTCTAAGTATGTTTACAAAACATCATCTGTTATTTGATCTCTCATATATCAAATAACATCAATCAACATATAAATTAATAACATTAAAATATTTACCCGGATAGTGATTCATGACGGGTGACTAGTAGTGATCCATGAGTGGTGATGCGCTAGAGGGGGCTGAAAAAAACATATCATACTTCAAACAAGGGACTGAAAAAAACATTACTATATGTCTCACACAAATGCATCCCAAAAGGGCCTAGACAACATTCAACTTAGCAGTGCAGCCTCCTCGCCAAATCTTAGAATATTTTCAACACAAAAAGCCTCTAAATCCTTATGTGACAAAACATATACCATTGGTCCTATTTGTATTTACACATCAGCCTAAACAGACCATTAAAACCACAAATTACTTACGAACACATAGAAGAAATAATGACAAATAACAAACGCGACTTTATGAACATAAGAATCTTACAGAGTCTGCAATTTACAGAGCGAAAAATGAGGCACGTTTTGCTCAGTTTCTTCTTCAAGTACTTGATATTCGATAAACTAATAGCTAAATAATGAATCAAGATGAAGCTTACTAAAAGAGGAATTACAACAAATTAACACAAACAATCGAAAATACTTCAAATACGATCATAGCTTTACAACAGATGAACACAAACAAACGAAAATTACTTCAAAAATAAGCAAAAATTTATAGAAAATCAAGTACGCAGTCACGCAAACAGATTTAATGTACACTAATTTCATTCAAGTTCCTGTTCAACTGCTCAATAAACTAATAAGAAAGTTAATAATTTAAACGAGAATTATTTCATTATAAGTTACAACATATAAAATACATTATACCAAATGTATCTTCAAATTGGCAAAATGCACAGCAAATCAAGTAAGCAATCACACAAACCGATCATTAGTTCAAATACTCGATCAGATGATAAATTAACAAAACTAACTACATTATCATAAAACACTAAAAATACTTTGCATAAGAAATACCATTAAACACCAATCACAACAAATAAAGTATAATATTCATTCAACTAATTGATCAAACAGTAAGCTACTAATAACAAATGACATAAATGAAATAAAACGTACTTCGCGATCATAAAAATGAAAACGAACTCACAACTCCAGTAGCATATTTCTTAAACAACTCATATTACAATAAATTATACCAATCGATTTGTTACAAAATTTTGCATTCATCAATAACTCACGCATATTTCGTCAATAAATCGCTTAAACAACTCATATTACGAAATTTCGTATTGATCAATAACACACATTACAACTCATTTTACGAAATTTCGTGGTCATCAATAAAAGCTACTTGTGATGAGGAGTTCCCAAAACCTGTACTTTTAGTAATGAATTGTATTCTTAAATTCAACCACCATCCCCCCTCCCCTTATTCCAAACATCTATCTTTTCTTTTATTTCATTACTTAAATCCAAAAGTCTATAATCAAACACACCTTGAGAGTTTGTCATCTAAAGGTTAGTAGAACTATGATAAATAAAGTAAGAAACCCTTAACCTAATAGCCTAACTAGATATGTTCAAATGCATTTTAAAGGAAAACATGTGTTCATTGAATACACTTTAACATGTGTATAGTGGGCACATATTAGCAAAACTTTTAACTAAAAGCAAAATCTGTCCTCCCCATTATATAATTAAGTCAGCTAACTAAACAAAAACAATAAAAATTACAGACACAAACTTGATTCCGTTTCATAAATTTATAGAACCTACAATGAAAGCATATTTAATAAAATTACTTTTTCGTTTCAAAATTATAGTCCAATTTTCTCTTTAGGATGTCTCAAAATAATAATTTACTTCTCATTTTAACCAATCAAAAATGATCTTCTTGGATAGAAATGAAATTTGATTGGTTGAAAAGTGTAGTGTTTCCACTTTTCATAAAGTGTGTTTTTTTCTCGTGACAATTAATTTAAAACGGAGAGTGGAATAGCTTAAAATTATAAAGTGCACTATTGATAACTAGAGATAAATAATATTCTTCAACTAATTTCCAATTCAATAACCATTTGAATCACTGCATATGTATTATCTTCTTAATCTCCATTCTCAATCTTGTCACACATGTTGATCTTTTTGTCAGATGTATTTTTAGGCGTTAGTTTTAGGGATGAAAATCATCTTCTTAATAGTTAACTTAAAACAAATCATAATAAGCGTTAGTTTTTGGGTGGTGCATTTTTTTTTAAGGTTTTATATATTTCTTCAAAATGCTTGTTTTCAAAGAAACTTAAATTTAGGGATAAAACCACTTACCATTTTATAAAAACTTATCATCTATTAATATCACTCCAATCCTTACTAGCATTAATGTGATGTTGTGCAGAGAATCTGGAACACTTGAAGATTGGACTAGATCTTATAAACGAGGCTACCAAGAATTTTGACGATACATATTGCATCGGGTCAGGCGGATTTGGTAAAGTGTACAAAGCAGATCTTGAACATTTTGATAGCAGTAATTTCTCGTCGATAGAAGGTGTGGATAAATGCGATGTACCCAGAAAACGAAGCACGGTAGCCATAAAGCGCATTAAGAATCAAGAAGGACTACAAGGGTTCATATCTGAAATTGAAACTCTAACTAGTTGTAAGCATGAGAATATAATATCTCTTCTTGGTTTTTGTTATGAAGGCAACGGTGCAATGATCCTGGTTTATGAGCATGCATCGAAAGGAAGTCTTGAAAGCTATTTGGGAAGAAGTGATAAAATGGCTAATCTTAATTGGTTGCAACGTCTTAACATATGTCTGGATATTGCACATGGCTTGAATTACATTCACAACAACACAGATCATGGCAAAAAAAAGATGATACACCGTGACATCAAGAGCGATAATATTCTATTGGGAGATAATTGGAAGGCAAAGATTGCAGATTTCGGGCTCTCAAAATTCCACCCAGCCGACACTATCTTTACCAATATGATAGCAGGTACGTATGTGTATTTGGATCCAGAATATCAGGAGGATGGTAAACTAAGTAAGAAATCAGACATTTACTCGTTTGGAGTAGTGTTGCTTGAGATCTTGACTGGGAGGATGGCCTATGACCCTGAATACATCAAGATGAATGAGAATGGAATTGCACCCATTGCAAGAGATCATTTTGAAAAGGGAACTGTAATGAAAATAGTTGATCACAAGATAAAGGAGGAGACGGATGAACATGTCTTTCTCTAAGTAAAGGACCCGATAAAGAGTCTTTGGACGTATTTTTAGATATCACATTTAGATGTGTGGCAAAACTCAAGCGCAACGTCCAACAATAGAAGTTGTCATCAACGAACTCAAAAAGCATTAGACTCTCAAGTAAGTTGATATTTTAAAAGAAAACTTTTTTATTTCTTCATATTCTTGATAGTAATATGAGACATTTCATACAATATACTTTGTGTAAACAAACATTTTCTCAAACTTTTACTCAATATAGATTTTATCGTTTAAGTTTTTCTTTGTTCTTAAGTTTTTTAAAATTTTTCTTAAATTTAAGTTCAACTTTTTTTTTTAAATTTTTTTTCCCAAATTAAACCCTTTATTTTGGGTAAATTAAATCTAAAAAAATTTTTTTTTTTTTTTTAAAAAAATTTTTTTTAAAAGGGTTTTTTTTAAAATTTTTAAAACCTTTTTATTTTAAATTTAAATTTATTTTTTTTTTTTTTTTCTTTAAAAAAATTTCCTTGATTTTTTTTGGAAATTTTTAAATTAAAAAATAAAATTTAGGTTTTTTTTTAATTTTAAAAAATTAAACTTTTTTAAATTATTTGATTTTTGTTTTTTGGGTTTCAAATTTTTTAGATTTTTTTAATTAAATTTTTTTTTTTTTTTAGGGAAAAATTATTTTTTTTTGGGTTTTATAAAATTTTGTTTAAAAACCCTTTTATAAATTTTTTGGGAAATTAAAATTTTTTTGAAATTTAAAATTTTTATTTTTTAAAAAATAATATTATTAGGGTTGAAAAAATTAAAAGTTTTTCTTTCCAATATTTCCTGAAAATTTAAAAACCCTAATTATTTTTTTCATACAATTTAAATTTTTAAATTTTTTATTTAAAAAAAATTTTTTTTAAAATTTTTGGTTTTCTTTAAATTTTTTAAATTTTTGGAAAAAAGGGAAATTTTTTAAATTTTTTTTAAGAAATTTTAAAAAATTAAAGTTTAAATTTTTTAAAAAATTTTTTTAAAAAAAAAGGGTTTTTTTTAAAAAATTTTTTTTTTTTTATTGTTTTTGTTCCCTTTTTTTTAAATTTTTTTTTTTAAAATAAATTTAATTTTAAAAAATAAAAAACCCCAAAAAATATTTTTTTTTACTTTTTAAACAAAAAAATTTTTTTTTAAAAATTAAATTAAAAAAAAAAATGTTTTATTTCTTTTTTTTAATTGAAAAAAAATTGTTTAATTAAGTTTTTTTTTTAAAAATTTTTTTGCAAATTTTAAAAAATTTAAAGGGAAATTTCTTTTTTTAAAAAATTTTGACCAAACCTTTTTAAAATTGTTTTTTACTAATTTTTTGGCTTTTTTTTATCAAAATTGATTTTTTTTTATTTTTTTATATTTTTTTTTTTTAAAAAGGTTATTTTTTGTTTTTTTTTTAAAAATATTTTTTATTTTCAAAATTTAAAATTATTTTCTTTTATTTTTAATTTTTTTAAAAAAAAGTTTTTTTCCCAATTTTTTTTTTTAATTGTAAAAAAAAATTTTTTTTCCCCCTTTAAATTTTATTTTTAATTTTCCCCTTTTTTTTTAAAAAACTTTTTCCCTTAAAAAAATTTTTTAAAAATGGTTTTTTGGGGTTTTTTTTAAAAAAATTTTAAATTTTTTAAAAAAATTTCTTTATAATTTATTTTAAACCCAAAAACAAAACCCAAAATTGTTTTAATTTTAAATGCAAAAAATTTTCCCTTTAAAGGGCCCAAAAAAAATAAAACAAATAAAAAAACCCCTTTTTTTGGAAAACCCACCTTTTTTTTGAATTTTAAAAAATCAAACTTTTTTTAAAAAAAACAAACCCCTTTTTAAATAAAAAAAAATTTAAATTTCAATTTTTTCTTTTTGAAAATTTTAGGGTTTTCAATTTAATTTTTTTGATTTTAATTTTTTAACCAAAAATTTTTTTTTTCCCCAAAAAACCCCAAAAAGGGGTTCCTTTGGGTGTTAAACCTTTTTGCTAAAAAAAGGGCGAAAAAAAAATGGAACCCAAACCATTTTTAAAAATTTTTTTTAAAAAAAGGGATATTTTATAATTTTTTTTTTAAAACCCAAAACCCTTTTTTTCAAAACCAAAAATTTTTTTGGGGGATGAAATTTTGATAATTCCCCGCCCAATTTTGCAAAAAATTTTTAATATTTGAAAATAAATAAAAGGGGAAAATAAAAAAACCAAAAAAATTTTAAATTTTAAAAAAACGCTTTTTGGGTTTTAAACCCAAAATTTTTTTTGGGTTTAATTTAAAGAAAAATTCCCAAAAAGTAAAATTTTTTTGTTTAAAAAAAATTTTTGGGTTTTAAATTTTAATTTAAAGGCCCCAAAATTTTAGGTTAAATTTAAAAACAATTGGAAATTTTGTTAAAGGAACGTTTAATTTAATTTCAAAAAAATGGGAAAATTTTTTTTTTAAAAGTTTTTTTTAGGGAAACCAAAAATAAAAACCTTTAAACCCTTTTCCAATTTAAATTTTTTTGGGAAAAATTTTCCCTTGGGTTAAAACAATTTTCAAAATGTAAAAAACCCAAATTTTTCTTTACAAAAAAAAAAAAAAAAATTTAAATTTTAAAAAATTTCAAAAAAAACCCAAAAAATTTTGCCCTAAAAACAAACAAAAATTTGTTTTTTGGGGGGAACCCAAAACCCTTTTTTCCCGACAAAAAAAATTTTTTTTTTTCCAAAAAACCTTTTTCTTTAAAAAATTTAAAAAAATTTTGATTCAAAATTAAAAAATTTGAAAAAGGGAATTTCAAAATTTTTTTTTTAAAAAAACCTTTTTTTTATAAATTTTAAAATTTAAAAAAAAAGTTAAATAAAAAATTAAAAAAAACCCAAAATTTTTTTAAAAAAAACAAATTTTTAACCCAAGCCTTTAAAATTTTTTAAAAAGGGTTTTTTTAAAATTTTAAAGGGATTATAACTTTAAAATTTAGAAATTAATAAAATATTTTGGTTAAAACCCCAAGTTTTTTCCCGAAAAAAAGGGTTTTTGGTATAAATTAAAAAATTTTTTTCCCCCACCAATTTTATTTTTAAAAAAAGAAAATGTTTTTTTAAATTTTTAAGTTAACCAATGAAATTTGAAAACCAGGAATTTTCCCAAAATAAAATATTTATATTTTGGGAAAAAATTTTTATTAAAAAATTAAAAAAAATTTTAACCCAAATTTTTATTTATATTAAAAAAAAAAAATTTAAAAACCAAATTTCAAAAAAAAAAGAAAAATTCCCATTTTCGGTTTACAAAAGAAAAAATTTTTGTTTTTAAAATTTGGGTTTTTTAAAGGGAACCCAAAATTTTCAAAAAACTTTCCCAAAAACCTTTCGAAAAAAAATTGGAAAATATTTTAAATTTTGGGCCCTTTAAAACCTTTTTCCCTTTAAAAAATTTTTTGGGTTAAAAATTTTTTTCCACTTTTTTAAAAAATAAAAATTTTTTTTTTAAAGTAAATTGGAAAATTGTAAAAAACCAAATTAAAATTTTGAAAAACATAATTTTTTTTTAAATTTTAAAAACCCCAAAAATTTTTTTTGTTAAAAAAAATTTTAAAGAAATTTTTTAAATAAAAAAAAAAGTTTTTTAAATTTTAAAAAATTTAAAAAATGGGGAAAAAATTAAGAAAAAAAATTAAAAAATTTCATAATTTTTTTAAAATTTTTTAAAAAAGTTTTGGAAAATGCCTTTTAAATTTAATAAAAAATTAAAAAAAAGTTAAAAAATAAAATTTAAAAACCCCTTTTTAAAATTGAATTATTAAATTTGTCTGCTCTTTAAAACCAAATTTTAAAAAAAAATTTTAAAAAAAAAATTTAATATAGTAACAATTTCGATCCAAAAGTTTATTTTGAAAACCCAAAAAAAATTTCCAAAAAAAACAAATAAAATTTCTCTCTTGCGGAAAATTTCCAACTTTTAAAACCCAAGGTTGTTTTATTTTACAAATTAAAAAAAAAAAAAAATTTAAATTTTAAAACCCATTAAAACCTTTTAAAGTTTTATTTAAAATTTTTAAAATTAATTTAAAAATTTAAAAAAAATAAAAATTAAAAGGTTTAAATAAAAAAAATAAAAAAAAAAGTAAAACTAAAACCTTTTAAATTTATTTGGTTTAAAAAAAAGAAAAAAATCTTGTTCAACTTTTTTAAAAAAAACCGGAAATTTTTTGAATTTTGGTTTTTGCTTAAAATTTTAAGTAAAGAAAAATTTGGGTTACAAAAATTAAAAACTTTTTTATATTTTTATCACCTATTTTATTTGGGTTAATTAACCAAAAAATTTTTGTTTTTTTTTTAATTTTTTTAAATTTAAATTTAAAATTTTTTTTTTTTTAATTTAAATTAATTTAAAGTTTAGGGAAATTTTTTAATAAAAAAATTCTAATTTTAAAATTTTCCCTTTTTTTTAAAATTTGTTTTTAAAATTTTAATTTTTAAATATTTTAAATTTTTTTATTTTTTTTTCCCCCATTTAATTTGTTCCTTTTATTTAAGGGTTTTTTGGAAAATTTTTTTTCTAAAATTAAAAAAAAATCCGAAAACAAAAAAAATTTTAAATTTTTTTAAAACTTTAAACAAATTTTTTAAAATTAAATTTTTTATAAATTTTTTTTCCCAAAATGGGCCCAAATTTTTAAAAAAATTTATTCCCAAAAAAAAAAATTTTAATTAATTTTAAACCCCCTTTTTAAAATTTTAAAATATTAATTCAATTCCCAAATTTTTAAAAATTTTTGTTTTGAAAAACTTTTTTGGAAAATTTTATTTATTTAAAATAAAAGGGGAAAAATTTTTAAAAAATTTTTAACTTTCCCTTTTTTCCCTTTTTTTAAAATTGATTAAAAATTTAATAAAGGGATTGAAAAATGCCCGGTTTTCAATTTAAAATTTTGGGTTTTCCTAAAACTAAACAAGAAAACAATTTAAACCCAAAATTTTTCCCAATTTTGGGTTTTAAAAGAAATTTTTCTTTTTAAAAAACTAAATTTTTAAATGGGAAATTGAAATTAAAAAAACAAAAAGGGCCCGAAAAGGTTTGGGAAAGTTTAAAACCATTAAACTAAACCAAAAAAATTTTTTTTCTTTAAAAAAAGTTTTCCCAAAAAATTTTTGTTTCCTTTAAAACCAAAATTTAAAAAAAAACCTGAAAAAAGGGTTTTAACCCTTTTAAATTGACTAAAAAAAAAAGTTTTTTTCAAACAAAAAAAGAAAGGGTTTCCCCTTTCCTTTTGTTTTAAAAATTTTCTTTTTTTTCCCAAAATTTTTTTTATTAAGAAAGTTTTTGGTTATAATAGAAAATTATGAGTTTATTAAAGCGTGGTAAGTTGATGTATTTTCAAGACCATTAACCCTTAGAAATATTCTATGGACCTAAATGGTCTTTAAGAAAATGGCCTTTTTAGTGGAGATATTCAGTGAAATTGGATAAACTAGTAACACTCCTGAAACTTATTTGTAAATATAAAGGGAGTTGTGATATGCAGACATCCTTTTATAGGTGGTTATAGTTTAATAGTAATAATAAAAGTAATTCTTGAATGCTCATACAGATGCCAACTTTATGGTTATTTTGTGGTATTCTGAGTGGGTTTCTTTCTTATGATTCGTTTCTTAGGAGTTTTGGACTTGTCTTTCATAATAATGAATTTTCAATTACTATATTCCATTGCTAGTTGGTGATAGTGCAGATTGAGATTCTTTCTACCTTGAGGATGCACCAATTGATGAATTGAAAATGTACCATATTCTGGAGATAATTTGGTTCAAGGAGAGAAGAAAATATGGACTGGCGTTTCACTTGCAGAAGGTTCCAAATGTGAACTTCTCGACTCAAGTTGGTTCTTTTCTTGATCACCCCACTGTACGTTTGCAGATGTTACTATGATGAAATTGCTACTGAATCAGGTCGTGCTCTTGCAGCTGTGACTTGTGCTCCAGGTTGTCTCTTGGCAAATAAAAAATAATAATTTCATATTATTATACACGTCAATTTTTACCCATTGACTTATGGATGGATCATTTCAGGTTAGATTATATCTCTAATGGGCAAATCTCAGTAATTAAAAATGTTCGCTTAGAACCAAACGGGTCAGAAACTGGCCTGAAGTCTCCCAGACTGCAGCATTAATGCATCAAACTTCATAAATCATTTTACTAATAAAGATGGGATTATTGATGTACTAATTATCTATAAATTCTAGAAATTTTGACAAAAAAATATTTTGGGTTGACCCGTATGAATCCTGTTCCAGCACTAACCTATTACACAACCTGCACATTTTTTCACCTCTATAGTGTACCATGTTTTTAAGCCGATATTCTAAACCTAGGAGTGAACATGCTTCTGGTCAGATTTTTCCTATCTAAATATGGAGTTGCTCGATATGTTACAGCAAAGATGATAAAATATGTTACAGCTTTTTTTTTTTTTTTTTTTTTTTTGGTGTGAAATTGCATTTGATCTCGTTAGAGTTATAAGGGACTCCATTAGCTTAAAATATTCAGGTGTAGTTCAATACTTCTATACACAGGGTTTATAGCACTATTGTTCATATAACTAGTTTGTCTTTACCATGGAGCGATAATGAAGATCTGATTTATACAAGTTATCTTATAACAGCTAGTATAACTCAAATTGTTGAAAGGTGGATGCACATTTCTTATAGAGTTAATTGCATTTTTGGTCCCTGTTGCAGATTTGGTCCTTAAAACTTTGAAAGTGCACCGGACGTCCCCATTTTGAAGTTTCTGTTGCATTTTTGGTCCCATGTGCTCTGACCAAGTTAAAGTTTTTGGGACCAAATATGCAATTTGGCCATATCACAGGGACCAAATTTGCAATTTGGCCATACCACAAGGACCAAAAATGCAACAGAAACAATAAAATGAGGACGTTCAATGCACTTTCAAAGTTTTAAGGACCAAATCTGCAATTTGGCTATACCACAAGGACCAAAAATGCAATTAACTCTTTCTTATAAGGTATATATCTTGAGTTACTCATTTCATCAATTATATTTATGATGCCATATGTTATTAAAGTTACAAGTGCTCCATGTTACGATAGATCTTGTCGTCAACCGAAATATGTATGACTGATTCTAAGGAGGGACTTTGAGAGGAAAAAAATACAAGAAATAGATCGACTGAATTAAGGAGTGTGGCTTGTCGATAAAATAGAGAATTTTGGTGTGTTGTTTTAGATTAAGCATCTGCAAATATGAGTTATGCTTTTTGAAAATCTCATGATAAACATATGCATCGACGAGTTTCGATTCATGATGGTTGCGTAATTGTTTTTAATTGATGGTCAGCGATAAACTATAATTAAAGTCTATTATGTTAATAAAATGGTGTGAAATGACTGTTTGAAAATTTCAGAAATAATAGCTATCATAAAATATGTGAAGAACTTCATTTTCTTGCAATTCAGGTACATCCAGAATTGAAATCTATATATAAATTACGAGGCTAAATTCTATTTCATTTTATAGGGTTGTTAGCTAGTCTTTATCTCTATTTTTAAATAAATAAATAAATAAATAAATAAATAAATAATCTTCATCACTTCATATTGACAAATGAGCTTACGACATATACAAAAACCCAAAAGCAAATGACAATGTGAGGATGAATCAATGAACATATTCCATTGCTAGTTGACCAATTTAGTAACAATTGATTATAAAACTTGTTCACATGCTCTTGTCACTATTACACAATTGGGTTTAGAGACCCCTTCATTAAGACCCTTTCTTAAAAAAAACGGTCTCAATTATCATTTTCAGTCGGCCCAAAAATATCAAGACCGGTTATAAAAAGAAAACCCGATTTTGGCATAAATAACAACTCGAGACCGGTTTTTAAACTAAAAACACGTCTCTTTTAGGCCTAATATGGACCGATTTTAGTTGTGAAATCCGGCCTATCTTATTCTTTACAAGCAGACATGTTTTAATGAAGAAACGGGACTTGTTCCCCTTTTATTCTTTTCAAAAATTTTCAATGAATTTCAAACTAAACCTAGTAGCCTTTTCTATCTCCTTTCTTTAACCCACACACACACACACAACACACACCTCTGCCACCGCCACTTGTGCCACTACCCATTACTCTTGTTTTTTTTTTTTTTTGGTTGTATTTATATCAAAGGTTTGTAAATTTGAACTAAATCATCATTTTGGTAATTAATATGTATATTACTTAAACTTATTTGTTTTTTTTTTCCTACTTCATGCGTTAGATTTGTTAATTGAGTTTTTGACTTTTGGGTTTTATAGGTTAAAGCTTGCTTTATCAGTGTTTTTCTCATAAGAAATAGAAGTTATGTGAGCAAATTAGAGTTAGTTAGGTAGCAGATTTATGTGGTTCAAGCTTGCACATAAGGTGTTCAATGAAATGCTTTTTTTTCCTACTCATATACAAAGGTTGCTTAAGATGCTGGCTAGTTTGAACTTTTTGGACTTTTTGATACTCTTTTCTGCTTATAATTCTGATTCAAGTATGACACACAAGATTAAATGTAAGGTTAACACGTTATATGGATTTAAGTAATCTTAATCGAATGGAGACTAAGAAACAATCTGGTTGTGTTTGTACTTTGTACTTATTGATTTAATTAAAGCTTGAGTCTTTAATCTGTTCGGTTCTTCTTAGTCAAAGAGGTTTAAGATTTAGTAGCTTTGTGTCGTGTGCTAGTGACTTGTTTAGCTTGGTGTTCTTGTGGTTTTTTTGAAGTACTTGATATTGACTAACACTTGCAAACAAACACTATCTCCGTTATCTCTACAGGATACCCGTTTTATTAGTAGGTAGATTTACTAGGCATACTAATAATTATTCTTGTTATATATAGGGGAGGAACTTGACTCAAGAGGAGTTGAATGATGGAGTAGCTGAGTTAATATTACATCCACGTTATATGCTTCGATTAGTAGGTACCTTTCGTCCTATAGTACGGAAGATAGTTGATCGTGCTGTGGCGTGTTAAGTTTGGTGTCGGATTTGTTACGTGATTCAGATGATTCTATGCTTGATTTTGACGAAGGGATTTTGTTTAGTAAGAGTGGAAGTTTGGGTTGTGCTTCTGGTTTTTACTAGGACGGAGCATATATATTAGATGCTACATGAGTATCATATCATCTCCTAGCAAAACCTGAGGTTTTTTTGTGGGTTATGGGACTGGTCATGTTATATGGACCTTGTACATGAAATTAGTAGCTTAAATGGAGGAGGCACAGAGCTTTTGATGGACATAAAGTGGTCTGCGGTTTACATCTTAATAGTGGTTTTGAAGACAAATGATACATTGAGTCTGGTTTCTCTTGACTTTGGATTTGATGACGAAGAAGAATTTGGTTGTCATGCACGGTTAGTTTCTTTGAATGAACCAAACACTGGTCAAGACGTGTGATTCACTTTTAGTCCGTTTTATACTTAGGTATCAATGTATTTTTTGTTCTTCAGGTGGAAGAAATATACCGAGGTTGTGCCTAAAGAGCAGGCTATTTGGTATATCTTGAACCATATAATGAAAGCACATCAGGTTCTTCTGAAGAAGATATTAATTTTGATGGAAGACAAAACTTACTATCTCTGGGTGTTGGCTCCACAAATTGGAGCAACACGGATGCTACATGGTATTATAAATAATACTCAACTATTTATGGATGCAACTGGAACACCTTTTGTTATAACATGTAGCTCAAGTATAGATGCATCAAATGTGATAACAGGTCTGTAATTGATTGTCTATAGGAAATACTATCAACATATTTTTTTTCTCCTTTTTTCTTTGATTTCAAATTAATGAACTTTTTTTTGTAAATTTATCAATTATCATTCTTTGATATATAGCTAGGACCTCAAGTGTTTATCTGATTATTATTCTCCTATGCGATGTTATTTCGTTACTGTATTATTTAGCTTCAAGTGTCTTTACTTCTTTTTGATATGCTGGATGATTTAGATAAAAATGTAGAAACTTAGCCAATACTTCTACTAACATACTTTTACATGTGATGTGATAATACTCGAGTGTTTATAGATTGCATTGCTTATTAAAAATGATTATGGGGCTGTTTGGGATAGCTTACTGTAACTACTAATAAAGTGTTGTTATGGGATCACTTACAGATACTTTGGCTTATAAAGGGAGCGTTTCGGATTGCTTATTAAAGCCGCTTATAAGGATGTTTAGGATTCGCAATAAGCAATCTTAAACAACCCTTATTAGCCACTTCAATAAGCAATCTTTAAACACTCCATTTATAAGCCCAAGTTTTTGTAAGCATCCCATAACAATCACTTTAGCGGTTACAATAAGCTATCTCAAACAACCTAATTTTTATTTCTAAAATAATAAATAGACCGGTTTTGAAGTTGAAACGGTCTCATATATTATCAAGACGTGTTTTGAACTTAAAAACCGGTCTCCATTTGATTTTTTTTTAAGTTTTAGATTTATATCAGAACCGGTGTTGAGCTAAAACCGGTCTGCATTTGTCTTATAGAGACTTGTTTTTAAACCGGTCTCTATTTGATTTCACATAGAGAGCCCCCCTCATAGAGACCATATTAAAAACCGGTAAGTGGAAAGAAGACTTTTTAACCCATGTTTACCGCAATTAACTGCAGATTTAATAATTTGTTGAAATGAATTGTTAACCAAGAAAAATTCAGGTTCATGATTCTCTGCTCTTGTGGTGTTAAGTTTATGTGGTGTTTCATTTCAACTGGTCTATTTGCCCAAAAAGAAATCATTGATCGTCGTTTTATTATCTAGAGAATATTATGCAGCTAATCATATTTGGATCATGTTTATTATTATGACGGTCATCATTATCTAGTGAATGTTGCGTAATACTGGCTCATTCAAGATCAGGATCACGAGATCGCGGTTGTCATTATCTAGTGAAATACTGCGATTCCGATCCCGATCCAGCCCAATATCGTTTTTATCTTTTCAAGATCGGGATCGTAGGATTAGATCAAGATCGAAAATGCGACTAAATGTTCTTCTTTTATAAGGAATTATATATTATTAGAAACATGAGCTTGTAGTAGTGCTCATAACTTCGTAAATGTTTATTGGAATACTATATCTACAACATACACATATATATAGGATGTCTATTTGTGCTAGCGTGTGACCTCACTATTAGTCATTTTTTCTCACGTGCACACAAAACTCCGATGATTGCATGTGTTGGGGTACCTGACCTAGTGATTGTAGATTTGCATTTGAGACATGTGAATGTGGTCCTTCCGTAATCCTTATATCTTCCTTGACTTTTGGTATGTGCAAAAACACATACCATTTCTTTACCAAAATGGACCTAAAATAACCAGAAAAGAGCCGTTTACGCCTAATATTTGTTGGTTTCTTGAGTTTATGCATTTGCAAGTACGGATATGACAAAACACACAAAAGAATGACAAATCAGACAAAAACTGAGCACGAGAAGGAAGAGAATGCAAAAACTGAAGCCGGGAAATCAGAAGTGAGTGAATTTGAAGATTTTGATGCTAAAAGGATGATTTATGAAGGATTGGATCAACTTTGAAGAAATGACAGATTTAGTCCCTAAAGTTTTAAAGATTGTTAGAATCTACCCTTGAAGTTTCAGAATTGGCAATAATGGTCCCCCATCTTTTCCATATTGGCAAAATGCACCCTTGATTACCCTTGTGCTAAATTTCCCAAAAATCCCCTTGCACTTTCCTTAAATTACAAATTAAACCCTTGAATAAAACCCTTTTAACCATTAAACCTTTTAATAATCCCAAGAGTTCAATTCAATATTAACCTTTCACAATTAATTATGACCAATCAAACCACTCAACCCCAGAATTGAAGAACCCTAAATTGCCCAGAATTGAAGAACCCTAAATTGCCCTTCACTCAATTCACCAAAATCACTTCAATTAAAGGGTACTATTGTACTTTATCTGACAATTCATTCTGACACATAGGAATGCCACATTGGCAATCCGTGTGCCAAGGTGCATTCCTATTGGTTGGAGGTATGTCATCTGCTTGATCCAAGGAACGAAAATGAAAGATGACTCAATATATTACAGCTTATACAAGCTTATTATAGCTTTTTGTAAGCTTGTACTTGGTTTAAATCTGTTTATACTCAAAATACTCAACTGGTCAACGAAAGTCAAAGGTGAAGGATAGATGCTGATATGGGGTGAAATCCAGCATTGGATCATCATTGGGGTATAATTGAGCTTGATTTGGAAAAATGAATGGGTATTGAATAGAGTTTATGATTCTCAGTTAGTGTAGCATTAGCATTGGACTCTTGTAAGTTCTTAATTCAATCTCAAATTCGTACCAGTAGTATAGATTAGCTATTTGTGTCTCAATTGTGCTTATGTCATCATAATGCTGCTAGTTTGATTGGTATTTGGTTTGTTTAAGCTTGTTTATCTCATCTGCATACATTTCTGCTTTCATCTGACTTGATAATCTCATTTTGGGAAATCATGGTTTAAGACTGATTTATGCTTTCAATTTGCACTCAGTAGACCTAAGTTGATTGTGATAAACTGAATTGAGGTTATTCATGGCTTAGAATTATTCTCTTGTTTGTTAAATTCCAATTCAGTAGTATAAAGGTGTGTTTGGATCTGTAGGTGGAATTAATTGAAAGGATAGTGTAGTGGTTAATAGTTGCATATATAGTCATTCTTAGGTGCATTTAGGTCATAGAAGTCATAAAATTGCATCTGTGTTCAATCTAAAGTCAATATCATCTCTGATCTAATATAACAGTTGCATCAGTTAGAATTTTAGAATCACAAACTTGCATTTTGTTATAGAATTAGTTCATATAGCTTAATTTAGTCTCAAATCAGCTTAATTCATCATTTAGAATTAGTAGGAATCAATCAAATTTCAGTTTAGTCAAACTATAAGGTTTTCACAAAAAGTCAATTTCTCATTTAAACTATCATATTGCTGTTACTCTTTGATTTTTAAAAGCTTCATTTTAAGGTCAAATCAGTTGAAAATCTGAACTTTGGAATTTTGGTTGGTTGTGGTTGTTAATATATTTTTGGTTAATTTTTGTGAATTTTCTAAATCATCTAAATTTGGTCTTGAAATGTGCTGTTTTCAAATAATCTGTCCTGTGCACAAGATCAACATCAACTGATCTTGTGACAGACTTTTCAAAAGCCTATCAAGAGCCTGAATCAAGTCTTTAGAAGTTCATTTCTGGTTTACAAATAGTTTGCTAGATCAACTTGAGGTTACAAAAGCTGGTTTTCAGTTTGAGCTTATTTTGCAGCTTATTGATAAGCTGCAAGTTAGGGGTTTAGGCCTGTTGGTGTGTTTGCTGATTGGATTTGGATTTTTCTTAGTTGCTTTATATCTGTGATTATTTGATCATAACAAGTTCCATTAGGTAGATTTAAGATATTTTAGGCTTATTTCAGCTTATTATTGTCTCTAGTAGCTTATTATTGTCTCTAGTAGCTTATCATAGCTTTAAGCTTAATTTTCATTGCTTATTCAAAACAGTTTGCATTCAAATAGATCAATCTGTGTTCTCAACTTACATTTGATAATTTTCATAGCATCTTAGTATTATTTAGGACTTTTCTGTTATTTTCCATAATTGTCTGTAGCCTTTAACTATTTTTCTGCAATTAAAATCGGTTTTTAGCCTTTTAAATAGCTTTTAATTGAAATAAATCAGAAAAGGCTCACAAAAATATAATTTTTCAGATTTAGAAAAATCAAAAAGTCATAAAAAGTATTTTTCCAGATTTTTCTTAGTGAAAATAGTATTTTCTAGCCATTTAATTAGTTTAACTTAGTTTTAACCTCATAATAAATTGAGAAAAAGTCAAAAAAATACAAATTCAATTTTGAAAATTATTTTTAGTTAGTTAAGATTTTTGAAAAATAGTTTTGTAATCTATTTTAAGCATAATTTTCAGCATTTTAAATCTATTTTAAGAGTCTAAGAATAGTTTTAAATTCAAATAAAATCAAGAAAAACCAAAAAAAATTAGTTTTAAATTTCCAATAATATTCAAATCATATCTTTAGCTGTAGAAAAATATTATATCACTTTTAGGGGTTAAATTAGATTAGTTTGCAATTTAATTTACGTTTTAGATAAATCATAATTTGCGTTTTAGTTTAAATTTGCGTACTTTATTGTAATTACTTGTTTGCAGCATAGGTTTAGAAATTTTAATTGCTTCTCATTACTTTTCCTTGCCCCGTAGTTTAGAAATCATCAAAATCCTCTTTAACCATTCAAATCCCGAATTACGCAACGTGAGTTGAAAATTCCATTCATCTCTCGCTAGGAACGATCCCGATACTCAAATCTAATACATTTGAGTTTACCAAATACTACATATACTCATAATTGGTTTTCCTAAATCAACTTTCTAGCATCATCCCACGATAGTCGCCATTGCAGGTGTAATAACACCTGCAATTTTCCAGGTCAATATTTAGTACTAAACTCAAATTAATCATTTTGAAACTTTACTTAATTACCTTTATGCGTCTTAAATCGCATAAACCAGAAAATGGCCTTTAACGTAAACCGGCATTATACAAAATCAAGTTTACATAAAATATCATATGGCTATTTCAGTAATATTTTATAAGTTTACACTTTTAATTTTGAAGTTTTACTTAAAACGCAATTGTTACGTATTTACGATATTTATGCATACTCATAAACATCACCACCTTGTATAATACATACATATACATACATAATACATTTAAATTACCAAATTTAAGTCTTCTTGTTTTTATTCTATGTTGCCGCCCCTAGGAAACCATAGAAGAAGGGTAGACCACCTTGATCCATGTTCAATACTCCCCCCTCCCTAAATAAGTGTCCAGTTTGACTTTTCAGAGTCAAACTGGTTCAACTTTGACCGTAAATATTTTTTTTGTGTTATATAATACTTGATGAAAAACTATACCAATGAAAAATACACTTAAAACCCAATCAATTTATATATTTTGCTTCAAATATTATATAACACTCGCAAAAATAGATAAGGTCAAAGTTGATCCAGTTTGAGTCAAACTGGACATTTATTTAGGGACAGAGGTAGTACTATTTTGGTGATACAACAAGCTTTTATCCATTCCTATGATCCATTGAAAGGCTAAATGTGAATCTTTCTTTTTCATTTGACCTTGTGTACAAGGCAAAGGCAATCCCCCAACAGGCCAACATACACAATTCAACTTTAATGACAAACACTTATCTATGCATAAAAATCCATTTGATGCCTTTCCTAAAATACCAATATGCATAGGTTGTACCTAACAATGTTATACTTATATTTCAAAAAATAAAAATAAAAAATAAAAAAATCACTTGTTTTCTTTTGCTCTCTTGTTCGATCAGATAACCACATGAATAGAAGGTCTCACAAATTGTTCTTTGGCTTATTGAACGCTTATTAAGTGCTCATAAGGTAAAGGGTTTATTAGGAAATTCATATCTTGGGTTATTATTGTTCTTTGGTTGTTTGATCACATCCTTTCCCATCACTAATTAAGCAGTACTCATGAACTCATTTTCAACTCATTTCATTCTTCTTACATTTACACTTCATTTACATCTTTGTATCACCATTATGTTTGCGTAATTAAACTTCTTTAAGAAACTAGTAAGAATGTTTTATGTAATTTTGTCGTTAATATTATTATTTCTCTTGATAATTGGTGGATGAGGACTAGGTTAGTTGAGGTTTTTGTAGAATATTAGAGATGAGGGAGAATAGGTTCAAGGGATTTGAGAAGTTGCTGAATTGATTTGTAGTTGATAAAGTGTTAATAATGGTTTTTTCGAATATTTCTTGGCTGTTACAAACTGGTTTTTCCAGAAAAATTGACTTTCAAACAGAGGTTAAGTTTGTGGAGATAGAAAATATACTCAATAACGCACACATGACCGCTCGTTGCACTGAAAAAGGGTTTATAACGAAAAAGATATGTTTATTTGAATTTACGTCAAAACTTAATTCACTTGCTATCCTAAATCGAATTTTACAGAAAAACAGGTTTATATTTTATAAATTTTGACTAGGAAAATAAGAAATATACTCAATGATGAACAATGTGGTCGCTTTAATCATTACAAACGGAGCTAAAACGAGAAAGAAACGTTAAAATGAAGTTTTGACGAGATTTACCAAAGTAAAGCAAGTAGGGTTGGATCAGTTGGAAAACCCCTTGCCTCTCAACCGAGAGGTCAGGGGTTCGATCCTCACTCCTACAAAGGCGGAGGTCCTTTCTACCTTTGGTAGAACCTGGAAGCGCCCTCTACCTTAGGTAGGGGTAAGGTCGTCTACATCTTAACCTCCCCAAACACCGGAAGCGGTATTGGGTACCCATAACCCGTGGAAGACGGCATTGGGAGTTACTTTACTTTACTTTTACCACTCAACAGTCATAAAAATAAACCAAGTGTCGAAATGAGTTTTCTGGGAGACCATGTTTGTGTCCGTTTTTCGCACAGCTAGGGTCCGTATGGTAAAATGATATAAGTGAGACATAGTTAGCCCACATGGTATAGTTTCCAAAAAGTTCAACCACTCGTCAAACGGGTTAATAACGTATAAGTTATGGCCTTGTCAAGATACCCGCGCGGAAACACCAAAAAGCGACTGAGCACCCAACTTCACTACCATTTTTATGGGAACGATTCGATTGAGCCGAGGTTCACTTGAGACTTCAGACCTTACTTCCAACTTTCCAAATCCACTAAGCCCAACCTAAAATACTAAGTTATGATTTTTTTACAGCCCACCAAAGTATACCACTTGGTCATTTTTAAAGTGTAAATAATATTAATTTTCCTTAAACGTTGATGTAAAACCTTATTTTCATTTAAAACTTAAACACAATTTATTTTGGTGATAAAAACTTATAAAATTGCATATGCATGACATCCGTATCTTGTTCACGACCGAAGGAACCTTGTTTCACATTAGGTCGCGATTATGGATACTTGCATCGTTTTGCGTTTCAACACTCGTTTACCTACTTTTACCATTCACTTGCGGTGAGTTCATAGCCTTCATTTTACTTGTTTTGAAATATTTTGCGGAGAATACATGGTCCGTTACTTAAAAGCTTTACTTGTTTTACTCCAATACGTTGCTTCTTTACTTAAATACATTACTCGTTTTGTTCAAATTCATGTTTGGTTACATGAATGCAATACTCGATTTTTTTATGGACACAAGTACTTAAACATTTACGGATTGCCTAAGCTACCACTATTGCCATAAAGTCCCCACACATCATGAACCGTTAATTATGTTGTAAGCGCGAATATTGTGAATAGAACTATAGGGATTGACTCTTCGTGCATAGTAGGATAAGCTCTACTGACCACTAGTACGAGTCGTACGGAGGCGTAATTATTTGAGGTATTACTAGGTGTTTTGGCAAGGCACCTATTGGGGCAAATTTACACACATAATACTCAAGGCTTCGGTTCCATGAGCTTAGGGCAATTTTATTTAATTTTCATATAAGACAACTATCATACTTTCAGAAAACCGGTGTTCCACACTTGACTTTACATTAAATTAAACCTATGAACTCACCAACAATATGTTGACCATTTTAGCATGTATTTCTCAGGTACCTGATTGTGGCATGGTTCAACATTCATGAAGTCTCATTTAGAGGTCATTCTCTATAACTTGATCTCTATATTATGAAGTAGCACCCCGTGATGAAGCCTTCCGCTGCGGTATTTTTGGGGTGTTATAGATTGACTATAACAACCCGCAATTTTCTAGGTCAATATTTACTACAAAACTCAAATTTATCCTTTTGAATGTTTACTTAATTACCTTTATGCGTAGTCGTTAACTTAAATTGCGTAAACTAGAAAATGGCTTTTAATGTAAACCGGCATTATACAAAATCAAGTTTACATAAAAGATATGTCATATGACTATTTTAGTTATATTTAATAAGTTTACACTTTTTAATTTTCAAGTTTTACTTAAAACGCAATTGTTACGCATTTACGACATTTATGCATACTCATAAACGTCACCACCTTGTATAATACACACATATACGTACATAATACATTTAAATTACAAAATTTAAGTCATCTTGTTTTTATTCTATGTTGTCGCCCCTAGGAAACCAAAGAAGAAGGGTAGACCACATTCATCCATGTTCAATACTATTTTGGTGGGGTTGTATGGTTTCACATTGATCGAGTGATGAACTAACTCTAACACCACAACAGTGTTGAAAGCGTCGCTTCTGTTAGATCTGGCCACCATCAACAATTTGGATTTGTAAAAACTATTTATTTGAGTTGATTTTTGATCTTGTTGGATTTATGTATTTTGTTTTAAATGAGGATGAAAATGGTGATGAAGTGATGAAGGTGTTTATGAGAGAGAAAATAGTAAATGGTACGGAGTAGTATACGTGAGTGAAGTTACAAAGTTACAGCAACTAAAGATAAAATAGTCTGCCATTCATAAAAAGGTGGTGTGTGATGCCTAATTTAATGGTGTGTAAACATACTATGCCTTATGTGCATTCCTGTGATCCATTGAAAGGCTCAATGTGAATCTTTCTTTTTCATTTGACCTTGTGTACAAGGCAAAGGCAGCCCCCCAACATACACAATTCAACTTTAAGGATAAACACATATCTATGAATAAAAATCCATTTGATAACATTCCTAAAATACCAATATATATATATAGGTTGTACCTAATAAGGTTATACTTATATTTCTAACACACACAAAAAAATATAAATAAATAAATAAAAATAAAATAAAATAATAAAAAAATCACTTGTTTTCTTTTACTTGTTCCATCAGAGAAACACTGGAATAGAGGGTCTCAAAGATTGTTCTTTGGCTTATTGAATGCTTATTAAGTGCTCATAAAGTTAAGGGTTTATTAGGAAGTTCATATCTTGGGTTATAATTGTGCTTTTGTTTTTTGATCACATCCTTTCTCATCACTAAATAACCACTCATGAACTCATTTTCATCTCATTTTATTCTTCTTACATTTACATATCATTTACAAGTTTATATCACCACTATGTTTGCGTAATTAAATTTCTTTTAAGAAACTAGTAAGAATGTTTTATTTAATTTTGTCCTTAATATTATTATTGCTCTTGATAATTGGTGGATGAGGACTAGGTTAGTTGAGGTTGTTACAGAATATTAGAGATGAGGGAGAATAGGTTCAAGGGATTTGAGAAGTTGTTGATTTGATTTGTAGTTGATAAAGTGTTAAAAATGTTTTTTTTTCGGAATATTTCTTGGCTGTTACAAACTGGTTTTTACAGAAAAATTGACTTTCAAACAGTAGTTTAAGTTTGTGGAGATAGAAAATAGACGCAATAACGCACACATGACCACTCGTTGCACTGAAAAAGGGTTTATAACGAAAAAGATATGTTTATTTGAATTTAATTCAAAACATAATTCACTTGCTATCCTAAATCGAATTTTACAGAAAAACGAGTTTATATTTTTCAAATTTTGACTAGGACAATAGGAAATAAACTCAATGATGAACACATGGTCGCTTTAATCATTACAAACGGAGCTAAAACGAGAAAGATACGTTAAAATGAAGTTTTGACGAGATTTACAAAATTACCAGCTCAACAGTCATAAAAATAAACCGTGTCGAAATGAGTTTTCTGAGAGACCATGTTTGTGTCCGTTTTCCTCACAGCTAGGGTCCGTTATGGTAAAATGATATCAGTGAGACATAGTTAGCCCACATGTTATAGTTTTCAAAAAGTTCAACCACTCGTCAAACAGATTAATAACGAGTAAGTTATGGACTTGTCGACTAACCCGAAAACTGCCCAGAAACACCAAAAATAGCCGGAGCACCCGACTTCACGACCATTTTTATGTAAGATCAATTCCGATTGAGCCGAGGTTCACTTCCAGACTTCTATAGATCTTACTTCCTACTTTCCAAATCCACTAAGCCCGGCCTAAAGTACTAAGTTATGACTGTTTTACAGCTCTCCGAAGTATACCACTTGGTCATTTTTGAAAGTTTGTAAATAATATTAATTTTCGTTAAGCTTTGACGTAAAACGTTATTTTTGTTAAACGATCTTATTTTGGTGATAAAAACTTATAAAATTGCATATGCAGGACATCCATATCTTGTTCACAACTTAAGACACCTTGTTTCACATTAGGTCGCGGTTATGGATACTTGTATTGTTTTGCATGCCAACACTCGTTTACCTACTTTTACCATTCACTTGAAGTGAGTTCATAGCCCCCATTTTACTTTTTTTGAAATACTTTCGGGAGAATACTTGGTCAATTATTTAAACTTTTACTTGTTTTACTCCAATACGTTGCTCGTTTACTTAAATATATTACTCGTTTTATTCAAATTCATGTTTGGTTACTTGAATGCAATACTCGATTTTCTTATGGACCCAAGTACTTAAATAGTTACAGATTGCCTAAGCTACCACTATTGCCATAAAGTCCCCATACATCATGAACCATTAATCATGTTGTAAGCACGAATATTATGAATAGACCTATTGAGATTGAACTCCCCGTCCACATAGTAGGATAAGCCAAGGTTTTCAAGATCGGGATTCTACCCAGGATCGTTTTTGTCTTTGCAAGATCGTGATAGTAAGATCGGATCGGGATCTTAAGATCCTACTCTATTCTCAATTGTTTTTGTAATATTATACAAATCTATAAATTATTATACATTATAAAAACAAAATACTATGAATAGAATGTTGTTTTTTGACTATTAAATGTTTAAAAAGATTGACATGCTTTTTTCGAATTTGATAAAAAATAAAGCATAAAATTGTTGTTTTTTAGTTTGTAGTCTGAGAAAAGTAAGATCGGATCGGATTAGATATTAAGATCGTATGGTCAAGATCGGGGTCCTATAAGATCTTTAGCTTGAAAGATCCTTAGCTTGCAAGGATCCTACGTAGGATCTGGATCGTTTTTGCGTTACGTTATCGCAAAATCGTAAGATCCTAAGATCAGGATCGAGATCCTGAAAACTATGGGATAAGCTATACTGACCACTAGTACGAGTCGGATGGACACATAATTATTTGAGGCATTACTTGGTGTTTTAGCAAGGCACCTATTCGGGCAAATTTACACGCATAATACTCAAGTCTTCGGTTCCATGAGCATAGGGCAATTTTATTTACTTTTCCTATGACACAACTATCATACTATCTGAAAACTTGTGTTCTGCACTTAATTTTACATTTAATTAAACCTATGAACTCACCAAAAATATGATGACCATTTTAGCATGTATTTCTCAGGTACCTGATTTTGGCATGGTTCAACATTCATGAAGTCTCATTTAGAAGTCATTCTCTATTACTTGATCTCTATATTATGAAGTAGCACCCCAGTGACGATGCCTTCCGCTACGGTATTTTTGGGGTGTTACAGATTGACTATAACAAACCGCAATTTTCCAGGTCAATATTTACGACTAAACTCAAATTAATCATTTTGAAAGTTTACTTAATTACCTTTATGCGTAGTCGTTAACTTAAATTGCGTAAACCAGAAAATGGCTTTTAACGTAAACCAGCGTTATAAAAAATCAAGTTTACATAAATATATGTCATGTGGCTATTTCAGTCATATTTACAAGTTTACACTTTTTACTTTCAAATTTTACTTAAAACGCAATTGCTACGCATTTACGACATTTATACATACTCGTAAACGTCACCACCTTGTATAATACTCCCTCCATCCCAACATTAGTCCCCTATTGACTTTTTCGGTCTTTCTTTTACAACTTTGACCTTAAATATTTTTGATTTTGTTATATAATACTTGATGAAAAATATATGAATGTATTGGGTTTTAAATGTATTTTCATTTGTATATTTTTTGTCAACAATTCTATAACACAAATAAAAATATTTAAGGTGAAAGTTGAAAAAGAAAGACCGAAAAAGTCAATAGGGGACTATAATTTTGCGACAGAGGTAGTACATACATATACATACACAGGGTCGGTCCTGAGATTTTTGATGCCCTGGGCGAAATGGTCCTAAAATGCCCTGACAAAATGATGTAAACGAACAACTAACGGGGTATGGCTTTTATATATACGTTCAAAATTAAAGAAAAAAGTTGAAGAAAATTGAATGAGATAAATATTTTCTTTGAATTAAGTTGGGATAATGCGATAACGCCTGCAAAAAAATTAAATTTGACACTTATTGTTTTTGCTTCTTCGTTTTGTTTTTTTTACATAAAAACATTTAGTTTACGTCTTTTATATGAATCAATCACAAATAAAATTCTATAATTTCTTTTATATATTTTTATACATTATACATTCAAATGCATACGTTTTACCAAGGATACACACAATAGATTAAATAATAGCTTATGTAAAAAAAAATGACACAAATAAAACAAATAGGTATCATATATTTTCATCACGTTATCTAAATTACTTTTTCCGTTTAGATATTTTATCATATTTTTATTTTGGATAGTCTAATAACAAGTATTTACTTTGTATTTTAATCAATTAAAAAAAAATTGTGAGTTAAAATAATATTTGTTTGCTAGAAAGCGCAGTTAATTATAAATCTTTTTGACTTTTTGTATTTATGAAATAAGCAATTATTCTAAATTTAAGTGAGTATAATTAAAGGACTAAATTGCAACAAACCGCATTTTTGGGTTACTTTTCATATTTTTGAAAAGTTACTATTCACTTTTACTATTCATCCGGTTAAAATTTTTATTTTTATTTTACCATAATGACAAGATAAATGAAATTCGACAAGTCGTCCTGATGACGTACGTTGAATCCATACGATTCCGATTTCACAAAACCGTGTCCGAGAATTACTTAGGTTTAAACGTCATTCGGGCATCCCGATATGTCCATAAAACAATATAAACATTAGAATTATGTATTTCAACCATTTTACAATAATTCCACAAGTTTTGGAATTTTACGTTTTCCATTTCTGCGTTTAACGCAAAATACGCGTTTTTTACTCGCGTTTCCAGCTTTCAACAGCGTTTAAGCAACCCGATGGAACTTACCACTCATATTTTATTTTATATGGAGTATAATGATAAGTTTAATCATTTCTACAAGTTTCATATTTTTACGATACCCGGTTTTAAGTTTTAGGATTTTAAGATTTACTGTTAGCGGTTATCGGGACTAAACGACCTCCGTAAAACAAGATAATACCAAAAATAAGTACCTAGTCACCCTAACCATGATATGAACGTATATATAGGTGATTCACCATACCATGTGCCTAAGTTTATAAGCCTTGGACTTTAGGATACATTCATATGTAAGTAAACTTCTAAGCTAAGCTTCCAAAAATATCGTAAACTTACACCTCCTCATTTACACCTTCCTAACCTCCTCAAGACCTTATATAAACCCCTCCCCTCTCATTAGGTCGTTCATACCATCAACATACACAAAACACACTTCATTGGCTATTTACTTCAAGTTTTATTCAAGAACATAAGCTCCATATCAATTCCAAAGTTCATGTTAAGCTTTGATTGATCCAAGTTCTAATTCCTTCGTTCCATTGGTGATCTCCAAGCCACACAAGAGTAGAATACTTCAAGTGCTTTCTCAAGTCATCTCAACCTAGTATCAAGAGGTTGAAGAATTTGGAAGCTAGGGTTTCTAGTTCTTGTTCTCGATCTTTGAATTTCCTTTCTTAAGTTGAAAGCCAAAAGTTGTAAGAAAACCTAACACACTCTCTTGCTCAACATCATTTACATGATTCTCATACTTCATTTATGTTATATATGGTCTTTATATTGTTATCATGATGTACAAAAAACCACTAAAACAAGTTAAAGGAATCATATGTTAGCTAAATGGATGTAAACAAGAAAACTAGTGACATATATTGTGAAGTATGAACAAAATAGTATAACCATCATACTAGAAACTTAGATGCTGTTAAAAAGGATTTTACAAGGAAAATGTAGCAATTTGAATCACCCAAAACGAGTATACGAGTAAAAAAAAAGGCCAAAAGAAGTTGACAAAACCAAAATGCCGAAAATGCCAAATTGAATCGGTTAGGGGTCTACCCGTCTCTTTTCAAGGCCTTCTCGTCCGTTTCATCAAAAAGTTAAACCACGAAAGTTGTCTGGAACTACATTTTTCTTCTGTTGCAAAGAAGTTCGGGCCCTGAAAACACTTAAAACAGGCCACTTTCCTTCAAAAACTGAAACTTCCCTATATAACTATACTTTTGTCACAACTAAAGGCAAACCAAGAGGCCTAATGGTCTTAATCCGAGACCACATCCACGACTAAGGCCAAGGCTAAGTCTCAAGACCATGATAGCCGAGACCAAAGCCACAGAAAGGCCATGGCTAAAGCCTCAAGGCTTCTTAAGCCGAGACCGTAAACCAAAGGCCTTAGCCTTGACAAACCTAAACGTAAAAAATTTCTTTATAACCAACTTTAGAATTTAGAAACTTGTAAAATTTCTTTAAACACTTGTGACATAAATTATGTCGATACTTGTGATAACCATTATGCTTTCCTAATCATAACCAAACAACCTTGTAACTTGTGTTTACAAACCATATGACACTTATGAGATATAAACAAAACATATGTCTTGTCTATTAAGTGCTACAATACTAGGGAGCTTCATGTGAGGGGTTTTATTTGGGTAAACAGATCGACGAGTTGCTGGATTTACGAATTAAAGTGTCCTAGCTCCTCGAACGTTTACTACATGACCTCTAAATTGTGATGGCCCGAACGGTAGTACGATATATATAAACTAAACACGTTTTCACAACTAGACCATTTCTATAAACGACATACACAACTACCATGTACTACATCATGATCAATATAAAGACGTATATAGGCTTGTTATTACTTTCGCATCATTATTTCAAACCTAAGTCGCAACATCATATTCTAGGTTGCTCGTAGAAGTTCTCACGGCATATCCATCATTCTCATTATACATTTGATATCATTTACTCAAAGGTGAGTTCATAGCCCCATTTTCTATTACTTAATTGTTTTACAAACCCTTGGGGGAGATACATGCTTTATTTTAAACCAAACACATGGCTTTCAAACTGTATGCTTATCTGATTGTTTTACTGTCACTAAGTAAACATAATTGCCAAACATAAGTCCCTAATCATGAACCATCAATCACTAGAGAGAGTGGGCGCGAATATTGTGAATAGATCTATCGATTGATTTAATCTCATTTGTGTTGACCGGGTAGGCAAACAAACGCACTATATTTGAGTAACATTAGGTAAACGAAATTTTACCTATTAGGCTGGTACCAACAATCTCACGCATTTATATTGCAACACGTTAACGCCTTGGTTTCATGAGCTTAGTGAAATAATAACTCTTTTGTTTCCAACGTTATGGATGTATAACAACGTAACCCACACAAACATTATGTGATTAAATACTTAACTATAAACTCTATGAATTCACTCAACCTTTGTGTTGACATTTTTAAGCATGTGTTTCAGGTCCATATTGTACGAGGCTGGCACGGAAGAGCACGGATACTCAAGAAGGCTATAAATTTTATTATCATTCGAAAACCCACTTAATGTATTTTGTAAACCGTGAAACTACTGGGACCTCATTTTTTGTAAATTCTGATATTTATATAAATTGAATGATAAATCTTTTAAAACGACTCCATTAGAGTTCGTTTTCTATTGTTATGACTGTTGTACCATGAAGTAACACCCGGTTTGAATTCCGCTGCGTATCACAAAATTGGGGATGTTACAGATTGGTATATGAGCCTTAATTATAGAGAAACGGGTCTAATTGTGACCTAAACTATAACTACTTTTACAAACAAAAATATTTTATAGCCTTCCGTTCTCCATGCCTTTCATCCTCCAGACGATTATGTGACTTTTAAGCATTTTAAGCTACACAGACACACTAGTATATTGATATATACACTCGACATAATTTCAATCATAAACGATGTATGCCTATTCTAAGGCATTACGGCACAATCATATTTTCCCAATCTCCCAATCATGCATCTACTCGTGCATTTTAGGATTACGAAAGTTTATCCAAGACATTGTAACTGATTACAATGGTCTTTCCTACTTCCCAGACATTGTGAGATACAATGGTCTCATTCATTTTTCAAGACGCTGTGAGATACGGTGGTCTCTATTACACTTAGAAAGCAGAATCCTACAATGATCTCTATTACATTCTCGTAAGCTCAGAATCCTACGGTGGTCTCCATTACATTCTCGAATCAGTAAATCCACAGTGGTCTCAATTACATCCCTTAAACCGTAAATGAAGCAATTAAATCATTTATTCCCTAGACATTGTGAGTTATACAATGATCTCTCCATCATTTCTCAAGACATTGTGAGTTACACAATGATCTCTCCATCATTTCTCAAGACATTATGAGTTACACAAATATATCTCCATCATTTTTCAAGACATTGTGAGTTACACAATGGTCTAATTTACTTTATAGACATTGTAAGTTATACAAAGTCTCTAGAAATTATCTTATAAACCTTATATGATATTGTTTTACATGAAACCTGTTACAGTTTATCAATTTCCCTAATGGAAATACAAGAAAGGGATTTCTAAAGGACAAACTGATTCATCATCTACAAAAGCTGAAGTTCAACAACTTTCTCTACATTCATCAAAGTTCCATTCTGAAACCTTCATTGTTAAAAGTTCGTGCTCCTGGCCAAGTATGAACTATTTTAGAGTTACTTAAAATTTCCTTTCCACACGTATCTACCCATATTATCTTCTATGCAATGGAATGTGAAAACATAGGTTACAAGTCTTGTATGGCCGGAACTTGCAACTGAATGGTTTGATATCGCCTTTGCCTTGTAGATATTTTCTCAAAATCCATGGACATATCACGAGTATAACTAAGTTAAGTATTTGAAAAATTTATCGAACCTCGGCAAAATATAGTCTGGTCACCTATATTTAACCTAGGGACAGTGGAACATACTCTGACTAACTATGCTCGACTTAAATTTTTCTAACACTGAGAATAGTTATACAAAGGTTATATTCAGTTTAATTTCCTACTTAAACTCGATAAACCACCATAATTCATTAAAAAGATCTAGAGACATGATAGTGTCTTACCACTCAGCGAGATCTTAACACTTATTTATACTACCTAATTTCATTCTTGAAAGTTTTCATTCATGAAATAATCCTAACTACTATCTTGGGATAGTCATCAAATCTTATCGTTATTTCTTAGAAGTATTAGCATGATTTGGTTTCAAGGCTATCATTCAGCCATAATCCTTTACAATCCACTTATGATTTTGAAGCAAACTTAACATCTTTACCTAAGAACAGTGGTAAACATACACTACACTCTTCTGTTCATCAACATATCACATCATTATCTAAACCTCATTATAAGTATGTAAAACTTCACACTATCACGTTTCTTTCAAACACTAGTAGACATAAACACTATACGATATAGCCTTCATCTCGAAACCACCTAAGACAAGATATGGTTTAGATAACCACTTGCCACTAGCAAGACCTTCCTACAACGAAAACTATCACATCGTTATAAAGCATTTCACATTAACAATATCTTAAACCCTTTAGATTATCAACTTAAGCCACCACCAAAAGCTTTGAATGGTACATAACACATTCTATGACCAGAAATTTGATAATGCAAAGATTAGAATTCGGTGCATATACCCACATTTTCATAGACACTTCAACATCGGATAACACATACTAAATTCTGGGACGGAATTCCCATTAAGGTGGTGAGACTGTAACAAACCGCACTTTCGGGTTACTTTTCATTTTTTTGAAAAGTTACTATTCACTTTTACTATTCATCACGTAAAAATTTTTATTTTACCATAATGAAAAGATAAATGAAACTCGACAAGTCGTCCTGACGACGTACGTTGAATCCATACAATTCTGATTTCACAAAACTGTGTCCGAGAATTACTTTAGGGTTTAAACGTCATTCGGGCATCCCGATATGTCCATAAAATAATATAAACATTATAATTATGTATTTCTATCATTTTACGACAATTCCACAAGTTTTGGTATTTTTAGTTTTCCAGTTCTGCGTTTTACGCAAAATACTCGTTTTTTACTCGCGTTTCCAGCTTTCAACAGCGTTTAAGCAGCCCGATGAAACTTACCACTCATTTTATATTTTATATGGATTATATTGACAAGTTTAATCATTTCTACAAGTTTCATATTTTTGTTTTAAGTTTTATGATTTTGCGATTTAGTGTTAGCGGTTATCGGGACTAAACGACCTCCGTAAAACAAGATAATACCAAAAATAAGTACCTAGTCACCCTAAGTGATAAGCCTTGGAATTTAGGATACATTCATATGTAAGTAAACTTCTAAGCTAAGCTTCCAAAAATATCCTAAACTTACACCTCCTCATTTACTCCTTCCTAACCTCCTCAAGACCTTATATAAACCCCTCCCCTCTCCTTAGGTCGTTCATACCATCAACATACACAAAATACACTTCATTTGCTATTTACTTCAAGAAACATAAGCTCCATATCAATTCCAAAGTTCATGTTAAGCTTTGATTGATCCAAGTTCTAATTCCTTCCTTCCATTGGTGATCTCCAAGCCATAAAAGAAGTGTTCTAGTAGAATACTTCAAGTGCTTTCTAAAGTCATCTCAACCTAGTATCAAGAGGTTGAAGAATTTGGAAGCTAGGGTTTCTAGTTCTTGTTCTCGATCTTTGTATTTCCTTTCTTAAGTTGAAAGCCAAAAGTTGTAAGAAACCCTAACACACTCTTTTGCTCAACATCATTTACATGTTTCTCATACTTCATTTACGTTATATATGGTCTTTATATTGTTATCATGATGTACAAAAAACCACTAAAACATGTTAAAGGAATCATATGTTAGCTAAATGGATGTAAACAGGAAAACTAGTGACATATATTGTAAAGTATGACCAAAATAGTATAACCATGATATTAGACACTTAGATGCTGTTAAAAAGGATTTTACAAGGAAAATGTAGCAATTTGAATCACCCAAAACGAGTATACGAGTCAAATGATACGGCCAAAAGAAGTTAGACAAACCAAAACGCCGAAACTACCAAATTGAATCCGTTAGGGGTCTGCCCGTTTCATCAAAAAGTTAAACCACGAAAGTTTTCTGGAATGACATTTTTCTTCTGTTACAAAGAAGTTCGGGCCATGAAAACACTTAAAACAGGCCACTTTCCTTCCAAAACTGAAACTGCCCTATATAACTATACTTTTGTCACAACTAAAGGCAAACCAAGAGGCCTAATGGTCTTAAGCCGAGACCACAGCCACGGCTAAGGCCAAGGCTAAGTCTTAAGACCATGATAGCCAAGACCAAATCGATAGAAAGGCCATGGCTAAAGCCTCAAGGCTTCTTAAGCCGAGACCGTAAACCAAAGGCCTTAGCCTTGACAAACCTAAACGTAAAAATTTTCTTTATAACCAACTTTATAATTTAGAAACTTGTAAAATTTTATTTAAACACTTGTGACATAAACTATGTCCATACTTGTGATAACCATTATGATTTCCTAATCATAACCAAACAACCTTGTAACTTGTGTTTACAAACCATATGACACTTATGAGATATAAACAAAACATGTGTCTTATCTATTAAGTGCTACAATACTAGGGAGCTTCATGTGAGGGGTTTCATTTGGGTAAACAGATCGACGAGTTACTGTATTTACGAATTAAAGTGTCCTAGCTCCTCGAACGTTTACTACATGACCTCTAAATTATGATGGCCCGAACGGTAGTACGATATATAAACTAAACACGTTTTCACAACTAGCCCATTTCTATAAACGACATACACAACTACCATGTACTACATCATGATCAATAAAAAGACGTATATAGGCTTGTTATTACTTTCGCGTCATTATTTCAAACCTAAGTCGTAACATCATATTCTAGGTTGCTCGTAGAAGTTCTCATGGCATATCCATCATTCTCATTATGCATTTGATATCATTTACTCTGAGGTGAGTTCATAGCCCCATTTTCTGTTACTTAATTGTTTTACAAACCCTTGGGGGTGATATATGCTTTATTTTAAACCGAACACATTGCTTTCAAACTGTATGCTTATCTGATTGTTTTATTGTCACTAAGTAAACATAATTGCCAAACATAAGTCCCTAATCATGAACCATCAATCACTAGAAAGAGTGGGAGCGAATATTGTGAATAGATCTATTGGTATTGATGAATCCTGTTAGTGTTGACTGGGTAGGCAAACAAACGCACTATATTTGAGTAACATTAGGTAAAACGACAATTTTACCTATTAGGGCTGGTACCAACAATTTCACAAATTTATATTGAACACGTTAACGCCTTGGTTTCATAAGCTTAGTGAAATAATAACTGTTTTGTTTTCAACGTTATGGGTGTATAACAACGTAACCTACACAAACATTATGTGTTTAAATACTTAACTATAAACTCTATGAATTCACTCAACCTTTGTGTTGATAGGTTTTAAGCATGTATTTCAGTCCATATTATGCGAGGTCGGCACGAGGAGCACGGATACTCAAGAAGGCTATAAATTTTATTATCATTCGAAACCCACTTAATGTATTTTGTAAACCGTGAAACCATCGGGACCTCATTTTTGTAAACTCGATATTTATATAAATCGAATGATAATCTTATAAAACGACTCTATTAGAGTTCGTTTTCTATTGTTATGACTGTTGTGCCATGAAGTAACACCCTGTTAGGAATTAGAAATTCCATAGTGTAGTGTCGGTCACCCCAACTATTATCTAGCATAAGTTCGCTCGTAGACATATCGTTATTTACATGTTTGTTAGTTAGTCATTAGCCTAGTTTAGTGTAGTGTAACATCGTGGAGGAAGGACGGGTCTTTACCCACTGTATACCGATCCACAGTGCCGTCGGAGGTCGTTTAGTTTGTAATTATAAATACCCTTCCTCTAAGGGAGCGGTGGTGCTTTCAATCTAATCTTTCCATTTTGTATTACAACTCTCTATCTAGAAAACAACCATCTCTTATCTTTCTCTCTCTAAATGGCTAATATGTATTTCCATCATCCAAGACCACCCGAATCATCAAACAACATAATATTTACGATCCTAAAAATGGTACCAGAGCCTAGGTTATATTGTTTTGATGATTCGTTCGGTTTTAAATGCGGTTTGCTTAACTTTTGGTGCGGTTTGTATGATGTTTGGTTATGCGGTTTTGATGTTTAAAATATGGTCTTAAGCTGTTTATATTGTTGCTGCTGTAACAAATATGGTCTTAAGCTGTTTATGTTTTATCAGTTGTGTCCATATCTTTGATGTCAAAATTGTCTTAAAAGCTTTATATCAATTGTAACTGCATCTGTTTATAACGTTTTCGGGTCATACTCTTGGGGTCATTCAGTGGTAAAAAAGGAGGTGTCTTTATGCGCTTCGGGTCTTGTAACTGGTCCGAACTCTTGAAGGCGGTTTGGGTGTCACATATCTTGCTAGCGACTTGTCATTATTCAGTCCAGATTCATAGAATCTTCTAAGCGACTTGTCTTTACAAGTCATAGCGATTTGTCTATAATGTAGCGAGTTGTCTAAAAGTCAAATGGTCAAAGCGAGTTGTGTGTTATGTAATGAAGCGACTTGTCCTAATATCAGGTGGCGGTTTGACTTTTGAGTCAAACTGAAGCGGTGTGTCAAATAATGGGACATAGCGACTTGTGCTCATGGAAGCGACTTGTCATGAGTTTTGACTCATGGTAGCGACTTGTATTATTCATGAGTTTTGACTCATGGTAGCGACTTGCCAAGTAGCGAGTTTCCAAGTAGCGAGTTGTGTTTTGAGAATGTTTAGCGACTTGACTCGGGACTACGGTTAAAGAACGAAAGAAAGAAGAAGATTTTGACCATTGACCACGACCTCAACAACAATACCAATTACCAACAAGACTCTACCACAAGACTATCAATACCAAATATCTATAGACCTCTCATATATACCAACATCATCATCCATGTCTTAAAGTGAAGTCAACAAGATCAAGCACTCTTAACAGATCCGAAACAAAAATAATCCTACATCTAGACTCACCAAAGGACCTCACCATCTCTCCCCAACTCACAATCTACATCTAAACATGACTCAAACTTTAAAAGGTGTAAATTACTAACGATCTCGATTTCTAATTTTGTGGTACTCATGAGTAACATCAAGACCAGGGTCCAAAGCACGAATTAGATTGTCATCATTGATCTAATATCTTGTGCAAGAAATGAAAAAAAAAAAACAAAAAGGAAAACATCTCAAATTATTCAAGACCTCGGCCTATCTTTTCTCGTAATACAAATGTACATCAAGACACTTGAAGGTCTTACGAAATAAAGATATCATCACGCATCCAATTTGTTGAAGTCTCGCTCATTTACTATCCGAATAAACAAGAAATAATATTTAACAATTATGTTAATTTTATTTTCTTAAATTCGCTCATACGATATAATAAAAGAAGAAGGGCTTTCGATTTATACCTACCTTGAACCTTTTGTTCAATCTTGTTGTCATATAAAACCGTTACCATCCTGTGGCATTAAAGATCCTCGAGCCATCCCCGTGGCGAGGTCATTGAAGATATGATATGTGATGAAACTGCTTTTGGTATGTCGCGTATGATGGAAGCAGAGAATGTGAGTATGATTTTTGGGAGGCGATTTGTTTATGTGATGAGGGTTAAGAGGTATTTTAGGGTTTGATGATAAGTGTGTGAAGATTCTAAGATGGGGCGTGAAAATGTGAGTATTATTGGGATTGAAGCATTATGGTTGGGTCAAATACCGGTTTACTAGGGTTGTGATGTGGATCCGAATTTTTTCTTGTGGGCGAATGCTTACTTTTTATTGATGGATCGGATGGTTTCTTTCTTTATGGGCCATGATAGATTAAATTTGAGTATTGTGATTTTGTTCGGTTTTTGGTCTCGTGGGCTTTATCTATCAATCCTCAAGTGGACCTCAAAGTGATATGGTGAAAGTGACTTCGTGAAATTTGATGTTAATTATCGAATCGATTTGATTTTCATATTGGCGGATGTAATATTTTTTAAGTTGGCTTAGTAAATTGGTTGAATGTATGCACGGTTGCGCTTTAATCTTATTACGAGGTACTCTGAGATTTGCAATTACCCGGATCACTTGTTTTGACAATGAATTTAATTTTCACTTAGGATGGATCGGTTATGAAGAGGAGTCGCATCGAATATGGGCTTGTGTGTGATATGTTTGATATTGGTTAATGTGCTTTTGATATAGATTCGACAAGGGCTTAAGATTGGACCCGTGCACGACGTGATGATGAGATTCAACGGGCTATGAGGTTTGGTACTTTGGTGTATACATCTTCACAAAGTATACTTTTGTCACGACTTGAATCATTATTGAACTAGATTGACCGCAGGGTTGCTTGTACGGTATTTCTTATTTGGATATGAAGTGAAGTTCTCCGGGAGCGCTTACTTACTTCGCCTTCTTTCTTTCTACCCTTCCGCGAAGATGACTTGTTTGGGCATTTATAGAGTGTGATAAAGACTTGGCTATTTAGTTACGGTTGTGATTCTTTCTCGCTTTACACAATGTTGCTATCACTTGTGTCTCATGCATTGAGGATATGTCAAGAGGTTTTGTACATTGGGTACACCGTTTCTTTTCACGAGGATTAGTTCAAGTTTAAGTAACAAACTGGGAATTCTACTTCATGATCAAGTTTGGCATATCGGGTTTACTTCACCAAGTGGTCACCGCAATAGCCGACAAAATGCGTGAATGATGTGTTTACCAAAGTGTTTATTGGATGGTTGATGATATTGTTGATGTTGGATAATGAACATTTGCATGTTCCCCTAAAATGTATATTCACCGAAACCAAATTTGTCATAACACATTCAAGATGACATTGTTTACGGTTTTTCTTGATTTTGTAAAATCGCGAAAGAATCTATTTCTCGGTTTAAAACATAGATTTGTAAACTAAGTATCCAAGGTATCGGGGATGGTTGGATGAAGATTCTTCGAGATCCTTGTTCAAGCTTATTATCAAAAACGAATACATGGAAATCTAGTTATTGTTGGGTGAATTTTCCTTTTCTTTTTACCACTTGGGGAATCGGGCTCTTACCACCACAAAATAACTATAACTTTAAGGAGTTACGTTGTAGTGCTCGAAGGTCACATTCAATTGTGGATTTTCAAGAGGTGATGTACGTCTTGTACTTGATGGTTGGTTGGATGAAGAGTATAGAATACTTAGAGATTCAATGGAGGATGAAGTCTCGGCACCGCTCTTTGTTACATATGTGGAAGTTTGTTACGAGTTCGGTTAGTTTACTTCAGGATCAAATTTATCATATTGGGTTTTCTCCATCACCGTGTTGGAATCACTCCTAAACAAGATTTCAAGTATTTATATTTCATATGTAATAGGTAGCTTTATTATGGCCTTTATGTTTGTTTAAGGTCAAGCTTATGTAGAAGGCCCATAAGCTTGATCCAAGCTCAATAAGGAATAGGAAAGGAGAGGAGTGTTGCCTAGCTCCTTGCCTATATAAACTCTTGTAAACCCTCATTTGAGGTTGGTTGTTCAAGTTATTCTTTCATTCATACATTACGCCTAACCGTTTCATACTATACGTGTGTGTGTGTGTTTAGCTTGTTCATCCGCCTTCATCTCTTTCTCTATAAGCTTGTGTTGTAAAACTAGTGACCTAACAAATGGTATCAATCGCCAAATAGTTGGGTGTACTCGTTTGTTTTGAAGTTTTGGTTTTGGATCTTACGCGTAGAGATAACGATTCTTTGGTTATCTTAAAAACTCGCTTTTTACACTTTTTAATCCAAGATTCTTGTACTTTCAATGTTTTGAGGTGTTAAAATACTTGTTTTGGCAAAAGTTTCAAACTTTACGCGAATTTACGTTTTAAGCTTGTTTTTGTTCGTGGGTGTCGTTCTACACAGAACCCGCTTAGCGATTTTGGTACATCAAAATTCACACTTTTGTGTTCTTTTGGTACTATTGAAGCTATTCCATAACACAAAACCGGTTTAGAAACATCTTTGGACAAAATCATTCTTACGAGTAGGATTACGCGATCAAAACCCTAGTTATACGAGTAGTTCTACGCGTAACTTTGTTCTTGGCTTGATCTTCATTTTCTGGTTTATTCCGTGTTTTCTTACTTGGATAAGTCCGAAAATACGTCGACTTTGGATATCTTTTGCACCGTGAAGTGTAAAGATCACTTGGGATAAAACCACAATCTTACGCTTAAGCATAAAGCTTACGCCGAGAAAATCTTACGCTAAGATTCATCTTACGCGTGAGACCTAGTCCCACGCATAAGGTAATCCCGCGCCTAACTTTCACGCCTAACTTACTGCTTACGCATAACTTTAGTTTTTTCCCGCCACGCGTAAGCTAAATCCTACGCATAACTATTCTTGTTACGCGTAACTTTTGGTGTTTTTACGCATAAGTGCTACTTGGTTCTTGTCTTTTCTACGCCTAAGGATACTTCATCAACAAAGGTTCATTCGACTACAAAGATCCATTTTTACCACACAAGTTTATCATCATGTCTCAACCACCATACTCTAACTACTTCCCTCACACTTATAATCATCAACAACAACAACAATTAACTCCACAACATCAACAATGGAATCAACAACAAGCAATTTATCAACAACAATTTAATCAGCAACATACTCCTCAACTTGGTGCAATTCCACAACCACAAATGGTTCAACCACCACCAAGCCTTCAAGCTCTACCCTACACAAATGATTTCAATCAACATCCATCACGAAGCACTATGAAGGAACCCACTTGGTTTGCAAAGATGTGTGAAGCTTTAAGCGACCAACAATCAATTCATGAAGTCGGATCACTTGATAGACCTCCAATGCTCACTCCAGAAACTACGATCAATGGGTGATAAGGTTCTTTAGGTTTTGTGATCTAAAGAAGCCACATGGAAAGTTCTTAAAGAAGGTTATCTTGGAAGGTCCATTTGAGATGCCTACCGTCATTGTACCCGGAGATCCAAGCTCATTGCTCCACCAAGAGATGAACAAACCAACATTGCTATCTTTGCAGATTTAAATCCTACGTAACTTCTACACTATGAAGTCGATGAACTTGCAATGGAATACATCCTCTTAGGATTACCAAACCCAATTCTTCGTAGTGTTGATGCTCAAAAGATCGCACAAAAGATGTGGGATCATATTCGTCTTCTTATGGAAGGATCAGACTCAATCGGGAGGATTTGGAATCCAAAATTTACTTGGCTTATGAACACTTCATGATTGAACCCGAGAGACACTCGAGTCATATCATCATCGATTTTCAGACATCATCAATGATTTGGATAAACACAACATCATCATGCCAAGAATTGCGGTGAATACTAAGTTCTGAGTAGTCTTGGTCCGAGAATGGGAGAAGTATGTCATTTTTCTCCGCTGCGAAGAATATGCATCATTCTACTTATGGATTGTTGTACGATTACTTGAAGCCTCATGAAAAGGAAGTTGATTGGGAAAGGATTCTCCGTGCTCAAATTGCTAAACAATACAACCGGACAATCAACAACTTGCCTTGTATGATCAATGAATTATCCTCTCAACCATCAACTCAACCAACCGCTTCCAACACACCTTCACAAAGAACAACCTCAACCTCAACAAAATCAATTGGTTCCATAAGAACAATGCTCAAGCATATGTCGTTGAAGCACCGAGGAAACAGATCCGTTCAAGCATTCCAACAAGGATTTGTGATGATTGCTAATGCTTTTGGCGTTACACCAACAAATCCAACAATCGATTCGTTCTCATCTAACACACGGACTCAAGCTGTTGTGAACAATGGACGTGTTGAAGTTCGTAATCGTGATTATGGTCGCCGATGGGCGGTGGTCAAGGGTTTAATCTTGTGGGTAGGAATAACAACAGAGCTCAAGTGGTGGAACAGAAATGCTCAAAATCGGTTAAATGGTCTTCGATGCTACAACCGCAATGAGAAGGACACTGGCTAATGCATGCCCAAAGCCAAGGACTAGGGCGTGCTTATTTCAAAGAGGCGTTACTTTTGGCTCTTAAGGATGAAGTGGTGGATCTCTCACAAACAAAGAACAGAGCTTTATGGCGATGCGCACTCGAGATGATGATATGGAGGACTTGCAGCTAATGCACGTTGTTATGTTGATGGCTAATATGCATGAGCTACACATGAGTGATTCAGCCCAGAGTATGACACCGATGGCTTGTCTCGTGTACCGAACAAACCATCATCATATCTCGAACTAATATCTCCGCCAATATCTCGAATCCGCACGGATCGGACTGCTCAAAATGAGTCTTCTACATCCTCTTCGATGATTTTCAAGTTAACCTCAGAGTTACATTTGACGATCAAGATGACCTTATGGTTTCCTTTGATAATCAAATTGACTCCGTGGTCGCATTTCGAGGATCTAAAGAATGATCATGTTGAGACTCACGTTGAACAAGATGATCTGTTGCCTCATCCGGATTTTGCTCGGTTAATTCAAGACCATAAAATCAAAATGGAGGAATGTTATGCATTAAATCAATCCTTAAAAGTAAAATGCATCGTTAACCAAGGATTTTGAATGTTTACAAATGCAACTCAACTTTTTCAAAACTCAAGAAAACCGTGAAAAAGGTTTTGAAGTCGCTTTGCAAAATCTCATCAAACGAAAAATATTTTAGAGACAGATCGTGATCTAGCCGCCTCGAAGAATGCTTTGTTGTCCGAATTAGAACAATCAAACATGAACATAAAATCAAATTAACGCTCTCACCTTGGAAAATCAAAAAGCTAAGGTCGAGTTGTTAAATTGTCAAAACAGCTCTCCATACAAAAGCATTCAACGAATCGGGTAGATGACCTTCTTGAAGAAATCATCGCTTGCAAAACAAACTTAAAGAGTTTAAAACTCGTTGTTTACAAACATGGTGAATCCGTAATGACTATTGAAAAGTTTACCTTAAAACCCAATCCAAAAGGATATGGAAAAATCTAGGCGATTACAAACCAAAGCTTTCACTAAAAACATTCAAACCAACTCTCAAGTTTCCAAAGCAGTAATACAAAATTGATAATCTTGTCATGAGTGTTGTTGAATATCATCGTCAAGAGGAATTAGATGCGTGCCGAGAGTCGATCAAAATTAAAAATGTTGTTTACAACAAACCTTTTAATTATAAAACGCGGTCACTTTCACACACCAACGGAATCTACTAACACACCAAGGGTTATCATCAAAACACCGAGTCTTTCATCGTTAATCCCAAAATGACTTTGCACAAACTTATGGTCCTTTACCTTCCATTAGTGAAGTAAACTCAAACACGAAAATCGAAAAATCCTTTGATATTTTGACATTTTCATGGTCGACCTCAAAATTTTACAACATGAGATAGAATATCGATCCGAAATCAAAGTTGAACACTTTCAATCGCCTCTGGCGAGAGAACAAAGAGACATCTTCGAAAAATCTTTTACCTAATGTTAAAAACTTGAAAAGTTGTGCAATTGCTCGGGAAAAGGATTTTCATAAGGAACTTGGGTAATGAAAACGCTGAGAAAATGTAAACATCTATTACTAACACAAAACGCAAAAGAAACTGTTGAGAAAAGATGTTGATCGACTCTTGGAAGATGTCATATGTGCCGATATCCATAATGTTGTGCTATTCTATTCGTTGCCATATGCATCGATCATATCTCGCCGATATTGTTGAAACTGTTGTAATCAATTGCGAAAACCGATAATGTGCTTCGGATCGAGTCTTTAAAAGTGAAAATAAACGACACACACGGAAATTAACAATGCAAAACGTCGCCTTCATTGGTGTGAAAAGATATTCACAACCATCAACTTAGTTTTCAAAAGAAAATTGCTCATTGAGTGAAAATCTTCGATCCTAAAATTGAGCATCCGGATGATCAAAACGTGTCTTTGAAAAGTCAAATCTCAAAATATGAACAAGAACTTTTAAAAGTTAAACAGAATACAAAGTGTCATATTTGATTTACTCAAAAGACTCGAGATGAAGCATCAAACGAACTTGATCACTATCTTGCTCACACTAGAGAAGTCATGAATTTTGCTTTGGTAATCTTCGCTGGAAAATCAAGATCCGATTCACACCATCTCTAAGTTACGGAAATGTTAGGAAAGTATGAACAACTTCCGCCTCTCGTGATTAAGAGATTAGCACCACCACACTTAGTAATCGTGAACCTAGAATTCCCACCGCCAAATCACAAGTTGCTAATGTGTTTCCCTCATCGAAACAGAATAGTTGCATCTTTTCCAAACGTCCGCACTTCACAAACCTAGGAGCACTCAAACGAAGAATAGGAAGTTGCGACCTAAGAAAAGATCAATAAGGAATGCTAAAGTAGAAGAACACCCTAGAATCAATAAAACTCATGTTACTTCCACTATAGATGTTGCATCCGCAAATGTAATAGAAATAGTGATGTAACGAATGCTAAACCGTTAAGTACCTTTGATATTCATCGATGCACCTTGTGATATTTGTCAAAAGAGTATGAATTCGATTGTCATGACAAATGTGTTGCTAAAGCTATAATCTCTAGATTACGGAATCCTAAGAATCGAATACCTCTAGGCCCACTAATCATTCTAAGTCCGTGCTTGGTAAACCACGCTCTTTAGATCCTAAGGCAACCATTGCAATCACAAAGAGCTACCGCTTCACCTCCTAAGAATGTAGTACCACCTAGTGTTTTCACTAAGACTAAAGCAAGAGTAGTTATAGATGGCGAAATGGATATATAACACACTTGGATTTAAATGGATGCCTAAAATTGTCAATGTGTGTATGTCTAACGTATTCGCTTGGAACCCTCTAACATTTCGGGTTCCACATCTACTTCTATTCCATCCGTGTCGCCCTGTGTGTAATGCGGTGATACAGATCATTCTCTGGATTGTTGATAGCGGATGTTCCCACACATGACAGTGCAACCTTAAACTGTTATCAAACTTTATTGCAAAGTTCATTGGCACCGCCGATTCTAGAACGATCACTTCGCAGACCATCATGGGCTACTGAGATTATGTTAATGGGAACATTGAAATCATGCAGGTTTACTATGTGGAAGGCCTCGGTCACAACTGCTTTCAAGAGGTCAATTTTGTGATTGAGATTTGGAGGTTGCTTTCGTGGAGAAAACTTGTTTCATTCGTGATCTACAAGGAAACGATCTTATGTCCGGCTCGCGTAATTCTAGTCTCTACACTATCTCTATGCAAGACATGGTTGCTTCCTCTCCCATTTGCTTACTTTCAAAGGCAACATGTACAAAATCCTGGCTATGGCACCGCTCCTCTCACATCTAAACTTTCAAACCATCACCAACCTTGCTCGACACAAACTAGTTGAAGGACTCCCACGATTCGGTATTCAAAAGATCACCTTTGCTCACCTGTGAACAAGGGAAAAGCACTCGTGCTCATTTTCCTTCAAAGGTGGAACACGCCTCAAAGATGTGCTTCATCTTCTTCACATGGATTTGTGCGGCCCGATGCGCGTGCAAACGATCAATGGCAAACGCTACATCTTAGTAATTGTTGATGACTACTCACGATGGACTTGGGTCTACTTTCACGTAGCAAAGACCAAGCTCCACAAATGATCATCACCTTTCTCACAAAGATATGTGTTCAGCTCCGCAACACCGCCGTAATCATCGTAATGCATAAAGGCATCGAATTTTTAACAAAACCCTTCGTGAATTTTATGAGAAAGTAGAATTCAAAGATCAAACATCTATTGCACGGACACCGAACAAAACGGAGTTGTTGAAAGACGAAACCGAACGTTAGTGGAAGTCGTAAGAACAATGTTAATCAATGCTAAACTTCCAGATTACTTATGGGCGTAGTCGATCTCGCATGCTATACTCAAACCGCTCCATGATCACAAACGCCACAACAAAACACCTTTTGAACTTGTCCACAACTATAAACCGAACCTCAAACACTTTCATGTATTTGGATCCCTTTGCTATCCAAATAATGATCGTGATGATTTTGGAAAGCTCAAAGCAAAGCTAATATTGGAGTCTTTATTGGATACCGTGACAATTCTAAAGGTTTCCGAACTGAATCGTCGAACTAAGGAGGTAATGGAAACGATTCATGCTCATTTCGATGAACTCACGGAATGGCTTCGATTATAATGACTTAGAACCTCGGTCACAACCGCTTAAACTTCCTCAACCCCATCATCACCAAGAAAGCCCTCACTAACTCACAACAAATGGAAAGGTTATTTGCTCCTCCGTTCGTGATGATATTGATGAACGTGCTCGGTGTATCCGCTTGCTCATTGCACAACCCGATAATATTCCTATACCGATACACTGCTACAACAACCATCGTTGAAGATGCACCTACACCATTGACTCCAACACAACAGCTTGAACACACCGCTTACAACAATGATGAACCAAATTGATGATATTCTCAATGAAGTACCCCACCGCAGATTTTGATCCAAATGCGTTCTTCAACCCGCTTGCTAATGAGATCGCCGCACTGATGTCGCGGAATCTTCAACAAACCATTTGAATCCTTTAATCGCACAATGTATACAAACATCAACCTCTACACATAGATGGACAAAAGCCCATCCTCTCGCTAACATTATTGGCAACCCGAATCAACCATCGTTATAAGACAACGTCTTCACTCAGACGGTGAACATTGCATTTATGCCTCACCGCTCCGCTAATCAACCTAAAAACATTAAGGATGCAATGACAAAGACAACTGGATTGAATCCATGCAGAAGAACTCAACCAATTCAAACATCTTGAAGTATGGGAATCTGGTTGAAAGACCAACAGGGTCTACGTCATTGGTTTAAAATGGATTTGGAAAACAAATTGATGTCAAGGAATGTTATCCAAACAAGTCACGGCTAGTTGCTAAGGGTTATCGCCGGAAGAGGAATAGACTTTGAAGAATCTTTTGCTCCGGTTGCTCGCCTTGAGGTCGTCGGATATTTCTCGCGCGTTCGCGACTCATATGAACATGACGGTCTATCAAATGGATGTCAAGCGGCGTTTTCAATGGGCAACTTAAAGAAACGGTCTATGTCACCAACCGATGGATTCGTTGATCCCGAGTTCCCGAACCATGTCTACAAACCGAACAAAGCTCTTTATGGTCTCAAACAAGCCCTCGGGCATGGTACGATAAGCTATCATCTTTCCTCATTGCCAATAATTTCACCAAAGGCTCGGTTGACCCAACTTTTTATACAATATCACGGGCACACATCTTAATTGTTCAAATTTACGTGGATGACATCATTTTGGGTCAACACATAAAAGTTTTCAATCGCTTTGCAAAACTAATGAAGAAAAATTTTGAAATGTCCATGATGGGTGAACTTACGTTCTTTCTAGGACCGCAAGTTCATCAATCACCCCGTGGTATTTTCTTGAGTCATCCAAATATGCCCTTGAATTGTTAAACAAATTTGGAATGACAACTGTGATACTTATGCCACACCAATGGCTCATACCAAGAAGTTAGATGTCGATTTACATGGGAAAATGGTTGACCCTACCAAATACCAAGTATTATAGGTCTCTCATGTATCTAACGACCAGGAGACTGATATTGTCTTTGCTGCTTATCTATGCTCCCGCTATCGATCGCGACCAGCTGAAACCCACCTACGAGGCTAAAAGAATCCTCCGATACATCAAGGGAACCATTAACTTGGGAATCGGTATCCGAAGGATTCGGTTTTGAACTAATCGCCAGACGCCGATCACGCAGGATGCTTAGACTCAAGGAAAAGTACTTCAGAGCACTACAATTTCTCGGTGATAAACCGTGTCTTGGCAATCAAAGAAGCGGATTGTACATCGTCATCAATCAAGGAATATGTAGCCATGTCCGCGTGTTGTGCTCAAGTCATCCGGATGAGAACACAACTCAAAGACTATGGTTACGTATTTGATGTAATCTCGATGTATTGCGACAATCGAGTGCCATTGCAATCTCGCAAACTCGGTTCAACACTCAAATCAAAGCACATCGATCAAGCTATCATTTCATCAAGGACCATGTGGAATGTGGTACCGTTGAATTATACTTTGTGGAGTCGAATACCAATTGGCAGATCCGCTCACCAAAGCCTTGCCTCCCGCCAGGTTTAATGAGTTGGTCCACCGATTGGTATGAGGTGTTTGACTCAAGAGGAATTGGATGACCTCTTAAAATGCCTTAAAACACATCAAACACCAAAACATCTTTTGTAAATAAAATTTTCAAAACAAAATACAAAAATATAAAATCCGATAAAACAACAAAAATATTCTCCTAATCTATATTTCTTTCAACATGGCAAGTACATTTCTTCCTTCAACACTTTTATCTTTCAAAATTCATTATTTTTCCGATCAAGTGTTGAGGGGAGAAAATAATCCATTAACTGTTTCTAAACATCGTGTACTTGCATGTTATCACATCTCGTTGATTCTTTTACAAATGGTGGTACATTTCTGGTTCAAAGACACTCCTCGGACTTTAATTAATAACCTTTCATTATTTTCTCAAGTCGAGGGGAGTGTCGTCAAGTTTCTTTCCCAAAATCTTCGCTTGGTAACCAAATGGAAGTTAAAAGGCTTTGTGTGAAAAAGGAAAAGGTGGAGGGACTATAACTTGTCAAAACCTTAAAGTTATTTTTACAAAATACTCCACCCACCACATTTATTCCCATCACATTAAATATTTCACCTAATATCATCCACGGTCCATATTCGCTTTACAAATCCGTGCTTTCGATTATCAATCTGTAAGTGTTTCGTGTTCGATCATGTTTTTAAACAATGGTTTTGAATCTCAAGTAAATCCTACGGCTAAAATGTGTTCTACGCGTGATTTGGTGTTCTACGCTATGCGTAAGAACACACAATCAATACTTGTGTGTTTGGGGTGAAATGATTGTGTCTAAACGCTCATAATACATCAATGATACTTTGTTAACCATCAAAATCCACCCGATTCACTAATTGATGATTTTTGAAAATTAGGGTTTATAGGTCGAATTGGGTGTTTTCAAATGTGAAGTGTTTTGGTCTAAAAGATCATTGGGTTATGCTTTTGCGTTGTTGAATTGATGATTTCCATAGTCTATAGCCACCGAAACACGAATTGGTCATCAATTCGAAACTAGGGTTTAAAGTTCATAAACTTTGGGTATTTTTGATTCACCGCATAATAAGTGTTAAAACTTGGTCTACATGCTCTCACAACTTCTATGATATACCGTAAAAACTTTGGTGCATAATCCATGGCTAGATTTGATACGCGTGAGAATTAGGGTTTAGTATACGCAGTAAGATATTCTACGCCAGAATCGCTCAACTATGTAAATGTGATTTGATTTGTCTTAAACTAATGTTATATGTTTTAACTTTGTTGAAATGATGATTTATTTCGTGCTTGCAACACGTAATATTCGTAATCAAGGTGGTTATTAATCTCACGATAAGGATCACCCACGCGTAGCTTGTTATGCGAAGACTAGTCTCACGGCGTAGCGCCCACGCATAAGGTTCTACAATGGACTACGCGTATCACGTGAAGGATATGCGTAAACAAGAACCCCACGCTTAAGGTCAACTCTTACGAGTAGCCTTACGGCGTAAGGTTAATATATGCTCACGCATAAGCTCTCGCATAAGGTCTCCTTTTCACGCTGTAACATTTCTTACGCGTAAGTTAGATTCTCTGGCGTAAGTTTACGCTAAGCATATATCATTCCGCTCACGCATAACTTTGCCAAAACTACGCTAACCCGGATTGACCTTCATGATGAATTGTTACTTGTACAAACTTGTAAATAAACTAATCATATCATCACGAATCCAAAATGTCACTAATAAACTTAAATCGTTTGATATGTTGTGAACAATAAGTGATAAAATAAACTTTAAAACTTAAAGTTAACTAACTCACTAAACATTTCACGATATCATTGAACTATTGAACATACAAGTGACTTAGGACTCAGAATAATCATTATCACGCATGCATTCAACAACTAGACAATAAGACCTTCGTTGACTAACATTATGTCTTTCGATATGTTGGTTCTTTTGGCTAATGTTATTTCGATCACGACATGGTCGAACAAATGAATGTGGATGCACCAAGTTCTCTCCATTGTCGATATCTATCCTCATGGCTATCCAATGAAGATAGGAAAGAATAACCTCCGTGTTGACTTTGACACCTCACTTGCTCGAATCTTCATGTCTTATTGCTATTGATATTCTCGAGGACTCATCCGATCGTAACATGCTTACTCACTCGCAACTATTCCCGAGATCTACATCCAACAGCCTGGAACACTATGGAAAGGGTCAAAGGAAGGATCACGTGACGGTGACTCTGAACCACAAACAAGTCACCATTACACCGCAGACTTAAGGGCTGCTCTCCTTATTCTCAAGTCAATCCAACCAAACTTTATGCCACACTGTCAAGAGCTAACTCTCCATTCTTAATCAATATCGGTTATGATGAGGCTACAGAGTAATCACCAAGCACTCTCACGTAGAGCTTAAGAGTATTCCTCAACCATGGAGAACACTCTACATGATCATCACCAAGTCTCTGTTTTCGGTCGTGATAGTGGCTATGAGCATCCTAAGCTCATAGAATTGCAAATATTTTGGGCATTGGTCAACATGAAACACATCGCTATTGAAGCTCGATTTGGGATGACATGATGTCATTTCTCAACAAACTTGGCTCAAAGATTCCCTACATCGATATACTAAACTGCTGATACAAAGAGCTCTTGGACTTCATCCCGATATTCCATAAGGCTCAATGACCCGCACAATCACGACATGTTGACGGAGCCTATTCTATCTGTAAGAATCAAGGAAACGCCTACAAAGAAACAAGGTGTCAGGTCGCCGATTCCTTCTAAATGAAGATGTCGAAGCTCGAATCGCACTAAAGGTATCCGAAGCGCCGACAAGGCAAAGTTGGTCATCTTGACGAAAAATCCTCGGAACACTGTAAGGAGAACGAGAAAAGGAAGTGCAGGAAGCACAACAAGTACCGTGAGTCAAAGGAAGGTTCTAAAAGGAAAGCTCCTTCTAAAAGGATTGTTCCGTAAAGGAAGCCGAACCTATTCCCACACTTGAACCTCAAAGACAACTTAGGGATGAGAGCTCAAGATACCGAGATGATGAAGAGGTTCATTACTCGCCATCGCAACCCAAACACCCGCCTCGGTGACAAAACCTCCAAGTCCTCCAAATTGCCCAAGAAAAGGAAGACTCAAACTATTGTACCTTATGATGAGAGCTCAAGAAGAAGAAGAAGAGCAATTGGATAAATCATACAGAAAAAGTTTCACAACGTCCGACACATTCAAAAGGCCGCAGAATTTGCTAAAGATCAAATGGGTGGCCCCGGAGGATCAAGTGGTCTTTGCCCACCTCACCGGATCTTGATACGGTTAATCAACCCGGTAAGGATCCGTGCCACCACTCTTCGCAACTACAACAAACTGTGGAGGACACCATTGTGTATGATTTTGAGAAACAGAACCGAGAAAGAAAAGTCTAAGGATGACGAGGATGATTATACAAAGTTTCTTCTAGACAGTCCAACACACTCAAAGGAGAAAACCTCGAAACTCCTAAGGACATGAAGTCTCCTCATGTCTCCTCATCATCGGATTCTTCGCCTCACTCATCACAACCACCATCAATGAAGTCAACCGATCATCATCCAAATCGTTGAAGAAACCACCAAAGTCTTGGATCTCTCGGCCTCATAAAAGGATTGTAAAGTCATCCAACAAATCGAAAGAAGGACATAACCTATGGAAAAATGAATTGGTTTGTCGACCAAATTCGGTCCTTAAATGATGAGATAGACAAGATGGATAAAGAAAGGAATTTGTTCGAGACGTTCATGAAGAGTCATCGAAAAGAGGAACCGAATGAAATGATTGAAGGTTACACTCATAAGTATCTTCGTGATATCATTCCTAATGTCCAAAAGGAACCGGAAACATCGACAAGAGATCAAACCCACAAGTTTCTTCTCGACACCGCCCCCGTGTGACAAAAGAAGTATTTTCCGCACAACTCACCCTAACATCGTAGCATTGGTTAAACATACAATGACAAAAGAAGTCGATCTCTCGAACTGAAAGTTAATTGCTAAACTTGTGATGCAAATGTCAAAGAGATCCGAACGTTTACTTCGGATGAAGCTAAATTTTTGAAATTCTACTTGACTATCAACTCGATCATCATGCAAGGAGTCACCATTCAATCCAAACGACCAAGAGATGACAATGATAAGGATAAGGACTCGCACCTAAACGCCGAAGCGATCTGGTCAATCTACATCTATGCCACCTCCTCTACCTCGGACTTCTTCTCAACATAAGTCTCAACCACCTCGCTCTTCTCATCGATAAACCTCGGGACGATTCCGAGTTACCACCCCGACTCATAAAACGGTGATTACTTTGAGTATACGGGTGGTGACGATGAAGAGGTCCTGAGCCCCGACAACAACCCACTCACCCAAACAAGTGCGTAAACCAAGATCATCATCAAGGCCTTCAAAAAAGAAGAAGACGACTCGGCTGAGTTGTATCATGGCTAGATGATGATAAAACGAAGGTTTTGAATGGTTCTCCACACTTGTCAATCAAACTCCTACCCGGATGAAGGTCAGAATTGGTAGACGGTTCAACATTGGAGCATGCAAAGCTGTTGCAAGAAAAGTTCCATGTGAAGAAAATGACGAATCAATTGAAGCGAATCAAGAATGAAGCATTCCAACTTCTAACGACGACTCACGAAAGCGCTATCGAGGTCGAATATCATCTTGAGAACATCGCCGAGCTATGTCTAATAACATGGATTGGCTCAATCCGGAAGCAAACCTTGACTTCACACAAAGGGACAACCTCCTTACTACACCGATTGGACCAAACCTCTACCAACCATTGGCCAGCAGACGAACCACGGATTCCCTTCGATATTTCTTCAACAAAGACACGAATTTCTTCTCTATGGTGGCAATGGTTCACGAAAATACGCTACATCATTAACTCTTCCATTCCCGTGGCTATTTACTCAAACCGCATAGCTATCGAGGAACGTGCAAATCACTTGTTTTTCGACAACGTGCAAGCATACGACCAAGATGCATTGTATGGGATTCATCATTGGCCCGAACGCCAAGAATCTACTACAAAGTCGCTCGGTTCAAGTCTCAACATGAAGTGTATTGCTCAAAGGACATCGTGGCCATCAAACACATTGATCTCAAGTCTGTGGGACTACACATTCTTGAAGAATATCATAGTCAAACGACAAGATGAACAGGACTATGAATTCTCGAGGTCGACTTTGAGAACTTGTCCTCAACGACATCGAAGACATGTACCTTGCCAAAGTATGTGGTCGTATGAGACAATTCTCGATCAAGTTCAACGTGAATTTATCAAGTCGGTGCTCATCTTCATTAGACGATCGTGATCAAAGAACGTGTCAAGATATCCGGATGGTCGTTGAATCATATCGTAAACGTGTTAACTTCACTCCACCACGCCTGATCTTCCCGACATCAACCACCACACAACTCACGCCATCGGCAAACCTTTCGGTTGTTTACCGCAGTGAACTTCAAGAAATTGCTTAATGGCGTGTAGTGAGCTCCACAAATTGGGGATCATACCTTGAAGATGGTTAGGGATGGATTGGCGTGCAGATTGAAGGATATACCGAAAGTTGGGAATCCTAAACCGGAATTCTCAAGAAAGGAGGATGTGAGAAGGATCATCACCATGATTGATGAACGGTTGTTCGAAGGGATGATTCCTGCACGATTGAAAGCTATGTTGGTGGTCGACCCAGAGAAACATCACCGGTTTTCAACGCCTACTGCATGCACTCACAGGAACATCTTCGCACTTCCGGTACCCTTGAATTGTTTCCTTCATATAATTTTGGATGCATGATGTTATATGTGAATGGCTTGTGCACACATAATGATGTACAACCCGTAATGGTCAAGAAAAGACCCCGTAGTGCGCCTCGGTGCCACAATCCTTATAAAAGGAGCGAAGCTTCTTATTTTTTGAGTAAAACCTATCAAACCTTTCATTTTTTCAAGGTTTTGCTCAAAAGACAAGTACTTCCCATATGATTTTAAAACCTCAACCGCTTATATCACTAGTTGAGGGGAGTATTTGAATTAAAACTTTGTTCAAAAATTGTTCATAGTGGTCACTCTTCCCACAACACTCAAAATGGTCATATTTATTTCAAACGCTCAAAAATAACATTTTATATGCCATTTTGAGGGGGAGAAAATTGTGTGATAAGAAATATGTTGCATAAAATGAAAATGAATCATGTACCTCGGACTTAACCAACGAATTGACGGTACTAAACCGTTAGTAACTCGAAAAGACTTGTCCCGGACGGGTAATAATTTCAAACTAGTTCGCTAGTGATGTAAACGTATCTCGCAAAGGACTTGTCCAAGTAGAAAGTACCATTCGAGAAACTCTTGATAGACATGAACTCGACGGTATGACAACCTTCGAGGTTTGTCTACACCTTCAAGATAGTTATTAGAGCTAGTTGTCACCTAAAAGCCGACAATGTAACTCTTTAACTATGCAACGAACCGTGTCTCATGGGATTGTCTATCTTGATGAATCAATTCAAAAGTGCGCTCTTTCCTCACATTGTGTATTTAACCATTAAAACTATTAAGCACATGCGGAGAGGAGTATTTATGCAAAAACTTATCTCTCTGGTTCAAACATGTTTTTCATTTACAAACCCTTTGAGAGATATTTTCACATACAAGTGGTTTTAATGGAAAACATAGGTTAGTCATGGAGTTATAAGGTGACTAAGGTTAGAATAACCGTCCTATGATCCGCCAGAATGGAGGATCTACCCAAGGACACTACCATTAGTTAGTGTTAGAAGTCCTTAGGAATGATTATAAAAAAAAGGAGAAAGTGAGAATCGGAGAAAGAAGGAGTTGAACAATCAAAAAGAAATGTAAAGTAAAGGGTGAAAAGAAATAGCCCTCCGCATTATTCAACTTAGGCGCATAACGGGTTCAATTCATATACTACTGGTTGTCACTTAGTGACACCGGTATTGAAGATTAAAAGTCGTCATGGACCCAAAGGACGCATGCACTAAACCTTCTTAGCCACTCAAGTTTTTCTCAATGAGCTTGTTTCATTCTCACGTGGAACCCTACATAAACTATTGGCTTTCTTAGAGATCGCTGGTATTGAAGAAGGAGACCTCTCCTAGTCTCCGCTCAGAAAACCAAACGCACTATTGAGTCTAGAGCCACGAGATTCATCAAAAGATCTATTAGGAACACTTGACATTTAATCTCTTGATGATCAACAAATAAGATCATCGATGGTTCATATCGAGTCCTTCATGATCTTAGCAACTGTCGAGAACATTTATGAGAGGTCCACATTTGTGATCCTCGGTGATTGAATGGAAACTCCCGCCGTGGTCAACATCAAACAACCCCGACAAAGAAGTCACTTCGGTAACTCCCGTGGATTACGCGGAGTGTGTCTCAAACGGTCTACATCGTGAGGTGATGCTTGGTGTACCTCAACGACTCATCTCGAGCTTGTAGATGTACTTCGGTACATCGCGTTATCTCACTTGTGGGACTCCGGTTCAGAACGGCCTTTGTAAGAATTAGAGTTGTGTCTTCACATTATGTCGTTCACACTCAAGTTCAAACTTGTAAGTGCGAAACCGCTTATTACTAACCGCTTGAAATGTTTTCTTCTTATGGAAGCTCGGAGCGGGATGATCGTGGTGATTCTTCTCATGCTCACGCCAACATCATCACTAATGGAAGTTCTATCCAAAAGCAACACAATGATCGAATGATTCTTCATCAATCAAAGAATCTACAAAGTCAAAGACTTAAAGAACTTCATCAAGATTGATTTCCAACGTCAAAGAGCATGTGAGCATGTTGAAGAATGACGTGGAGACACCGAGCAAACAAGGCACTGCAGATCGATGCGCACAACAACATACTATCACTTTCATCACAAAGAACAATGATCAAAGAACAAAGTTAAAGATGACGTCAAAGCATAACTTTTCAAAGATAACGATCTCTACACCGGGAGATTGTTCGAATCAAGGCAATTCCTCTCACAAGAAAGAAGAATGTCGAAGACGTCACAGCTACTATTACATCAACGCCTTCACCGTTTACATTCATATATACTTGAGGGGAGATTGTTGGAATCACTCCTAAACAAGATTTCAAGTATTTATATTTCATATGTAATAGGTAGCTTTATTATGGCCTTTATGTTTGTTTAAGGTCAAGCTTATGTAGAAGGCCCATAAGCTTGATCCAAGCCCAATAAGGAATAGGGAAGGAGAGGGAGTGTTGCCCTAGCTCCTTGCCTATATAAACTCTTGTAAACCCTCATTTGAGGGTTGGTTGTTCAAGTTTTCTCTTCATTCACTCTCTACGCCTAACCGGTTACATTTATACGTGTGTGTGTGTGTGTTTAACTTGTTCATCCGCCTTCATCTCTTTCTCTATAAGCTTGTGTTGTAAAACTAGTGACCTAACAAGCTGTCACTACAAAGAGCCTACTGAATGATAATAGGGTTGATTACAAGTTTGCCAAGAGAGATTGAAAAGAGAGAGATTATGACGTTTGAACACAACAGTTCAAGCCTCGTTCTCTAAAGAAAAGAAAAGTGTACGTTTCGGTGCACTTTATCTTCCTTATTATTTACTTTATCTTCCTTCTTATTTATGACCATTCTCATCAACATGCTTCATGCTTTTTCCATGCGCGCTCAATCATCAAGTGAACCGGACTATCGTTGCTAGTTCTCCTATTCCACTTGCTTAATTAAAATGGCGATGGCGACATCATTTGCAACCTTTGAGGGGGAGAAGTGTGAAGAGACTACATTTTAAAGATATTCACTTGTTTAATCAAGAATGGCAACTCCGTATGCAATTCTTGAGGGGGAGAAGAAGTGTGAATTTACAGCATGTTGATTGACTTCGGAGTATAAATGGTCATACGGCTCCTAACTCATGTAAGAACCGAGCGTCTTCTTATCGGGTCACCTTTACATGGAGTTTCTTCTAAGAGCCGCTGGTTGACATCTTCTCACGGGCTGATATGATTAATGACAAAGTGCTTCCAGTTGCGAGGCGGAGTTTCTTGATGAACATCTTTCTGTTCTTGTTTGATTGGGAGGGATTTGAGTTAAGGGTATTTGCTATATATAAGTTAACGGGAATGGATTTGGTGAGAAGAAGATGTTGACCTTCTATTCCCCAACTGGACAATCTTGAAGAAGGTCGAGTCTACAGTCTGTTCTACATTTACTGCTACATGTTAGAAGACTAAAAGACGAATTGCATTTAATGATCTAAAGACTTCTTCTTATTTCGGGCATTTATCAAACATATTGTCGGTTTAGGGGAGAGCACTAATTGCGGGAGAGTGAAATTTCAGATTTAATCCCCAATTAGACTTGCTCACACTCTTCAGCATGTTGATTCTCACAAAGATTAAATGTGGTCTTTTCAAAAAGATTTCAAGTATTTGGGCTTATAATATGTTGCTGATTCTGAAGTGTCAAAACCAGCAAGGGGGAAGGAGACACACAACTAAACACAAAGCGAGTAAACTTGATGAACTTAATTCTTCTAAGTGATTGAAGATATCCGGAAGACAAATGTCATGACCGCAGAGAAACTCAAGGTTTTACTCATCAAGACTATTTGTGTTATTATTCCAACCACGTGGGGAAGTGATGTAAGAGAAAGTTTCAAGATAAAAGAGGTAATACAAGTGTGTGATGATTTCGATGTTATCGCAATCATCGTGGGAGAGAATTGTGTACATTGGGGTGCTCATTGTTTCACTTGAGTGCTTAATCAATGATTCGAGATATAATCACTTATTCGGAGTTGACATCCGCAGAGATAATCGTGATTCGCCCGCTTCTTCAATGTCATCGGTTATTCTCTTTGGGCATTCGGTACTTCGGGTTCTTGAGCTTTATACACTATCAGCATGGGAGAGAAAAGTATACATCGGGGTTATTCTTTGGCTACCGGACTTAATCTGCTACTTCGTTGGTATAAGTTTCTTTGTCTTTGGGTATATGTGTATTCGGGTTCGTAAGCTCTAGTCTAAGAGACCGATCGCATCAATTCATCTACTTGGGGAAAGTGGTCTCTTGAAAACTTTTGGGATGCATCGCTTGAGACTTGATGGTAATGAAATATGAGAAGAAATTTAAAGAGTGGGATAATACGTTGTTTGTTCTTGTTGATGATATAACACCGAACGAAGAATCTCGATTATCGTTCTTAAAAGGAGCAAGCAGGATTTATGATAATGGTGTGCTTCTACGTACTGCCTAAGGCAAGCTTGAAATAGAGCTTCAATATGTTCATCTAATGGATTTTCGGTTTGGGGAAGCGCCAAAGTCTCTCTTCTCAAAGGCTCATGTTCTCTTCTATTCGGAGCCTCGGAAGCTTTGGTGGTGGAAGTTTCGAGAGATGACGAATTCTATCTTCTACGACGTGTTGTTCAATATCCTTATCTCTGCACTCGATCATCATCTTCTTAAACTATATCATCTACTCTATCTTTGTAAATATTTATCAAAAGCAAAATACAAAATATAAAACCAACAAAAGAAAATAGAAAATTATAAAACCAACAAAACCCAAAAAAGCGAAAATTTGAAAATACCAAAAATATTGTTTTCAAAGACATGTCTTTCGTATCGATAACATCTGCGGTCTTAGAAATGTCATTCAATAATGGCACTGGACCATAGATGAAGTTCAGCGAGAGGTGTAAATATTCTTTTCAAAACATGTCTAAAACTATGGCTTGCATTTACTTGATCAGAACGAAGGCTTAAACCATGGTTTGCAATTATTTCAGATAGCACCCGCTCTTCAAGAAAGGAAAGTGTTGGCTAAACCAAAATTTTTCAAATATTTCGTGCACTTATCCTAAAACAATTGAGGAAAGTATGTCAAGGATCAATTGTTCCTACTCAAATATTTTTCCTTCTATAATTCTTGAAAAATATTTGTTTTAACAAAATTGGTGGAAAATGAGTTGCTTGAAAACAATCAGTATCAGAATGTTCATAAATTTGCAAACTCAATCAATAACTTCAGCGCTTTTAAACTTTTCAGAAAATGAGTCATTGATTGAGGGGAGAATATTTTCAAATTTATATCATCTATCGGGCTTATCTAATTATCCTATATGCTTAATCGAAATGATGTTAACCTCGTTGAAGGACTAGGTGCCTAGGATATGATTGTTAGGATTAGATGATTAGAGTTTGATGAACACATTATTCCCATGCCTTTACATGATCTGATTGATATGTTGAATTGAATTTTATTAGTCGATTGCTGTTTGGGTGTTGTCGACCACCATATATCTGTTTGTGTTGACTAACGTATGCAGATAAGATGGTTATAAGAATGTTCCCGATCCGGATCCCACAATTGAAGATGATTGGATACCGAAAGGAAAGGGTAACTATATCTTGGGTTGACAAATGAAGAAACGAAGCTTAATTTGACTTCTATGAAAAGTTGGCATGAAAAAATGCAACGTAAGAGGTCTCACTGCATCAGCAGATGGTTTTCTTCATCATCAAATGAAGAAACGGAGCTTAATTGGACCTCTATGAAGAGTTGGCATGACAAATGCAACGTCAGAAGTCTCACCGCATCACAGACGGTTTTCTTCCACCCTACAACAACAATGAAGCTTCAACCAACTAACGCTTTCTGTGCAAGGTGATAGTAGTGAATGATACCATTTTAAAACAATTTTTAAATAACATTGTTTTGAAAAATGGAATAATATTGTTTTGAAAATAAATTGGACTAAATTTTGAAAATCACCGGACTTCATTTTATCAAAACCTAAGTCACTCAATCATCGACTACGGTCATCGATTAAGGGGGAGAGTGATTTAAAATAAAATATTTTCAAACGATATTTCATCAAAAAGTCCGTTTTGTACAAAAATAAGTGGTGATCTAAAGATTTAATGTTATGTCATGGTATGATTTTCTTTTAAACTCAAAGATCTTTAAAAAAGTAATTTTTCTGTTCTTGTTTGATTGTGAAATTGTTTTATTTTAAATCAAGATCTCTTAAAACTATCATACCTGACACTAACAATCTTTAATGTCTATAATTGGTTCTCATCTGTCATTTTTTCAAAATTAAATCTTGCCACGTCTTTTCCATAAAAATTTTCTAAATAATTTAAATCAATTGGGGTCTCAAATCTCAAGAGGTTTGAAATTTTTGATCGGGGGAGAGATAGTGATTTAAATCTCAAATCTGTTTGTCCTTTGAAGGCACTCCTGCCTCGATGTGCCAAACGATCTTGAAATACATAATACACATGATTGTGGAGGAGCATTTAACCATAAACCAGAAGAGCTTTTAAATCAGACACATTTTCTCCCATGTTTTCTAAACCTCATTAAATCACTTGGGATCCAAAATCTCAAAGGGTTTGATATTTTTGATCGGGGAAGAATTTGTGATTTAATAATGAAATTTGATAAAAGGTGATCATTTTGATTCAAATGTGCATACTACTCTCCCATATGTGCTAAACGCTTTCGAATCTTGAAGCACATATTGAGGGGGAGCATTGCAAAAAAAAAATAAACTTTTAAGGTACAAAGATTTCTATGTTTCAACATAAAGTACCTTGATTGATTTTCTAAATGATTTCTTAATGGATTTTGTGATCGTAGATGTACTTCAAAAGAACTCTTTCCTCTATGTGATAAAATGATTTCACATATCCTATGCACATATTGAGGGGGATAATTTACCAAAGAAATTCAAATGACTTTTTCTAAGGAAATTGTGATCAAGAAATCATTTCAAAGAACTCTTGCCTCCATGTGCTAAACAATTTCAAAATCTTATGCACATGTTGAGGGGGAGCATTTCTAAAAGATCAAAAACAATTAAGGTACAAAATGTTTTGATTTTATATCACAAGTACCTTGATTGATTTTCCAAATGATTTTTCAATTGGTTTAAAGGAAGAATGAACAATACCAAAAGACCGACCAATTTACTTTATGCATGGTGTTATAAGGATGGTTAGGTTAGGTATTCGTTCACGATCCCGCTTGATCTTGAGAGGATCTACCTGAGGACAATCCACTAGATAGTGTAGAAGTCCTTAGGTATGATGAAAAAGGAGAAAATTGAGAATATGGGAAGAGTGCCGATCGAGACAGAGCTAGTCTTGGAACAAACCCAACAAGGTTCTAGTTATGAAGTCTTGGTAAGCAATCAAGGGGTTGAAGAATGAAAAGAAATGAATGTGAAAAGGGTGAAAAGAAATAGCCTCCAATAATTCAACCTTAGGGCGTAATCCGGGTTCAATACATATACTCTCGGTGGTTACTAAGGTAACACGGTATTGAAGACAAGGCGTCATGGACCCGTGACGCACCGCACTAAACTTCCCAAGCTACTTAAGTTCCTCTTAAAAGAACTTGTTTCATTCTCACGGGAACCTACATAATCTATCGACTTTCTCTTAGAGATTGTTGATATTGAAGAAGGAGACCCTCTCCTAGTCTCTCGCATAGGAACCAAATGTGCACATTGAGTCTAGTGCCAAGAGATCATCCAAAATATCTCATTAGGACACAAAATAATGAAGACTTCTTTGTTTCACACAATGTGGAAAGTAAGTATATATTGAGAGTCCCACGCATTATCCTTGTGGTATTGCCAGAACATCCGAGTGATATGTAAAAGTATTCACGATGAAGATGGAAATCCTTCTAGAGCCAACATCAAACAAGCTCTTAGTGGGTGATATGTGAGATCTTTTCCAAAGATCAAGCTTGTGACAACTGGACATAAACAATGGGGCGATTCACTCTTGAATCAGCCTTGGTCCAGGAAATGAATTGACGAATACTTTTGGAAAAACCGTTCGATGTGCAAATCTTCTTTTCTCTAGCACATCGAATGTGTATTCATGTTTTCAAACACAAAAAGTATCTCGGATTGAAAAATACTTTTGAAAACCGTTCGATGTGCGAATCTCTTCTTTCTCTAGCACATCGAATGTGTACTCTTTTCAAATACAAAAGTATTTTGATTGAAAATTGATCTTCTCATAAAACCTTCGTCGTATCGCAAAATTCTTTCTTCTAAGCAATACGCGATTGTTTTCAAATCAATTTTCATCAATCGATGAATCTCAATTATTTGGTTCACTCACTCCGTGTTGTCTTCTTTGAGACATTCGGTTTGAGAACGGCTAGAGCGACCGCGAAACCATATCAAGGAGATTCTTGAATTCTACCGATCACAAACTTGTCTTGATCAACGGGAACCGTGGGCGTGTACCTCAATTCAACGAAAGTGATCAAAGACACTTTCGTGTGTTTTATTGCTAATTGTTGTTTGCGGTACATCCGGACGGTCAGAGTGATCGTAATTGAGAAGTCAATCCTAAGCCGCATGCTCACAACATCCACACTTAATTTGAAGAAATCATGACAAGTGCATATCTACATAACTCGGCTCGGATATTTTTATACTATGTTTCGCTACTGCTGCAAATATCTTGAACCAAGAAACCTTCCGCTACTCGATGAAAAGATGTCATGATCCGAAAGTGTGAGCATGTCGGTCCAAAAGTCACAACATCACATGAAGGCAACACAATAAAAGGATGATCCAGAGATTTGTTGTGGCTGATGATCTCAAAGAAAGCTTGAAGATCATCAAAGATGTGGATCAGTTCAAAGACCTCCACTAAAAGTACAAAATATCGGACTATGAAGAGTCACTACAAAAGCACAGAGAATGAGGACATTGAAGAATTGAAGTCTACGAGCTCAGAACAGAAGACAAAATAGAATGCTAGGATTCGAAATGTAAAACATGAGGTGACCTCCCTTAGGGGGAGATTGTTAGGAATTAGAAATTCCATAGTGAAGTGTCGGTCACCCCAACTATTATCTAGCATAAGTTAGCTCGTAGACATATCGTTATTTACATGTTTGTTAGTTAGTCATTAGACTAGTTTAGCGTAGTGTAACACCGTGGAGGAAGGACGGGTCTTTACCCACTGTATACCTGATCCACAGGCCGTCAGGAGGTCGTTTAGTTTGTAACTATAAATACCCTTCCCTCTAAGGGAAGGGTGGTGCTTTTCAATCTAATCTTTTCATTTTGTATTACAACTCTCTATCTAGAAAATACCCATCTCTTATCTTTCTCTCTCTAAATGGCTAACATGTATTTTCATCATCCAAGACCACTCGAATCATCAAACAATATAATATTTACGATCCTACACACCCTTTTTGAATTACGCTGCGTATCACGAAATTGGGGGTGTTACATAAATCGGACAAAAAACATTTAAATCTTGAAATCAGGTAAATTCAGTTTTAAAGTAGCAAAACTACCAAAATGATATTTATAAAGAAAAAAAATAGTAATTTAATTGTGGTTCAAGGAAGAAATAAATTAAAAACCATTCATTTACACCACCCACGTGAGTGTGGCACAAAGCTACACAACAAAAACTAAATTCATTTGTTTTATTTCTCTCACTTGGTTTTTCGTCTTCTCCCCACTGAACTTGCTTCCCCACTAAACCTGATGCTCTTTTGTTTACAGCTTGAAATTCGTGTTATTTTTAATTTCTCTCATGTATACAAATCCAAAAAAATGCCTCTTGTTTGTGTGATGCCCTGGGTCGTCGACTTGACTGCCCATAGCCATGGCCGGGTAACATACATAATACATTTAAATTACAAAATGTAAGTCTTCTTGTTTTAATTCTATTTTGCCGCCCATAGGAAACCAAAGAAGAAGGGTTTACAACCTTGATCCATGTTCAATACTATTTTGGTGATACAATAAGCTTCCATGCATTCCTATGATCCATTGAAAGGCTCAAGGTGAATATTTTTTTTTTTTTTCTTTTGACCTTGTGTACAAGGCAAAGGCAGCCCCCCAACATACACAATTCAACTTTAATGATAAACACTTATCTATGCATAAAAATCCGTACGATACGGAATATATTTGCTACAATTTATTGTAGCCAATTGGCTATAATATTATGCTATAAATGCTGGTCACTGATTCTTTTTTGTGGGTCCTGATTTTTTTTTTGTGGGACCCTCATTCATTATTAATGTATTTTTCATGAAGGATTGTAGTCAATTGGCTTCAAAAATTGTAGCTAAGCTATCCCCTTCCTAAAATACCAATATAGATAGGTTGTACCTAACACGGTTATACTTATGTCTCAAAAGTAATAATAATAATAATAATAATAAAATTAAATTAAAAAAAAAAACACTTGTTTTCTTTTTTTATTTTGTTCGATCAGAGAACCACAAGAATAGAGGGTCTCACAAATTGTTCTTTGGCTTATTAAGTGCTCGTAAGGTTAAGGGTTTATTTGGAAGTTCATATCTTGGGTTATTATTGTTCTTTGGTTCTTTGATCACATCCTTTCCCATCACTAAGTAAGCACTCATAAACTCATTTTCATCTCATTTTATTCTTCTTACATTTACACTTCATTTACAAGTTTATACCACCATTATGTTTGAGTAATTAAATTTATTTTAAGAAACTAGTAAGAATGATATCAGTGAGACGTAGTTAGCCCGCATGGTATAGTTTCCAAAAAGTTCAACCACTCGTCAAAAGGATTAATAACGTATAAGTTATGGCCTTGTCAACATACCCGAAAACTGTCTAGAAACACCAAAAACAGCCTGAGCAGCCAACTTCACGGCCATTTTTATGTGGGAACGATTCCGATTGAGTCGAGGTTCACTTCCAGACTTCTGTAGACCTTACTTTCTACTTTCCAAATCCAATAAGCCCAACCTAAAATACTAAGTTATGACTGTTTTACAGCCCACCAAAATATACCACTTGGTCATTTTTGAAAGTTTGTAAATAATATTAATCTTCCTTAAACTTTGACATAAAACATTATTTTCATTTAAAACTTAAACGCGACTTATTTTGGTGATAAAAACTTATAAAATTGCATATGCATGACATCGATATATTTTTCACGACCTAAGGCGCCTTGTTTCACATTAGGTCGCGGTTACTCGGTTAGGGATACTTGCATCGTTATGTGTGCCAACACTCGTTTACCTACTTATACCATTCGCTTGAGGTGAGTTCATAGCCGCCATTTTACTTGTTTTTAAATATTTTAGGGAGAATACATGATGCGTTACTTACAAGCTTTACTTGTTTTACTCCAATATGTTGCTCGTTTACTTAAACACATTACTCCTTTTGTTCAAATTCATGAACCGTTAATTATGGATTTCCTAAGCTACCACTATTGCCATAAAGTATCCATACATCATGAACCGTTAATTATGTTGTAAGCGCAAATATTGTGAATCGATCTATTGGGATTGAACTCCCCGTCCATAGTAGGATAAGCTCTATTGACCACTAGTACGAGTCGGACGAACGCATAATTGTTTGAGACATTACTGGGTGTTTTGGAAAGGCACCTATTGGGGCAAATTTACACACATATACTTAAGGCTTCGGTTCCATGAGATTAGGGCAATTTTATTTACTTTTCATATGACACAACTATCATACTATCTGAAAACCGGTGTTCTGCACTTGACTTTACATTTAATTAAACCTTTGAACTCACCAACAATATGTTGAATGTTTTAGCATGTATTTCCCAGGCACCTGATTTTGGCATAGTTAAGCATTCATGAAGTCTCATGTATAGGTCATTCTTTATAACTTGATTTCTATAGTATAAAGTAGCACCCCAGCGACGATGCCTTCCATTGCGGTATTTTTTTGGATGTTACATGTAACTTGTATGGTGTATGTTCGTTCATCTTGTGGTATCCTGGACGATGAACGTGCATTGAGTGTAGTTGTGAAACTATCAATTGGTGGTGTTTGTCTTGTGGCAGTTATGGTGACCGTTGAGTGCATTCCTAAAATGAAAATGTGTTTGGTCCACCCACTTCCGTTGCTTTTGGTTGTGATGTGAGGTTATGATTATTTTTAAATAAAGCCGCCTAACCCTCAATGATAAGAGTGATATTAACCGAGCTGACGGGATTGGAGAAATCAAACAAGGACAGTGGTGATGGTGGTGGTTGTTGATTTGACATGTTTTTTAAAGAGAGTATTTGTTGTGATTATAGGATAATATGAAAGTTTTTTGGTCATATTTTTTCAATTTTTGTGACAAAAATAATAAAGTTTTTGAGTTTTACGGTGTTGGAAAGATGAAAATGGTGGCTTTAATTGCATAACGAGTCCCACGGATGGGGCCATGTTTACGTAGGTGCGTAAAATGAAGATTTGTGTAAATCAATGGTGTGAAATAATGATGATCGTATGTTCGGTTTTCTGTGTTCGGTAAGGACCCTGAGATACAAATGACTATCTTGAGCTAGGGTGCACTCACATACGATGAGTGTTTAGTGTATGTGAAATGAAGAAGATAGCTTAGTTCTTCTCACCAAATGCACCGGTATTTATAGGGTTGTGTGAGACACATGGATGTGATCCAGCTAGATGTTCTAGCTGTCCTAGAGGGTACACGTGGTGGATATCCTATGTAGGAGACACAAATGACACGTGGCCTAACATTCTTGGCTCATGTGGTTATTGGGATCTTTGGCAAGATCTACATGTACTAGAGAAACACACGCGACACAACCTCTGGACGAATGAGGTAGCTACACGTGGCATTAGCACATAAAGGATTTTGAGGATAAGTTTCCAGCTGCTCTTGCCTTGGAGTTAGTTTTCCAGGAAAGAGCCACTTTGTATTATGCCAATGTTTGTGTGGGAAATTGGTTTCTCGTGTGATGTTTATTGGGCTTTTAGCCTTGTGGGTTAGTTATGACTGCATGGGCTTTAGCCCTTTGGATTAAAATTCCTATACGCTATCAGTAACCAAATTACCAAACATGCACATTGAACTTTCGACATGTGAACTGAACTAAAAACCATCTTGGTTCCAATAAATAATCCAAATATGAATACTGCAATAATGTCAAAATCATTAATGTCCTACTAAGTTAAAACAAGTATTTTCGGGCATTCTGTTGGTCACCATGGTATTATTATACATACACACGATTTAGAGAAAATATGTGTAGGAGGTATATATATCAAGGTTGTCAGGATCGGGATCCTACCTAGGATCATTTTCGGCTTTGCAAGATCGTAATCGTAGGATCGGATCGGGATCGTAAGATCCTATGAAAATGTATATATTTTTTTATAGGGGTTGTACTTTTATATTTTTATATAATATTTCATATGATAAACGAATCTAAATGGATGATAAACGAATTTAAATGAATGATAAAAGAAACAGTTATATGTTCAAGTACCGTAGTAGTAGAATATTAGATATATTGCAATGCATATTTGCACAAAGTTACTACATACGTGTACGGTGCACCTACTTCTTAATTGATATTTTTTATTATAGGTTTTTCGTGATAATATTTATGAAAAAATATAATGTTAATTTATTAGCACGTGATTTGGTAACTTTTTTGTTACAATATATAGATTATTGCAAAAAGATAAAAGGATTGTATCTGAAAATGAAACGACATAATTTATAACGAAGGGCAACACAATTTTTTTTCTTGATGACCAAATAAATTAAATTAGAATATTCTGATAATATTATTGAATTTTTTTTCTTGATGACCAAATAAATTACATTAGAATATTCATGCTTTTATATGTAACATATAAATAAAATATAAACAAAATCGGGTCAAGTATGTAGATAGTTTACTTCAAAAACAAGCTTCTAATATTTTACAAAGCACGAAATCGTTTTCATAATAAACCCAAAAAGACACATCTAAACTATTTCTAAATAGTCCACAAAAACATAATGATTTTACACTCATTAATATTGCAAGAGACAATTAATTAAAAGACCAAAATAATATTTTTTTTGAAAAATCTTAGTCATTGGGCTTTAAGACATGAGCTTATACTTAAAGAGTTAATATAAAAAAAAAAAAAAAAAAAAACTAATAATAGGCGATCCTATACGATCCGATCCGATCCTCACGATCCTACGTGCGATCCCACGATCCTGCTGCGATCCTACGGATTACGATCTTGTTAAGATCCTGATTGTTTTTTGTGTGTAGGATCGTAGGATCGTACGATCCTACGAGCAGGATCGCGATTTTGACAACCATGATATATATAGTTGTAGATACAAAGATGGGCCGGCCATGGGCTTACCATGGGCCGGCTTGGTTTCTTAACTAATACAAATAACTATTGCATATTAATCATTAGGGGATAGCTTGACTTCAATTTTTAAAGCAAATTAGCTACAATTCACCACATAAATTACATAAGAAAGGACTCATTGACCCACTAAAAAGACTCAGGGATCCATAAAAGGTCTCAGGGACCACAAATTACCGTACAAATTGTAAGGAGGTGGCTACAATGCAACTATAGCTAATATGTTCCTTAATCATAATACAATATCTAATAATGACCGACACTTTCACTTCTAGCACATTCATTATGATGAACTTTGATAAAGCTTTATAAATTTAATTTTTCATGCTACTTCAACACTTTATAAACCTTTTAATTAAATGAACCTAATTTTACTCTGGTTTAAACACCTTAAAGCTTTGTAATTCTTTCTCATAACGCATGATCGACCTGATTATCTTACTAATTAGACCAAACTTTACCTTAGCCTAAATCAATTTCTTTATCTGAGCCCATTATCCAAAAACTCTTTGAAGTAAGTTTGAACAAATCACCCGGGAAGTTTTAACCATTTGACTCAACTTCTCTGCTTGTTAGTCTTCTTTGGTTCATTTTCATGTTAAATCCAAGGGTAAAGCTTCTAACATTTTGGGTTCAAACCCTGTGGATTAGTCGGCCAAAAGGTCGAAAACCAAGGTTACCCCCAAAAAAAAGCTTCTAACATTTTTTCTACTTTTTTTCTCTGATGTTCTTTTTTGTTTTATGGCATTTTATTAACAAAATTTGGATTATTATTGTACAAATACAATTTTTGTAATCAAAGTTGCACTAATTATCCATAAAAAATTAGGTCATCAACAAGAAATATTGCGGGTTAACTCGTACATAACTTGGTCAGTCAAAACCCGTGCAAGCTGTTACACAACCCACCCATTTTTTCACATTCTATACTATATAAACATTTTACCATGTATCTACATCATTAATTTTAGTTCTCAGGTATGGGAAGGTTAAATCAAGCCGAAATTACCAAGAGTGGCGTGCTTCTACTCACATTTTTTTCTGTCTAGAGATGGAGTTGATCCGTATGTTACAGTTCGTTTTTTTGTTGGCAACTACATCGATCCGATGTCATTAGAGTTAGAAGGGAACTCAATTATCAGTTTAGAATATTAATGTGTGTAGTTCCATACATGTACATACAGGGTTGGTAGCACAATTTTTAATTTTACTTAGTTTATTTTTACCATGGAGCAATATTAATTGATGCTCGGGCTTATACACATTACCATATAATTTTAAACACCATTAATCACTAGTACTAGATGCTGTAATTTATCCATGATAGATCTTATTAAACACCTTATATATACAACTCCATATGTTAATAATAATCCGACGATTGTCAAGCCTATAATGTTTTGGGCCATAAGAGTTTAGAAGAGACAAAAGCTCCATGTTGCGATTGATCATCTTGTCGTTGAGTGGAAAATGTGAGACTGATTCAATAGAGACACTTTTGGGAGGTAAAAATACTAGAAAAATGTGAATTATCTATTAAAATAATAGAAGAAATATTGAATTTTGATTCTTTGTTTCAGATTAAATGATGGTCTACTGTCAATTATAAACAAAGTCTATTATACATATAAAAAAGGGAACGATAATGACAGAGTTAGAATTTTTCAGAAATTTATAGTTAAAATAACATGTCTATGGAAGAACTTGGTTTTCTTGTCTATTGATTATGTAATATTATTTCAGTTAATGGGTTTGTTAGCTTGTCTTTATCTTTATAGCACAAAAAAGAAATTTCATCTTCAACACTGCATAAATGATAATAGAACTGCTAGGCACTTTACGAAAGATACAAAACGGGTTAGAATTTTTCAAATTTTTATCGCTAAAATAACATGCCTATGGAAGAACTTGGTTTTCTTGTCAATTAATTCAGGAATATTTTTTGAGTCTATGGGTTTGTTAGCTTGTCTTTATCTTTATAAATTAAATAAAGAAATTTCATCTTCATCACTTTATGAATTATTCAACAGAAGGAAGTTTCCTATACGCTAGATATAATTTGTGTGATCTTAATGGTCAAAAAGTTAGTTGTCTATTAATCCGTAATAATTTTATTTTATTATTAAAATAATGAAAAACCGGACCTTATTCTTTATAAAAAATAACACGGAACGCACACACATTCACAATTTCGCATACTTTCATGTTTGATCCACATTGGTAATTACTACGTATAAGTTTTGAAGTGTCCTGTTTGAAAACAATAGTACAAAGTTAATAACCAAACAAGTCCACAAGCAAACTATATTCATGAAATAGAGAACAAAACTTTAACGAACAAGAATTTATATAATTCTATACCATTGTTAATACAAATCAGAAAAAAAAATGTCATCAGGTAATTACTAAATCAAATATATTAACTAGTATATATTCTGGAGAGTATGTGACTTAAGGTGAAAAAGAAAATATGGATTGGTGTATCACGTGCAGAAGGTTAATGTGAAAATAGTTGTAACTTATCAACTCAAGTTGGCTCTTTTCTTGATCTCCCCGCACATTGCCGACGACGTTATGATGTTATTGTTGGTCAACCACTACCTGCTGCTAGGAACTTTATGAAATATACAAAAACAGGTAGCAAATGACACATGATTATAGAACTAATCGTTCACATAACGTACAAATTTCATTATATATATTATATTGCTAGGAGGCCAATTCAATAACAAGTATATGAATACGTTTTATTGCAACTAATGAATGAATTTATATTGCTAGTTGGCCACTTCAATAATAATTGATTAAAAAACTTCTTCACATGCTCTTGCATTCGTCTAAACGGAAAGAAGACTTTTTAGCCGGTGTTCTATTGTAAATCAACTACAGATTAACAAAAATTATAAAACATCATGATTTTGTGCTCTAGCTTGTGGAGTTGTGGTTTTCAATTTATGTTATATTTCACTTCATCCAATTCTAGATATTTGTCCAAAAAGAAATCCTTGATCATCACTAGTCATCAAAACATGGCTTGTGTTTGATAATTAATTCATGTTTTGGCAACTGATAAGGATTCATTATCTTCACCATATGTAAATAAAGATGCATGTAAACGTGTTTGATGAAACGTGTCACTGAAATTGTTCTAGAAATTAGAAGCCACGTGTTTTGGATTGCTTGACGAAACATGGTACTCTATCACTTTATGTATCATCTGCTCTTGAATTTGTGTGTTGGAATGATTATTGTGTTTAAACCTTGAATAGATTTTATGTTAGTTTTGGAATTGAAGTTTGTCTGTTATCGTGCTCGTTCAAGTGATTATAAATAATGAAATTTGTACGTTATGTAATTTTTTTTATTTAACATTCACTACGATATGATCAAAATGCATAAGTAAGTAGAGTATTAGATTAAATGTTTATGCATAGTACCAAAAAAATTTAGTGAATTGACCACCACTTCGATCATGAGATGCATAAGTGTGTAGAGTATTGTATATTCAATAAACTAAGACCACTAGGCACTAGCAGCAGCCCTTAATGACCTGTTTAACATCTAATGATTTTTCAAGGTCAGGTTTCATATTGTATTATTCAAACTTTGAATCATTCAATAAAAGGGACGTTTCCTATAACAAAAAGTTAATTTTCTTTACAAAAAACAGACCTCCATCCATTAAAAATAACAAGGAATGTCTTCAAATTTACCTATTATATAAGTCTGGGTTTGTTAGCTGTCTTAATCTTTATAAATAAAAAAAGAAATTTCATTGTCATCACTTCCTAAATGACAATAGAATTGTTAAACACCTTTACACAAGATACAAAACCATTAGCATCTAATGACGCAGTGAAGCATAATGAATATATTTCAATTGATAATTGCCAATTTTATAATATTGATCAACAAGTAATTATTAAAGTTGTTCATAGGTTGTTGTAGTTGTTAGCATCTAATAATGAATATATTCCTTATATAATTGGCCAATTTTATAATACTTATCATCAAATAATTATTAAACTTATTCACATATTCTTGTATTTGTTCACATGCTCTTGTATTTGAATAAATGAAAAGAAGATTTTTTAGCCAATGTTCTACTGTAATTATATGCACATTTAGTGATTTGTTGAAATGAAAATTAGCAAACAAAATATCACTTCATGCATGATCTTGTGGTTTTGAGTTTATGTTGAGGTTTTATTTCAACCAATTCCAGTTATGGCTGGATCGATTCAGGTTAGGTTGTATCTCTAATGGGTAGATCTGGTTAATTAAAAGAGTTTGCTTAGAACAAAGCGGGTCAGAAACTTAATACATCAAACTTAATTAATCATTTTATACGTAAAATTGGGATTATTGATGTACAAATACACTTTTCTTAATCGTAGCCACACTAGTATCTATAAAATTCTAAATTTTTTTACAAAAGAATGTTTCGGGTTGACCCGTATGAAGCCTGTTTCAGCCCTAACCCATTACACAACGCATTTTCACCTCTATAGTATACCATATATTTACGTTGATATTCTAAGCCTAGGAGTGAACATATATGCTTCTGGTCAGATATTACCTACGATCGGTGTTTCATGTGCGGAGGTTCAAAGTGTGAATGATGTTGGAACTTCTCAACTCATGTTGGCACTTTTCTTGATCCACACTTTCTGACTTTGCTATGATCTTCTTACTGGTCAACCACTTTTTGCTGCAAGGAACTTTACAAAAGATACAAAAACAGATTAGCAAATGACGCACATACGCAATGACTAATCAATGAATATCTTCCATTGCTAGTTGGCATAATAACAATTGATTATATACTTGTTCACATGTTCTCTTATTTGACTAAATAGAAGACTATTTAGCCAATGTTCTGCTGTAATTAACTGCAGATTAACCAAGAAATTATCACTTCAAGATTTTGTGCTCTTATGCTTTTCACTTCATTTCTATTAATTCTAGTTATGTGCCCAAAAAGAGATCCTTGATGATCACTAATCATCAGCACTAGAGTCGAGTTTGTTAATTAATTCATGTATCGGTAACTGATAAGGGTTCATTACCATCACTACATGTATATAAATATGCATGTAACGTGTTTGATGAAATGTGTCAGTGTCACTGAAATGGTTCTAAATTTCGGCAACCACATGTTTTGGATCACTTGACGAAACAAGTTACTATGTCACTTTATTTATATGATTGAACCTGGAATAGATTCCATGTTTATTTTGGAATTGAGGTTTGTCCGTATCGGCTTGTTCATTTGGTTAATAACGAAACTTGTACGTTATGTTAATATGTGATCTAACATTCAGTACGAATATTGTCATTCACTGGCACACAATTCTAATGGCAAAAGTATGTAGAGTATTAGATTAAAGTATTATGTATGGTATAAGTTACCACCACTTCATGTATTGCAATGGGAACCATATCATAAGGATCACCTAAAAAATAAATCAAGACCACTTGGCAGTAGCAGCCCTTGAAGACCTGTTTAAGATTTATTATTTTTCAAAGTTATGTTTTATATTGTATTGTTCATAGTAGTTATTAACTTCAAACTTGGAATAATTCAATAAAAGGGAAGTTTCCTATACGCTATAGACAATTTGTGTGAACTTAATAGTACGTCAAAAAGTCAATAGTCTACTACAATAATAATGCAACTACCAGACCTCCATACATTAAAATTTACACTCGAAAACAGATTGTAAAGATAACACACTTATTTACATATTCAACATACATAAACACAAACCGAACAGATTTACGTATATCACACAAACACTCCTTTGCTTCTTTTTTGTAACAACGCACACACCCTTTTTTTGTTCAGATTAACAAACAGATACATACACGATGTCCTCAGTCAATCATGACGACTTTGCTCACTTTAAAATCCCTCTTGAAAGTATACTTTCTGCCACCAAAAACTTTGCTAAAGAAAACATCATCTACACAGATGATATTGCAAAGGCATACTCGGGAAAGCTTTTGTGGTCAGGTGAGCTGTTTGAAATCCATGCTCAAAGGTGGTTAAATAAAGACAGGGATGATGAAAAAGAACAGCAGTTTTGGATGGAGATTTTAATGCTTTCTAGTCTCAAGCATAAAAATGTGGTTTCTCTTTTTGGGTTTTGTGATGAGAATGACGAGAAGGTCATCATTTACAAGCGTGTGAGAGGAAGTCTTTGCAACTATCTAAGTTACCCGATGTTGTTGACATGGGTGCGAAGATTGGAGATATCTGTCGGTATTGCGCAAGCGTTGAGCTACATTCATTATGACGAGTCACGCGATTTTAGTGTTATACATCGAAACATCGACAGTGGGACAATTCTATTAAATGATAAATGGGAACCCATGTTATTTGAATTTAGACTTTCCATGAAGATCAAAGCATCTGAAAGGCACAATTCTTTCAATACTGATAAAGTATGGAGTACAGATGGGTATACAGATCCAACATATATAGACACAAAAAGGGCGAACCACAAGTCGGATATGTACTCCTTCGGGATAGTATTGTTTGAACTACTATGTGGTAGGAAACCAGTAATCAACGACGACCAAGATAATAAGTACTTGGCTTCGGTGGCTGTTACCCGTTACAGGGAGAAGAAACTCCATGAAATAATTGATTGGGATCTATGGAATCAAATGGATCCTCAATCAGTTCACATCTTTGCGGAAATAGCATATGACTGCTTGCATGGAGAACGATCGCAACGCCCAAATATCGATGAGATTGTCACAAGAGTTGAGAGAGCGTTAGAACTTCAACTGGAACATCAAAATGCGGTAAGACAGTTTTTCCTCTTCCATCTTTCTATCCTAATAAAAAACTACTATCTGTTTCTTTGAGTGCAAATTGGCTAATTAGTATGGTTATACTACGTGAGTTAGTGACAAATTTTATGAATTTCTTTTATTTACCACTTTCTAAGACTTCACATAATTTTTATTTTCTTGTAATTACATACTAGTTATAATACGCATGCACGCAAGGGCTTTTACAAAAGAATTTGATTATTTTCTTTGTGTGTGTAATTGTTAGCAATTTTAAAAAAACTAAGTAATTCAATTATTGTAGTAAGAAAGTATTTTTTTTTTTTTCTGAAATACGAAAATTCCCACTTGAGGATTTACTTTATTTTATAAATGATATAAAAAAGATATGCTAAAATTTGAACTTTAAATAACTTAGTTTAAGTCAACTAATATTAAAACTACTATTTAAAACCAAACAAAACTTCATTTCAATGGCCATATTATGGTTCCATTATACCGATAACTTGCCGTTATTTTGGATGGGTCTCAAACCGATTAATCCGGAATTAGTTTAAATGGTTTGAATTGGAGTTACCAACAAGATTTTATAACAATAAACTTTTATGGTTGCGTGCACAGCAATGGTGTCTTGTATATAAAGTATGTGGGTGAATTTCTGTAAATAAGAAAAATATACATTGTCAATGTAAGGAGCAAAGACTCTTTGCACTTTTAATACTACAGAAGATGTGCTTGATACTATGGAAAACTGCAGTTGCAGCAACTAAATATATAAAGGTTGATGTTATTATATATTCAATTGGCAACAAATAAACTAAATGATGAATACAAATCTTATCTCAGACCTTAAAACCCGCTTTGCCTAAAGCATGCAACTGCCTTGCCGATACCTGTCGCTCCGGTCATAACAACAGGAGCTTCCACCATTTGTGTTGCTTCACACTTGTTTTTTTTAACACTAACCACCTGTGCTTTTACACGTGCAATTACAAATAGTCAAGATTTCACCTTTATATAGTACACAAATCCAGATCCAATTACAGAAAATCACATGTTCAAAGAATTGCTCAACTTGATCCCTTTCTTTTATTAAACGCTGGAGATCACAGGTTTGCAATTCGTCCTAAATCCCTTTCTTCTTGATGTATTAACTCGTCTTTAAATCTTCAATCTGAGCATTTCTTTTGAGCCATTTGTTGTTTCAAGCTATCATACTCTTGAATCAAACCTCTTCCCTTCTTAATCGCCAAAGACAATGTAGGACCGATTTAAGGGTTTCTCTTACTCGGTTTAAGGGTTCGTGTTACTCGGTGAACTTCAAAAGTTACCCCGAAAAAACAATTCAAAAGCCCATTTTCTGACCATTGTTTTTACCATAGATCTTCACGAGGATGGTACAAAACAGTCATAAAAGTGATATAGTTAACATAAGAATGTTTGGACAAAAAGTGACACAAAACAGTTTTTGATAACCTAATGAAGCATGAGACCCTTTCTGACCATTTTTGATACTAATATCTTTGTATAAATTGTTAACCCACAAAAGATGATAAAAAATTTGCCCGGATTCAAAGAGTTGGTAAAACAGCTTCAAAGAAATGGTACGAATCACACTAAATCAACAAATAATACAACCAAGCTCTAATGCCAATTGTAAGACCAAACAGTGTGTTGATTTATGTGATTCGGGAGGTCGAGGTTGGTGGTAAATGATAAACATGGTGAAACCCTATAGAGAGAAAGTAGAGAAAAGGTGAGGTGAAATAGAAAATGTATTATGATTAAACCAAATGCTTACACACCCATACCCCTCATGGAGAGTCATGAGGGGTATTTATAGTCTCATCACACTACAAGTTTTCCACGTTTACATAAGTAGTCCCTACGGATGCAACTTACTACATATCTAGTCCAATTCACGTGTAAGACGTTATCGTTACAAACTAGCGAGGCTAACAGACAACTTCTCCCTTAATAGGGCAGCTTTATCCTCAGATCGTTGAAGATCAACTTGCAAAAACCCATTTTAATCTTTCAATACATAAAGTTCTTCAAATAGATTTCCTATCTTATTCGAGCACTTATCGAGTTCCAATGTATTCTCTGCAAGATAGTTCTTCTCCTGAGCTTCCACCACCAATGACACCGTAAGGCGATCAATCTCAGCATGTGCACAACTTCTTTCATTCTATCAATTTCATCATGGAGCATGATAGATTCATTTTCAAGCAACATGACCTTATCAGCAATATCGGATGACTGAAATTGTTCTCCAACACCACTAAAAGTAAACACTTCTTCACACTTTTTAAATACCACGACCCTTAGCAAAAGGGTTTCTTTCAACAAATAAGCAGCCTCTGAGGCAGTTGACTTTTCTTGCATTTCGATGAAACATTTATCAAATTCATTTGTTTTTTCAACAATCACTTGCTTCATTGATTCACGTTGCCGAAGTAATTCCTTACCTTTTGTCACAGCCAAGTTAAGCTTTTCTTTGGTATTAGCAGCCTGTGTCTCTGTAATTCAACTTCCCCATTGAGCTTTCCGATCTCTGAATTCAACATCTCAATTTTTTCTATGCTTTTGCTATGTTATTCCATCAGCTTCCCGTCGACTTCCAAACAGCTACTTTCATGGGCCAACTCATATTCTTTCCTTTAAAGCGAAACCAATTTCTTTTGTACCAAAAAGAAAACTTTTCCCAAGTCATCTTCAATTTGGTAATATGACTTAACCTCGGTTAAACATCGTTTTAGCATTTTAGCTTCTCAAAGGAAGTGATCGTAATACTTAATTATAACAGAGGTCTTTTTCTTTTCAAGATGAGATAGTTTATAATTAACAGAAGCCAGGAATTCTTCTTCGCTGAAGAAATGAAAAATTGAACTAATCTATCCACAATGGTCACAACAGAGGACAATTCGACGACCTTCACATTAAGGTCGTTAATTTCTCTATCTTTTGTATTGGAGTGGCAGAGAGCTCCCTAAGAGGTGCGATCATTTGAAAATGGGAACAAAATAAAAAGTCTAGAAAGCCAATAAAGTAGCGCCATGTGTCCCCCATCCACTTCTTCTCTTTTTAATTTAATATTTCGGTTAGAGGGTATATTGGTCATTTGACCCGTTTTTTAATTTCACCTCAAATTTCAAACGCAAATAATTTTCAAACGACAAACATTTACGAAAAACCGATTTCACCATAATTCTTAAAATTTAATACTCTTTAATTTGATATGCATTTTGAAATAAAAATCGAAACTTTTTTTTTTATTTTAATTTCAAGTGTGTTATGATTTTCTTGAAATTTTCTGCATATTCGACCCTACTTTTATCTAATTTAAAGGTTGATTTACGTAAAATTTTAAACACGAAAGTTGTAGATTTTAGTTCACTCTTTACACAAGTTTTTGAATCACTCAAATCCGATATGAAATAAGTGAGATATCGCACATTAAAAATGGCGTTTTAGTCATATTTGTTGCACACAATGTGTTTGATAAAATGTCTAGCTTAGATTTTTAGTGTTAAAATTGCGTTAAATGCTCTAAATTTTGTACCACAACACATCATTAATCATTTTATTAATGTAACATTCAAAAAGTGATTTTTTTAGTACTTAATTTAAAATAAAAATGCACGTTTTGTTCATCAGTTAATCTTGGTTCATCAATCGATGAGCGATGAATCAAATCAAAGCGATGAACCAAACTAAAGCGATGCAGCGATGAACCAAATTAAAAGCGATGAACCAAATCAAACATAGTTCATCGGTTTATTTTGTTCATCAATCATAGTTTCACTTAACATGTTGGTGCTTGTTTTGTTTTGTTCATCAGTTTATTTTGGTTCATCATTCACAGTTTCAGTTTTAGTTTGGTTCATCAGTTTTTGGTTTGGTTCATCAGTTTGGTTTGGTTCATGAATCATAGTTTCAGTTTTGGTTTGGTTCATCAGTTTTGGTTTTGGTTTGGTTCATCAATCATAGTTTCAGTTTTGTTTTGGTTCATCAGTTATTGGTTTGGTTCACCAGTTTGGTTTAGTTCATCAATCATAGTTTCAGTTTTGGTTTGGTTCATAAGTTATTGGTTTGGTTCATCAGTTTTACTTTTATGTTTTTTTTTAACAGTTTGATTTGGTTCATCAATTCATCCCTTTGGTTCATCAGTTTTAATAGTTAAAAACATTAACTATTAAAAACGTCACTTTTGAATCTTACATTAATAAAATAATTAATGATGCTTTGTGGGACAAAAGTTAGTGCATTTAGCTCAACTCTAACACTAAAAATCTAAGCTAGACATTTCATCAAACACCTTGTATGCAACAAATACGAGTAAAACACCATCTTTAACATGTGATATCTTACCCATATGACATCGAATTTGAGTGATTTGAATTTCTGGGTAAAGAGTGAACAAATATCTATAACTTTGATGTTTTAAGTTTTTTAAGATTCGACATTTATGAGCGTAAAAAATAGGGCCAAAAATGCCAAAAAAATCAAGAAAATCAAGAACCATTTGATATGTAAAAAAGAAAGTTCGAAATATTTATCAAGATTTATACCAAATTAAAGAGAATCGAATTTTAAAAATTATGGTGAAATCGGTTTTTCGTAAAAGTTTGTCGTTTGAAAGTTATTTGCGTTTGAAATTTGGGGTGGAATATGAAAAACGGGTTAAATGACAAAAATACCCCTCTAACCAAATTTAATAAGAAAAAAAGGAGGGAGTGGGTGAAGGACACGTGGCATGAGCTGAATGGCTTTGCAAACTTTTTATTTTTATTCTCTTTCTAATAGATCCGGTACCAGCTCACTAATTGTGCCTTCTTTTTCTGAATGCTCACTCGAAGCTAGCTCAATAAAGTTAGAGCATTCATTTCAAATTTCACGCAAAGGCGATGCTTATGTGAGTTCACTGAATCACCGGTAAGCACCCACTGTCACTTCCATCAATCAGTTGAGGTTTCTTAATAAGATCCTTAAGCTGGTGGCAGAGATTGGACGGTTCTATCATCAACGAACGTCTTTCTTCCTGCAATGAAAATTTAGTCAACTTAGTAATGGTACAAAAACTAATAGAGGTGGCAAAGATATGTGGGACATGTAATGGGCCAAAATTAGTTCGGGTTAAAATGAGACGTGTCATGTTGGTTTGACCTGCAAAGACTTTGCCCGTTCCTTTTTTGGCTAGATTTAGTTATTTGACTTGTATGAGATAAACCCGGAATCGACCCACTCATAATAAATAAGGCAAAAATGGTAACTTAAAGAACTATTTAAACTGGAATAAGGTTATAAGCTAACTTGATAATCGTAATCCCTCATTTCACTCTGCGAACCCCCAATTTTAGAATCAACCAATAAACCACTAAAATAAATCAAAACGCCCAAAATTTTTCAACAAGTCAACAAATTACTTGACAATAAGATTTGATTACATGAAACTAAATAAATTCACGCCAAGTTAGCATTTACACATTTGGATCAACAATGAAATTAACATTGGAGTAGTCAAATGGATCCAACTATTAAAGAACAACATTAGTTCTTAAGTTTTCTAATTATGTTATACTACACATATCATTAATGTTACAAAGTTCTAATGCCCTATTTTAAAATTCTCGCATATGGCTGGACATCGACATTTGCGTTGGTAATTTTATTACTCTTCTTATAGTTAATCGTAGAAACGGACTAGATTTACCAGCATGCCTTTTATTGGCGCATATATATTTTGGGCCACCATATCAGAGACAACCCAACTTGACCACAATTTGCAAGATGGGTTTAGTTATTGAGTTCCAAAAGATACACTCCTCCACTCCCTCAAATCAAATGCAACCACTTTCAATAAAATTTCACAAAATATTGCCTCTTCAAGTGATTTATCCTTCAAAGACATAAGCAACTTTCAAGGGTTTTAAATTCACTATACATTCAGTGTCAAACAGGTTCAAAGGTGACTTGTTATTGTGTCCCGTTTTCACATGTTATCTAACCACCTATGTTTTCACCTCTCGGTCACTCGTTGTCTTGTTTTTAACACCTAACATGGCATTTCAAAAAATGTTGTGCTCGGATCCCATAAAAGGAATTATAAGTAGGCAACCCATAAACATGAACCTTTTTGTCTCCATCTTAAGTCTTATCACCTTAATCTCCGTTAATAAGCTTACCCAAACATCCATAATCCCAAATTACTAACCATGCAAAAAAATAACAATAAAACAATTAAACAATACCTTATAAGCCTCGCAACCAATGCTTCAAGATTAAATTAGGCCTATTTTAAACCATGAGTAGAAAATGTTACATCTCTGGAAATAAAAGGGGCCACGTGATTAACAAAAACTCATAAGCTAGGGTTCATACTCTGAGGGAATTATATAAAATTGATGATTGTGATTAATTTAATCAACTAACTTTATGTTTGATTAATGATAAATCAAAATAGGGAAAAGCGGCTTATGATTTTTATTGAATGCATTGATGCGATGTGATGGGGTGTTTTAGGTTAAGCAATTTGTGTTTGCTAGTTTTTTTTTTTTTTTTTTTTTTTTTAGTGAATCGGGAAGAATTTGATAGTCGTGTTTCTTTTTAACTTGATAGTGACAAGTTTTTCATATGAATTTGAATTAATAACAATTAGTCGTATTCTACCGAATTATTTATTTAAATATTCATGTGATTATCATTTTATATTTTATGAATAAAAATAGTTATCGACAAGATGACCAATATGAATTATTCATCTTTATATAATAAAGGAATTACATTACATCATTTTGTTGTGATTTTATCAATTCATTATTATTGAAAAAACAATTGGGCCAATAGGAGAGCTCGATTTCGCTACGTAAGCAAAATCGTGTAATGTGATTGGTTAATAAAAGTCAAAATTAAATTGATTTTGGTCAAACTTTAAATTTGCTCATAAAAATATAGGTGTCAAATTTGTGAAAAAAAAAAACTTAAAAAAAGAGGAGGTAATTAATAAAACTTTAGTGGTTGAATTTTTAAAAATTATATAGAGTTAAGTGTAATATTATAAGCCTCCATGTATTTTAATAACTTTAGATTATAAACAAAAACTCCCTTATACTTTATACTATTTATACTTTATATCTTAAAAAATACAGTTTATATGCTGTTTTAAAATAACAACATATAAATTTGCATAAGATTATGATTTAAGATTATTTACATATCAATGGATCAATCTCTACCATTCATTTTTATTTGATCTAATTGATGAGATTAATCCCAACAATTTAAAAAACCCACTTTCATCCTCTTTTTTAAAATATTAATAACTTTCAAACATTTAATCGTTAAGCAAAAAATAAAATATCATTGCGACGAGCATTTAATTATCTTTCTATAGATAGGCACTTTGATATACTTTCGACAAATTTTTTTTCTCTCATTTTTCACTTTTTTTTTTAAGTTTTCTCGTTTTTTTACGTTACTGAAATTTGCACTAAATTATCATATATGATTTAACACTAGTATCACATATGATATTACATATCATATGTGATTTAACACTAATATCACATGTGATCTTCAAATTAGTGTTAAATCATATATGATATTTCACGCAAATTCCAGTTTTGAAGAAAAACGAAAAAAAAGACGAAAAAACGTGAAAAAAATGATTTTTTTCTTTTTCGAAAGTATATCAAAGTGCCCGTCTATAGATAGATAATTAAATGCTCGTCGCGATGGTGTAATTATGTTTGCTTAACGATTAACGGTTTAAGAGATATTTAAATTATAAAAAATAGGTGAACTAATAAAATGCTTTTAATCTCAGCCATTGATTCTTTTTAGATGGATGGTGCAGATGAGTCCCTTTGTATGTAAGAAAAGTTTGGTATGTAAAATAACTCTCCTCTAAGATTATAAGTATCAATTTTTTTCTATATATATTCAATAAGGACTCATTCATTTCATTTTTAAAATTTAAATCTTTATGGATACGAGTTTACATTTTAAATACGGTTAAATTACTGAAAATGAGAATATAACTATCAAATTGTAAGCACGGGTTACTTTAATTTTAAAATAAATATACGCAAATGTGCTTATGACAATAACTCATGTAATTCTTATTTATTTATATAAGGATATCTCGAAAAATCTTTTTAAAAAACTTTAATGAGTATACTTTAACTTTATCAACGCTCATTATGTGCTATTAAACTTGCAACATGTGTACAACATAATATCAGTAATGAAATTTAAATAACAACATCAACATCTTTGTCAGCTGAATAAAATTAAATCTTAAGTTACTTAACAGGAATTTTTACAAATATTTTACAAAATTTTAATGGATATTAATGCATAATGAAAACTCGTGCATAAGTATTAGTTGTACTTATATCACAATTTTCATAGACAAATTCTTATATGTGTTAATACTGAACTATAATGTTAAAATTAATTTGATTTATGTGTAAACTTCTTGCGTGCACGACACTTTTAACTATATAATTATATACAATTACCTTTAAGATACAATATTCACTATTAATACAAAATAATTTTTTTGTCAAAACCCCGTGCGTACACGGGTATTATAACTAGTAATTATAAAAATAAAAATATTTAAGATGGACAAAAACTTCTTTACATACTAGGAGATCAATCTCCACCTTACATTTTTATTAGATCTAATGGATGAGATTAATTACAACAATTAAAAAAACCCACTTTTATCTTTTTTTTTCGAATATAAATATATTTCAAACCGTTAATCTTCAAGCGAAAAAAATACCATTACGACGAGCATTTAATTATCTATCTATAGATAGGAACTTTGATATACTTTCGAAAAAAAAAAAAAAAAAAAAAATCGTGTTTTACGTTTTTGTTTTTTACGTTCCTGAAATTTGCATGAAAAAATCATATATGATTTAACACTAATTTGAATAGCCCATGTGATATTAGTGTTAAATCATATATGATATGTGATTTATCATATATGATTTAAAACTAGTATCACATATGATATTACATATCATATGTTATTGAGTAAATTGCACAAATGGTCCCTGTGGTTTGCCCAAATTCCGATTTAGTCCCTAAGTTTACGAAAGTGCAGGCGGCCTCCCTGTATGGAAACTTTGGTTCCGTTTTCGTCCCTGACCAAATTGAAATGACTGAAATACCCTCGTCTTCATCCCCTTTGAATTTCCAGGGACGAAATATGCAATTGAGCAAACCACAGGGACCATTTATTTTTTCCGAAAATAATTTTTTTTCAAAAAAAAAGTTTCGAAAATAATTTTTTCCAAAAATAATTTTTTTTCGAAAGTTCTGAAGCAAATCCGAAAAGTCACAAATACAAAATATTTCGAAAAAATTTGGAAAAAAATTTGAATTTTTTTTTTCAATATGTCCAAAATTGCCAAATAATTATTTTGTAAAAGAATTTGAAAAAACAATTTAGAAAAAAATTCCAATTTTTTTGGTGAAAACAAGTATTCTGAAAACATTTTTTCTAATTTTTACTCAAATTTGCGAAAAATTCCAATTTTTTTTGGAATTTTTTCAATTTTTTTCTTTTGAATTTTTTTCAAAATGTTGAAATAATACAAAACAAACAAAACGTAAGAAAAAGCAGACAAAATGTAAGAAACACGAGACAAAAATGTAAAAAAGCGGAGAAAAAAGACAAAAGCGTGCAAAACAAATAAAAGAGACAAAGCGTAAGAAAAATGGATAAAACGGACAAAAATCTAAAAAGTGTAAGAAAACGGATAAAAGTGTAACAAAATCAAAAAAATTTCAAAAAAAATTATTTTGGAAAAAAATAAATGGTCACATGGTTTGCTCAAATTGCGATTTCGTCCCGGAAATTCAAAGGGGGTGAAGAGGAGGGTATTTGGTTATTTCAATTTGAGGGACGAAAATGAACTCAACTTTTCCTCTCAGGGAGGCCGCCTGCACTTTCGAAAACTCAGGGACGAAATCTGCAATTTGAGCAAACCACAGGGACCATTTGTGCAATTTACTCTATGTTATTTAACACTAATATCACATGTAATATTCAAATTAGTGTTAAATCATATATGATATTTCATGCAAATTCTAGTTTCGAAGAAATTGACGAAAAAAAAAAAGACAAAAAACGGTGAAAAAAATGATTTTTTTTCTTTTTTAGAAAATATATCAAAGTGCCCATCTACGGAAAGATAATTGAATGCTCGTTGTGATGGTGCAATTATTTTTGCTTAACGATTAACGATTAACGATTAAATAGATATTTAAATTATGAAAAATATGTGAAATAATAAAATGCTTTTAATCTCAACCATTAATTTTCTTTTAGAAGGATGGTAGAGATAAGTCTCATGGTATGTAAGAAAAGTTTGGTATGTAAAATAACCCCTCAAATAAAAATATGCAAATATAAAGTTAAAGCTCTTTAGTGTGACCTATGTGACAACTATATGCATGCACGAAAGTTTAAAACAAATATATCTGTATATAAAGAAGAAGAAGAATGAGAATATGAATATGGTTGGTTAACTCCAAACCCATATTATTCGACCACCACCCACACCATAGCTTACTTGCTAATCAACCATTTTACATAAACAATTGGCTTGGTTGTTGGGATTTGACAACCAAGATTAACCATCAATCACCACGAGTATCGCAGTTGATGGATCTAGCTTGACGTGTATGAGTACAAGTAAACCACATAAAATTACTAAGACAATTAACGAGTTCTTGAATCTTGAATCTTGATCTTGTTATCAACCTTACATTGAAACACTAATAACCAAAGTAGGTTATCTCTATCGACGCATACAATACACTTCACGTAGAATATGCGTAAGCTAGTACACGTCATGGATAAAGCACAAAACCGAGCTATGGTTTGCTAGATGGAAGTTCGGTCAACAATCCCAAACGTTAATGTAGCCGATTGGTTATAGGATTAAGACGAGAGAATAGAGATTTGCAAAGGGATTTGTTTCTTGCTTTGTGTGTTGTGTGGATTTGTGAGCCAAGCGGGTGTTCATATATCCTCTAAACTTGTTCTCCAAGTTTGAGTCCATCACCTCCTCAAGTTCCAAAAATCGATACTCTACTCCCCTCCTACACCTCTTAGTTGATCGGTACAAAAAACAAACACCCACCCCTTTTGTTTTTCGTACAAATAAGTCCCTTACATATTAGTTAAGTGTTACTTAGTTAGTTAGTTATACCATCTAACAGCTATAATTAACGATCGTTTGAATATTCGTGACGTAATATAATTAATATATAATATTTAAGGAGGAGAGTTATTTTACATACAAAATTTTTCTTACATATCAAGCTACGCATCTCCACCATCCATCTAAAAAAATCAATAGCTGAGATTAAGGGCATTTTATTACCTATTTTTTATAATTTAAATATCTCTTAAACCGTTAATCGTTAAGCAAAAATAATTACACAATCGCGACGAGCATTTAATTATCTTTCTATTGACGGGCACTTTGATATAATTTCGAAAAAGAGAAAAAAATCGTTTTTTCACGTTTTTTTGTCCTTTTTTTCATTTTTCTTCGAAACTGGAATTTGCATGAAATATCATATATGATTTAACACTAATTTGAAGATCACATGTGATATTAGTGTTAAATCACATATGATACGTAATATCATATGTGACACTAGTGTTAAATCATATTTAATTAATCACATGATGTAGATATCATATATGATTTAACACTAATATAACACGTGGTATTCAAATTAGTGTTAAATCATATATGAATTTTTCATGCAAATTTCGAGAACGTAAAAAAAAAAAAAAAAAAAAAAAAAAAAACTTTAACAAAAACGTGAAAAACACGAAAAAAAAATATTTGTCGAGAGTATATCAAAGTGCCTATCTATAGATAGATAATTAAATGCTCGTCGTAATGCTATTTTATTTTTCGCTTGACGGTTAACGGTTTGAAAAATATTTATATTTGAAAAAAAGGATGAAAGTAGGTTTTTTAATTGTTGTGATTAATCTCATCCATTAGATCAATAAAAATGTATAGTGAAGATTGATCCCTTAGTATTTAAAAAGTTTTTATCCTCAAATAATCTTAAATCATGTTTAATATGTTACTTATATTAAATGAAACAAATTTCTCGGTGTATACGTGTATGCCCCAATAGGCTCGCGTATTCTCGGCCGTACAAATTATTGATTAGACTTTGAGCACACACCAATGTTAGCAACTTACTAGGCCAACACAAGTATCATTTAAAGCAAGAACATACTGTTTTTGGTTAGTTTTCATTCTAGCATTTCAAGTCTCCAACCAAATGAGTATGTGAAGAAAAAAGACTAGTGAGAGTCTTAACTTGAACCAAAATCACCTACAACTAGCATATAAGAAAGAAAATGAAAATTTTTACTACCTCCGTCCCATATTGACTGTCCTGTTTGACTTTATTAAGTCTTTCTTTGTCAATTTTGACTTTAAATATTTTTGTTTGTGTTATATAATACTTGATGAAAGTTATATCAATGAAAATACATTTAAAACTCAATCTATTCATATATTTTGCATCAAGTCTTATATAACACAAATAAAAATATTTAAGGTCAAAGTTAAAAAAGAAAGACTTTGAAAAGTCAAACTGAACAATTAATATAGGATGGAGTGAGTATTAATCATACTCACCTATGAATAAAACTCTAACTAATAAAAAACAAATTAACGAGCCTAAACTAGTAGGACCCACTTGTCTTATTAAACAAAAGAAACCAACTTTACTTTCTTTTCTTCGGATGTTAATTCATCATTCAATCCTAGTACCTTATTAGCCTCTGATCAGTTTCACAATTAGACCATTCAAATTGCAGAGAATATCCTGAATCAAATAGTATAATATCAATGCTCATGCTCTGTTTAACACAATTATAGTCTCATTTAGAGTTTTAACTCTTAGAAACTATTCTAAGATTAAAGCATATATACCTGTCCAAACATCCAACTTCCTGATGTCCAAACAGCATGTAATTGCTCTGAAAAACAGCATACAAACATGTAAAGAGGCTATGCCCAAAAAACATGGTTCCTGTAAACCACTGTGTTGGAAGAGCATATAAAAGCTGTAATTGCTGCTAAAAACAACATACAAATATGTAATTGCTTTTTATTAAAAAAGACCCCTTTAAGCGATAAAGGAGGAGCATGCGGTTCTTAGGGTCAGCATACTCTCCAATTGGATGTCTCTGCTAGAGAACCACTAACAACTAACAAACCGTTGAAAAAAAATTGTTGCAAAAAGTTGTTTCCAAACAGCCATGTAAAGGCTAAGTCCAAACAACCCATCTTTCTGCTGTCCAAATAGCATATAGAAAGTGTATAAAACACCATAAAAAGCCTGTCTAAACAGCTTTTAAAGCCTTTAAAAACTTGTAAAAAGCAATTTGGAACACGTATAATAGATTTAATGACAAACCCATCCGGAGTTATAGAAACGGGTAAAACCCGGCGGGTCACACTAGGTTTTGAATTCTCAAAAACTGGTTTCTTTAGACCCGTTGTCTAAGCCGGAACCAGTTTGGCCGGTCAAACCAGCGGGGTTAGAACGGGTTTCAAATCATTGATAAAAATAAAAGTGGTATAGTAAAAGTACTTGTTGATGTCCGCAAACATTTGTGAACTATGACCACCCAACCGAGATTTTGATAGGACATCCTGCAAACCTTTATATGATACTGGGAGAGTGTCCCTGGTAGATGATTGAAATTAGAAACCAGGGGTTTGCTGACAGTGTCCAGGTTATGGTTTGTCTCTATGTGGCGATAAAAAAAGAATAACTGATAAGAAAGAAGGTCAATCAGGTCAATGGTTACGACTTGATTGTCACCCGCAGTATATTTTTAGTGAACAAAACTTTCAAAATCCTTTTTTCACTAAAAAAAAAAAAAAAAAAAAGATTTTTATTGTAATAATGAAACATATTTGACTATCAGTTTTTCTTGGACATTTTTTTTTCATTTCAACCCAGCCTGACACACACTGAAGTAAATGTAAACACAACATACCTAGTAACCTCAGCCAATATAAGCAACGTTAATATCCCATAAGCACCATGAAACACCAAATAAACACATGTTAAAAAGACTAAAAAGGTAGCTAAATGATGTCCAATAAACAAAACATCACGAAAACGAAACAATTACCTTCTCAATATTACCCATAATAATCCTTTTGACCTTTATCAATATTGCTGATCTAAACTCAACACGCATCCGAACTCCTTTTCAATATTGTATGCAAGCAATGGGTAACAACCTTTTGGGATTGCTGATCTGCTTTGAAAGTTGAAACAATGCTACGGGTCAAATGGGTGATAAGACAGTATGTCCTATGACTTTATGAGATGAACAAAATTAAGTATATACAGTTAAATGGGATGAACAAATCTCAAAGTATGCGATGAACATATAAGTATATACAGTTAAATGGGATGAACAAATCTCAAAGTATGAGATGAAGTGATGAACATAACTTAAGTATATACAGTTAAATGGGATGAACAAATCTCAAAGTATGAGACGAACATCATCAACCTGGAACAGAATTATAATTGCTTATTATCAATAGTATATCGTCTGTTACATCATGCGCTATGACAAAAAGTTTAAATATACTGAGCCATAGTTTTTCTTGGATACCACTTTATCAAATCTTTGGATTTGAGTCGAAGTCTGTACATGCTTACGCCATATGACTATGGACCACGCACTTCCAAAACGATAAAAGTATCTTATTTTAGGTATCATCTACAAACATAATAACATTAATCAAGGCAAAATGTATCGCTCAATATGTCTTAGAAAAAGGTTCAGGAATTTCATCGAACACTATAGGCATTATTATGCATTTCAATAAACTCCCTTTTATAACTCACATTTTAATTTCATGACTATTTTACAGATAATGTCTTCGCCCAGCAAAGAATTTGCACACCTCAGAATCCCCCTTGAAAATATCCTATATGCCACCAACGACTTCGCTGAACAAAATCTCATCACAGTATCTAGCAGTGATAGGAGATACAAGGGACAGTTTTCGTGGTCCGGTGAGTTGATTGATATCCATGCCAAGAGGTTAAGTAATATCATCGAGTATGGAGAACGGGGGTTTTGGATGGAGGTTTCCAAGCTTTCAAGTCTCAAGCATAAAAATCTGGTTTCATTAGTTGGGTTTTGTGATGAGAAAGATGAGAAGATCATCATTACCAGGTATTATACCAGGGAAAGGCTCAGCAAATATCTAAGTGACCCGATGTTGTTGACATGGGTGAAAAGATTGGAGATATCTGTCGGTGTTGCGCATGCATTGAGCTACATTCATTATGACGAGCCACGTGATTTCAGCGTAATCCACCGGTTCATTTGCAGTGGCAGAGTTCTATTAAATGATGAATGGGAACCCAAGTTATCTAATGTTAAAGGTTCCATGAATATTAAAGCAACTCAAAGGCACAACTCCTTTCATACCAAGAAAGTTCAGTATATAAATGGGTATGGAGACCCAACATATATTGCGACTAAAAGTGTTAACCACAAGTCAGATATGTACTCTTTTGGGATAGTATTGTTTGAACTATTGTGTGGTAGGAAGTCGGTAAGTGACGATCAAGATAATAAGTATTTGGCTCCGGTGGTCATTTTTCATTATAAAAAGAAAACACTGGATGAAATGATTGATCCGGTTTTGTGGAAACAAATGGATCCGCAATCATTCAGCGTTTTCGCAAAGACAGCATATGACTGCTTAAATGAAGAACGGTCACAACGCCCCGATATAAATGAGATTGTTGCAAGACTTGAGAGCGCATTGAAAGTTCAAATGGAAGGTCAAATGGAAGGTCAAAATGTTGTAAGACGATTTTCTCTTTCCTCTTTCTTTTCTAATATCTAATCTCTATTTAATAATAATATTAACAGGAGTAAAATTATTTTACTTATTAATGTATTTATGAATTATGATATTAAAAGAACACTCAATAGTTGCCCCTAAATTTGAAGAGGTAATTATTACTATTGTTGCAAGTCAATGGAATTTTAGGAAAGTGAATTCCATATTTACACGTCATTTTTGAGACACTTGGTAACGTTGTCTTGTTTGTTACATACAGGGATCGTTGACTTCCATACCTACACACGTTCAGTCCCACGTCAGCAAAAAGACAAAGTCTTTCCTCAAAGATCTTTCTCACTTCAAACTCAGCTTTGAAGATATAGTATCTGCAACCAATAATTTTGCTCGTGAAAATGTCATCGCAAATATTAGGCATGGAACGATTTATAAAGGCCGTCTCTTACATTCTGAACAATTCATCGATATTATTGTAAAGAAATTCTCTTTCAGATATCTAAGAGATAAGAGAAATAGGTTTTGGACGGAAATTTCGATTCTATCTAGTCTCAAACATAAGAATCTAGTGTCTGTTATTGGGTTTTATGGTGATCAGAATGCGAAGATTATCATATACAAGAAGGAGGCCAACGAAAGTCTCGAAAAGTATCTAAATGAGTACCAGACCCTCACATGGATGCAAAGGTTGAAAACAAGTGTTGGTGTGGTGAAGACATCAAGTGACCCGAAACCCACATGGATCCAAAGGTTGAAGATATGCGTTGGTGTTGCGAAGGCATTGAGTTACATTTATTATGATCCTGAACGAGATTTTAGTGTCATACATTGCAACATCATGAGCTCGAATATTTTACTTGATGACGAATGGGAACCCAAGTTAACTGGTTTTGAAATTTCGTTGAAAAATACAGTAGCTCGGAGGCACCGTCTTCTTCCTATTCGTGATATTATACAAAATGTATATGAGGACCCACAATATAGAAAGACTCGCGGTGTGACCCACAAGTCAGATGTGTATTCCTTCGGTGTTGTGTTATTTGAAGTCTTGTGCGGAAGGAGTACAGTTAGTTCATATGAAGCGTTGGAAAAGGGGTTATTATATGATCTCACCAAATACCATTTGGATGATATGATCGATCCACGTTTACGAAAACAGATGGACCCAGAAGCATTCAAAATCTTCTCGGATACAGCATATTGGTGCATAAAAGAGGAAAGAGCAGATCGGCCTTATATCGATCAGGTTGTCAAAAGACTTGAGAAAGCTTTGGAATTACAATGGAAACATGAGAATCCGATTAAACTGAAGGTACGTAACTAATTTACTTTAACTTTTCATTTATGGCCGATTATCGGTAATAAGCAAGAGTGTTACCAACTGTTATCGTCTGGTTTAACCATATAACCACTAATCCACTATCTATCCACACTATTTATACGTTTCTAGTCATGTATAAATAAAAATTACCTTACTAAAACATGTATATGATTCTAGTTTAATATTATTATAATTATTTAACATCTTATTTTATATTTCATAGAATATGATGTCACAAAACTGAAACGTATTATATAAACCTATGACTTTTATGATAAATGTGGTGAATATGGACATATGAAATTATTATTACTTATTAAAATTTTAAGGGTTTTGCTAAAGATAATCATAAAAATTATGTTTAAGAAACCAAAACATGCATAACTTGTGGTACATAGAGTTGGTTGAGAGAGGCGGTGTGCATCCAAATAAAAAAAATGTATCTAATTCAAGTGACACGTTTTCAATGTGTGGGTATAATTACTTCTAATCCATCACATTTTAAGATTTGTTCTCATTTGATCATAAATTTATTATTTAAAAATACTATAAGAGGCTATCATATTTTGAGAGTTTGTATGTGTCACGTGGTGTATATATTATATAATAAGAGAAATAAGTTTATGTCCAAAAAGAAATTGGGTGAAATACCCAATTGTATCACAAGAAGAGTTCTATTTTGCCACATGATAAGACTGAGCCATCTTATTAGCCAATAAAAATTAAAATTGATGCAAAATTTGATAATATATCAATCGGTTTAACTTTATAAAATAGAAAAGCGCCAAAACCATGGTCTTAGGACACCTTATTTTATATACTTTTGGAGTTAAGTCTTAAAAAAAGTTCTATTCTAATTGCCGAATATAATTTAAATTTAAATATAAAACCCTATAAAAGAACTAAGTCTCTATTTTATTTTATGCACGTAAGCGTAAAAATTTAATTTTGATATTTAATGATAAAATTTTAAAATATATAAATGTATGAAAAAAAACCGCTATAATTAATTAACAAAATTACATTTTGTTGTAGTTATTGAAAAATATGCGTATCATTATTAGGATACATTCACACCGTGTTCTCAATTTTATTTAAAAGAAAAAAAAATGATTATATAAGAAAATAAAAGGATGGAATATTAAAAGAAAAGTGACATAAAAGTAGGTGTCCTCCGGTTGAAAATAAATAAATAAATAAATAAATAAATAACAAGTGAACGGAAAAGAAAGGATACACCATATATTTTGTGTTCTTGACTTGGATGAAAAGAAAAGTAAATTGGTAATTTTGCCTTTTTGCCTTTTATTTATATCAGGAAATCAGTAAATGAAAATAGAATAAATGCCACCATATGGCTAAAAGCATCAAGTACGTGCAACACAAAATCCATAGACCGTTTGATTGTAAACAACATTGCAACACAAAAGAAGGTTAAGCCTTTTCATGAGTGCATCAGCATTTCAAATCTCACAAAATAGCTAAGTAGGATTCTTAAAATAAAAATGATAGATGAATCAAGCTTCTCCATTCATTTGCATCCATCATTGTTGCCAACATAATTTATTTGGTTTAAGGACATAAAATGATTATACCTAAAAGTTATGGTTTTTCTAATCACACCAACCTTAGTGACTTTGAGTATTACTTTTCTAATTTCACACACTATAGCCCACTTTGCTTTTTCTTTCCTTTTTTTACAAGTTTGTTCTTTCACACAACCACAAATTGTTGGAATATTTATATTAGATCACAATACACGAGTACGCAACGGAAGACACATAAATCAAGTATAATAATATGTAATCAACATAGATCAAGAGTGTGTATCTTTTAGTAAGCTATTGAAACAATCTTGAATACACGTGTGTATAAATCTAACCACGTAAAACCACGTAAAAATTAAAGTAGATTTTCTCCATGTAGATCACGCACTATACGTTCTTAGGACAACGGTAAACGTATGCTAGTACTAGTAAGTGAAAAAGCTAATCGATTCTTGAACGAACAAACTTATAACCCTTCTTTACTGCTGTTTTATACTCGACCAAAGACCAAAACAAATAGACCCTTCGTGGATGTATATGCTGATCGACCTAACAGAAAATAAACCCTTCGTTGGTTTATTATCTGTTCGACTCAAAAAGCAAAAGCAACAATAACCCTTTTATGTTTTGTCGAACAAAGCAAAGAGAAAAAGTTGGAAAACTTGTTTTGGTTTAATAGGTTAGACTAAAGATCAAATGAGAAGAATAATAAGAAGAATGAGAAATAACTATAACTACACATTAGAGATACATTGATTTGATTTAAATGCATTCCTAATCTTTTAGATGCATCACAATATATTTTCTAGATAAAAATTAGATGCATATACATATATTAGATGCATTTCATCAAGTTATACAAATCCTATGTATTTTTCGTCCTCTGCGAGTCAAATTTGTTGCAAGTACTACTTTGCATCGTTTGCACTTCAAAATCACGAAAGTGATGCATCTAAATGAATAGAGATGCATCTAATTCAAGTCGATGCATCTCAAATATGCGGTTATAGTTATTTCTCATTCTTCTCATTTTAAGTTTTCTTCTCACTGGATCCTTACCCTAATAGGTTAATAATAGTCTCTGACAACTAAAGAACTAGGCCTGTATATATACCGTATGAATTCTTGGCTACCACGCCTAGCAATTCTAAAACGAGTACAACATGCACACCGTCGGTTGCATTGGTCAACCAAAACTTGTATTTGCTTATTTTGCTTATTGGTCCTTTAATAATCATCCAATGACTAATTAGTCTAAGTAACTTTTAGTTAAACATTTATTAATAGCTTTTCACTAGTAACCGTTCTCCGTATAAACGCACGTGTCTCTATATGCTGATGTATCTTCTGGACATACAATGTTTGAATATTGTTCATCCCAACACAAATCACATTTAATTATTTCTCGACTTTCTTTAATGGTAATGAATTTTATTGAAGGCGCCGAAGAGGGAGGAATTAAGAGTGAAAGACCATAACTAAACGTGTGTTTGGTTTGCATATAAGTTTAAAATTTGCTATAGGCGTGAGGGAAACAGAAAGAGATGAAAAAATGGTAATTATATAAAGTTGTATTGTTTTATACATTGAGATTTGAACAATGTTGGATTTTATTACTATTGTTGAAATTTTCATATGAAAAGCAATGGGATTAGACTACTAGATACAATTAAAAAAAAAGACAATAGTTAACAATATCATTCTCAACACTATACCACTTAAAAATGTCAAATCCTTCGTCAACAAAAATCTGTACAAAATATTAATCAATATTAATACATTATGAAATATTCATGTAAAAATCCGCGTGTGCACCAGTTATTATAACTTTATAAGTACAAAATAGAAATTTACAAGATAAAACTTGCATTCTTAACGAACTGTAGTATTAAAATAAGATAATATACAACTTATATGCAAAAATGCTTAAAATTTAAATGTATTGTGACTTATATCAAATAAAATTAAGTTTCATGCCAAAGTTTCTTGCGTGCACATGGTTATACTAGTATGGTACTCGCGCAAGGCAGCGTGTTTGAACACAAATATTGTTTAACGATTTTTTATAGTGGATGATAGTTTCTAGAGATTATGTGTTTTTGTTTTAAGATTATTAAGAAACCTATATGAAATTATTATATGCAAATTCAAAAAGTTATTAATTTTAACAACATATTAAATTTATTATGTTAGCTATATCTTATTATTGTAACATCCAATTTAATCTGCAATTAATGCATTTTTAAAACTCTATTTTAATAATTGCCAATATAAAAGGTGTTTTAACTTAGTTTTTTAAAACATCTAAAAACATAATATATCAAATACATTATAAGAAACTAGTATGGTATCCACGCATTGCAGCGGCGGATACCTTGCGATTAAAGTACAGACACCAACAAAATAAAAATGACGAACTGATTAATCAGAGAATAAAAATCCCAGTCCGACCCAGTTCAACTCGTCCTCTCCATTTCGTTTCTGAATGGCTTTTATTGCCTAGCCGAACCGTTGATGACTCCGGTTTCAGGTTGAACCCGTTGGTCCGGTCCGGTCTTCATAATCGTATGTACCATAAACTTGTTAGCATATAAATTGTATCAAGCATTGTGTGTTTTATTAGTTAGTACAATATGTATAATAACATGCATTTTTCATTCTATAAGTGTTTTAAAAATATCATTAAATTGTGTATTTAATATTCTATTCTTTAACTTTCAGATTTTGAAATGTGTGTTTAAGTGATTTGTACTAAAAGCTATATACGTTGTATATCTTAATTTAAAGATTTTTGTGCGCATTTAATAAAGAGAGTGCTCTTTCCATTATATGTAGCATAGATAGAGATTACTAGTATATAAAAATGAGCTTTTGTAAGTAAAAGAAAAAATATATATATATATATATATATATATATATATATATATATATATATATATATATATATATACACCAAAAGCTACTTTGTTATGAGGAGTTTGAAAACCTTTATTTTAAGTAATCAAAGGGATTCTTGGATTCAAACCCTCTTATTCCAACATATATCTTTTATTTTATTCCACTACTTAAATTAAAAAGTCTTAAATCAAACAGACAATGAGAGTTACTCATCTAAAAGTTAGGCGATCAAAGGTAAATAAATGTACCCTTAAACTAACAACCAAAAAAAAAAAAAAAAAAAAAAAAAAACTAATTAAGGGTAAACACATGCGGTGACTTTTAAGAATTACTTTTCTAATTTCACACGAACTTTAGTGACTCTGAGTATAACTTTTGTAATTTAACACAATATAGCATTTTTTTTACACAACCACAAATCATATTTAATGACTTTTTGAATTTCATTAAAATGGAAAAGAATTTTGTAGAAGGCACCTAAGAGGGAGGAGTTAAAAGTGAAATACAAGAAGTAAATGTGTGTTTGGTTTGAATATATGTTTGGGTAAAAGGTTTTTCACACCCGGTAAAATTTATTACTCCAAAAACATTTAAGTACACACGATGTGTGTGAAATTCACATCTTAGTCGGTTACATAGGTGGTAAAACAAATGCACAATTTGTGCTTCAAACCGTACCTATCATAAAAATGACAAACCAAATTTATGAAACACTAATCTATAAAACTATTAACGTCTAGCAATCTATGTTACTGAATGCTAATTGCTCTTCGGTTTGCTTATAAGTTTAGAATTTGATATAGGTGCGAGTGAAGAGATAGAGAGGTGCAAAAATGGTACTTATATAAAGTTGTTTGTTTTATAAATTGTTTTATTACTGTTGTTGAAATATTAATCATTAATATTATATAATGAAATATTTATGTACAAATCTGCGCGTGCACGGGTATTGTAACTATATAAGTATAAAAGATTTTACATAATTTTATAAAAAAATATTGTATAACAATTGTGTATATGAACCCCAGACATGTTTTACTATGCAAAAATAGAAATTTACAAGATATAAACTTACATTCTTAACTAATTGCATTATGAGATAATATACAATGTGTATACACAAATACTTAAAATTTAAATGCATTGTGATTTATATCAAAATCATAGTAAGTATAATTTATGTCAAGGCTCATACGTGCACATGGTTATATAAATAGCATATAAAAATGGTGCTTCGTCTTTTGATCTCAGAAACTTAACCCAAGTATATATTGAATAATCATCAACGATAATAAGAATATACTTCTTCCCTTTTATGGTTTCAACTCTCATTGGGCCACATAAGTCTGTGTGCAACATATGTAACTTTGCTTCTGAAGTGGGTACGGTTTTAGGTTTATATGATGCCTTTTGGCTTTTGCCTTGCTCGCAAGATAGACATAAATGATCCTTGTTGTATTTGAACTTGGGAAGTCCGTTGACCATGTTGTCTTTGGCAAGTTTGTTGATTGTGTCGAAATTGAGATGAGATAATCTTCTATGCTACAACGAGGACTTTGTTCCAGATGCTTTCGTCATAAGACATATTGGTGATGAATAGGCCATTTGGTTAATGTCGATAGCATACAAGTTGGTGCCATGATTCTCAGTCAAGTGGTCATTGCCTTTCATGTTTCTAACGAAGCATGTGTTTCTCATAAATGTAACCTCTAAATCTGCATCACAGAACTGCCAGACTGAAAATAAATTTTGTCCTAACCCTTCGACATAGTAAACTCGAGTGATCAAATAATTCCCAAAATGTAGATCTCTATAACTCAGAATAGCTGCTACATGATCACTTTCAAAGCGTACGGTTGCCATGAATTTCTAGACGAAATTGATAAGCAACTTCAGATTCCGGTCATGTGCTTGGAGCAACCCTAGTCGACGATCCAAAGACATATTTTGATAACCTGCCAAGAACAGAAGAAGTTGTTTTTGAAAACCATTTTGATTTTTGTTCCTTTGGGTTAGAGGTAAAATCCGGATCACACTCATAGAAGGTTTCTACAAATTCTACTGGAAAAACATTGGTTATACCATTCTAGAGTGTGAACATTCTACCCGTTGGTTTCCAAATACCATTCCTAAAGGAAAAAAAATGCTTCTTATCAATAGTGTGAGACCTAGATCGTGCAACTAGTGTTCCTATAATTTTAGCATAAGTTCCTTTTGGAACAGTATTTTGAGCAAGCTTAACATTCACATTCTTAGAAACACAATTATCATAAACAACATTAATAAAAAATTTCTTGCAAGTTAAACAAACAAATTCAATACATTCATTCCGGTCATATGCTTGGAGCAACCCTAGTCGACGATCCAAAGACATATTTTGATAACCTGCCATGAATAGAAGAAGTTGTTTTTGGAAACCATTTTGATTTTTGTTCCTTTGGGTTAGAGGTAAAATCCGGATCACATTCATAGAAGATTTCTAATGGTTAAATAAACAAAATCAACACATTCATTAAACATAACAATTCTCATAGATTTCTTACATTCAGATGAAATGTCTTAATACAAAACGGTAAATTCCTACGGTGTTCTTCTACTTTCTTCTCTTTATTCAGGCTACTACTCTTAGAGACAGGCGAGACTCTATTGTTCCTTTTATTGCTCCTAGGCTGTCGTCTACTGCTCCTAGAGGTGCTTTCTAGTCCTTTATAAGGTAAGGCACATGCATTAGGATTTAAATTTTTATCAAGAGAAGCGGTTTCAGCTTTCCTAGGCACTTTAGAATTCTTGTGTAAACTCATGTTGTTTGTTCAATATGGTTTAAATATGGAGGCAGACACAGTAGTGGTACTCATCCTATAAAGGCAAGGTTCAAAAACTTTTGTTTGCTCAATAACCGCTTTTTCTTTTTCAACGATTTTTTCTTTTTGCTTTGCCAAGGCATGTGGAGTGACTAGTTTTGTCAAATCAGTTTTCGCATTGACTTTTGGAGGAAGCTAAGAAATAGACATTTTTAGTTTTCTCCTCAGTTAATGGTTTTGCAATCTTAGTATCCATAGCCTTTTCTTTTTGACATTCCAGCTGAGCCCTCAAAAGATCATTTTGCTCTTTCATGTCCTTGTAGGCACGCTCATACGAAATTTTTCCATACTTGCATTCCTCGATTTTTTGATCAAGTTGTTTAAAATATGACACATTTTCTTTTTCAAGTTTTTCAAGAGCATTTTCATATTTTGAAACAATTTTGGAGGTCTCAGACCGGAGTCTTTCATGGTCTTAAAAAAAAATATGTTTTTAGGATAACGGACATCATATCGGTAGACAGAACTGCTTCGAAGAAAGAATCATTTAAAATTTTCAAAACTTTGTTGTTTTCAAAACATTCATTAGCTTTCTTTACCAGGGATTTTTGATCCATGACAAAGTCACCCGTTTCTTCAAAAATGTTTTTTCAAAATGAATTACCCTCGTACTAATGTTATTTTGTGAAGTGGCAATTTCATTATCGAAAACCTTTTTTCATCTCTAAATGCAAACTTGAATTCCAGTTGTTAATACTGAGATTGGTTTTAGATTTAACAGTCTCTTGAAGTTGCTCAATTCTAGTTTTAACACCATCTAAAAATCTTCTTGCATTACATGTGTTAAAGGGATTGTTTGAAGGCATTTGTTCCATGTTCGAAAGTGATTTTGAGACAATTTATGGTTTTGAAACTGGTTTTGACACTATGTTTCAAACATTGGGAGTTATGGAAAAATTTTAAATTTCCTTTTGAGGAACAAAAGTAACTGCAGAAGTTTGTTGAGTTTGTTGTAATCTATGGGTTTTAATTCTGGGTTCTTTTTTCTTCATTTTTTTCTACTCTCTTCATTAAGTTATGTCGTTTCATGAGAATCACGAACATTGACAGGAGCATGCTTATCTAACAAAATCTTTACATTATACAAAACATTTTGTTCTTTCTGAGATTTCTTATGTACACAAGGAGTTTTGTTACCAAGAGCCATTTTTTGTGTTAACGGATTTGTTTGATTAGTTATCATATTGATTGTTTGACTTGAATGTCCCATTTTAACAAGAAGATCTTCCCGTTTGTTGACTTTATCATTTTTCTCAAGAATTTCATCAAGAAGTGCATCTTCTTGTTTTAAAAAATCATTTTTCAAGATCAGAACAAGTTGTTTTTTGTTTGGAAAGTTGGTTAAGGAGAGAAATTTTCTCGTTTAAAGATTTTATTTTCAAGCACAAATTAACATCAAGTATGTCATACTTGATTTTCAATTTTTTTTCCTCTTAAAACGGAATTTCAATAACCAGTTTCTAATTCTGAATCTTTGTTTTTGTTGAATTCAAAATTTTTTGTAGTTTTCCTTGTACCACGCAAGCTCAACGGTCAATTTCTCATCGTGGCCTTAAATTTGTGATTGACCGTTTTAACTTTCTCAATTTCAATGCCACAATTATAAATTAATAGTTCGAATAAGGCACGTGTTTCCTCATTAGTCTCAATATTCTATGCAACTGAGCCTCCTCTAGGATCCACTTGTGGAGTTACAGAGTTAATATTGCTACTACTCGTCTCGTTCAAGTATGTTTCATATGGTGTTGGAGTCTCAGAATTCTGTTCCTCATGAGTGGACATATCAAATATAGCATTTTCATAGCATGGATTGAGTATTGGTACCTCTGAAAGTGCATTGGTGTCATAAACAGGAGGTGTATCAGAATCAGTGTCGTACTTAGCCTCCTGAAGATTTGCCATAAAGATGCAGTTCACATTAATTTCGTCTCGATCTTCCATGTCATCCATAAGAGCCATAAAATCATGTTCCTCAGCATTCAATTGAATCACTGCTTTTGATTATTGTGCTAACAGCAATGCTTTCTGAAGATATGTTGCATCCTTCTTTCTCAGCACAGTAGGGAAATTCTTTGCAATATGACTCACTCCATGACAATTGTAACACGTAAGCTGATTACACTGATTCACATTTCCATAATTTCCAACTATTGGTGCAGAAACATTCCCATTTAGATTACCCACTAGTGTGTTCCCAACATTCTGACCCAACTGATTACCAACATTATGAACCATCTGATTACCATTATATGAAACCACTTCAATTCCTGCATATTGACCTGCATTCTGCATATTTTGATTACCAATGTGAAATCCAGTAGCATATCCTGGTTGATTCCCAATAACTCCAACCATTTGTCCTCCTTGACCCATATTCAAACCCGAATGTGCAATTTGCTTGTTGCGAGTGTTTGATGAAATCATTTGGTTGTTGTTAGTTGATGTGGAATAGCGTCCTTTGAATGCCTTAGTCAAATAAGCAAATGCTTGAGTCAAAGCCTCTGTTTGTTCACCTTCAATGTTAGTGATCCCTAGTTCCTGGTATTATGGATATTGTTGTTGTTGAATGACTTGTTGTTCTGGTGGATAGAATTGTTGTTGATTGATGATAACAGTTTGTGGTTGTGGAATGTATTGTTGCATGTTGTTTTTAGTGGAAGATGATGAAGGTTGAAGTTGTGTGTTTACTGAATAAGGAATTTGTGTCTTTGCAATTAATGCCATAGGATCATGATTCTTTGATAGTTTTCTTTCCAGAATTCATTAGATTCTGCTTGGTTTTGTTTTAGAAAACCGTAGAGCTGATCAAAATTCACCTGATGCAAGTCTAATGTTTGGTTGAAAATAGTGACATAGCGTCCCCATTCTTGAAGATTGTTGATGAAATTGATACCACTCGCGATAGTTCTGGGTGTCAACTTATTTTTGATTAACTCATTCATCAATTTACAAAACCGTCCATAGTAGGATTCAATGGATTCTCCTAAAATGGATGTAAACTCTTCCCTTTCAGTTAGCAGCTTGTTCTACATGTCTTATTGTCCAATTTATGTTTCATAACATAGCCTTCTAACACGTTCCCACATATCATAAGCAGTTTTACTGCTATCTACTGCAGCAAAGATCTCTCGTGGTAATCCCAGTTGGACGATGTGTATTGCCATGTCATCTGCTTCGCTATTTCTTATCATCTTCATTGTATTCTAATTCATATTGATTACGAAAATATGGTTGAATAAGAGGTGTTGCATTAGGATCTCGAGGGTCTTGGATTTTTCGTGGCTTGAAGGGTCCGTTATTAATGGATTGTATCATGAGTTTTCCATTAGGTTTGGTTTTGATATAGCGAAGCATACGACTTGTCCATTGTAGATATTCACCTTTTTCGAGCATATGAGGACGGTTTTCAGCACCGGCTGCATGAATTTCTTGTTTAGTTGCCATTGATGAAGGTATGTGTGATAAAGTTGATTTAGGATCGGTTCAACGATAAAGGAGCCGTGTTTGTTGTGTTCTAAGTTGAGTTGTTGTTGTGAAAATTAGTTTGTAAATCTTAAAACTGCAATAACATCTTTCTGAAGCATTTTTAGGTCTCGAAACTTGAGTTTAATGAATCTTATTTCTCAACGTATCCTTCTCCTCGTTCTCACGGTCGTTTTGACCGGTAATTCACTGAAAACAGAGTTACGGTTAAAAAGTTATGGCCGTTTGAAGTTTTGTCATAAAATGTAAAATTTCAGTCACAAAAGTCAACTCTTCTTAAACAAATACGAAAGTTCTAAGTAAATTCAAAAGTCTACAACAAATTTAAAAGATGTGTACAAATCTGAGAGTCATAGTAGGTAATCCAAAAGTATTGTATCAAATTCGAAAGGTAAAAAATCCGAAAGATTTGAAACAAATCCCAAACTTTTCTTCTAATTTGTACAAATTAGAAATGGAAGTGTTTCTCAAACTTATACAAGAGAGGGGAACACTAAGTAATCCAGAAACCTTGAAGATGCTGAAGTAGTCACAAATCCAAAAGTTATTGTTTCAACAAATCCGAAACTTTGGGTTACACAAATCCCAAACTTGGGGTTTTCAGACAAATCCAAAAGTTAAGGTTTTACAAATCCGACAAAATTTCACCAAGAAAACTTTTCTAACATGATTTTCTTGTACAACTAAGCTTAAAACCACTAAAACTATATGAAAGTTACAAACTTTATCATTTTTAAGAGGACTTGCACAAATTCGAAACATGGTTTTTTCAAACTTTTTCAAATAAAAACTTAACTTTTAACCACAAAGCTTGAAACTTTCTTGTTTAACAAGGTTTGTAACACTTATTTGTAATCAAAAGAGTGCTAAACCAAAGATAAACAAGTAACGAATCAAATTCGAAAAAAAGAAAAAAAAAAATGTGTAAAATTGTAAAATAGAAAAAAACGCAACCTTTAAATAAAAAATGAACCACAAACCCTCCTAAATCATTGTTAGGAGATTGATACCACTTGTAGGACCTTATTTCTATATACTTCACACAATATATGGCACGGTTTTGGTGAAAAGAGATGTATATGTGATGTTATAAGGAAACTAAAGAGAAATTTTATAACAAAACACACACCTACATTCTCAAGCACACACCTCAAATGTGTCATTTGAGGTATGTTTATAGTACATACGAGTTGCCCTAATGGGCTTGGCTATGGACTCATTGGAATCTGATTGAATTGGGTCGGATTACAAATTAAATAAGGCTAGCTTATACTTAACAACTAACCTATTAGATTAGCCCAATCCACAAGCCCATTGACTAGAAAATTACAATTTCTAAGACTTGTTACAAAGTTCCTAATTGTGAATGACCATCACTTTCTATTAAGGCTAACACTATGCAACCTTATTGATAACACATGAAAATGGATACTCAAAAACGTCAACATAAATTTGGTGAGCTCGTAGTTTTAAGAGTTAAAACAAGAAGTTGTGAATAATATAGCATAGGAAAATAGTGAGCAAGATATACAAATATAAGCACTTAATGAAACAACGATGCTTGCGACAACTGAACCTAAAGTTGCTAAATACATGTTGCTAATAATGGGGAACTACCCTGATAGTACTATCAAATGCTTCGGCTCTAACATGGAGCTAAACAGTTACGCACAATGAGATACATATGATGAAACCACACAACAAGACATATGGTGCAATCAAAACGTGCATATTATCCAAAATCACGAAAATAGTGAATCACATCATGAAAACACTCAAAACATCATTTGAGAACCATTTTCACCAAAGGTAAATATAATGCAAACGGGGATACGCAAACTCACCTTAACAAGGTATTGCAATGATAACCGATACACACGCGCAAGCTCGAAATGTAACCCAGAAGACTTAACCGCGACCTAATTAATTAAGTCATTTGAGAAAATATGATTAGTACTGCATGCATATGAGGTTTTATGATGTTTAGCACCTTTATATACTTGTAGTGAGGTTTTAAAAGTTGTGTAGTTCGGTCGTTTAAGAAATGTATTCAAAACGCATTTTTTATTACTTTGAAACCCTAAAAATTTAGTTTATATTAGTTAACTTTAAACCCGTCTTGGGAAGCATATACCCTTTTTAAGTCCTTTTTTCCTCAATAGACTCTCTAACAAAGGTGAACGTGTCTACTATCATTATCACAAAAAATATGTTTTATGTAAACAAGTTATAGGTGTCGTTTTTCATTAAAACAAAAGTTGGACATCGGTGACTTATTTTTTAGAGTAACAACTTGGGAAGTCCTAGGATCCTATTGTGCTTTGTTTTGTGGCAAAATGGTTAGTTATGTGAGCTTGGTTTTATAGTAACAACTTGGGAAGTCTTAGGATCTCATTTATGGTTCAATAGAGCTATGTTAGCTAAATTTGTGATACTCTTTCTTGAGCCTTGTGTTATGGCTGAAGAATGAACCCAAGACAAGTCAAGAAAACTATTTTGAAAATCACCTTCACATGTTAGCATTGGAATAAAGGTTTTTACACATAAATGGTTGTAACCAAAAATCAAGAATGTTTCTCTTACTACATATAGAACGTGGGGGATTTGCAAGAGGAAAAGACAAAAAGATGAAATTTTTATTTAAATATGTATAGGTATATGTATGTGTATGTATCTAGTAGGGTGGTGTAGTTGCGTGCATGCATAAACGTCGTAAACGCGTAACGAATGTGTTTTAAGTAAAACTTCAAAAATAAAAAATGTAAACTTATTAAATGTGTCGGAAATAGTCAGATGACATATATTTTATGTAGACTTGACCTTTTATAATACCGGTTAACGTTTAAAAACATTGTTTGGGTTACGCAATTTGAATTAAAAGTTATACGTAAAAGTGAAAATTCAAGTATCCAAAGTAAATAGTTTTGAGTTTGAGGTTGAGTAAGGACCTGAAAAATTCGGGTTTTTATAATAGCTATCCAAACTAACTAACTAATAAAAACATATCTCACAATAATTTTCACAAGTGTCTCTAACGAGACTTGAACCCACATTGAACCTACAACGAAAGCGATATCCAATAATCTTAGAATGCTTTATCACTGAGTAATGATAATGAGATATAACTAATATGCTTCAAATAATTCCCACTTCATTCATCATTTCAAACACTGCATATCTCAATCTCCATTTACAATCTTGTCACATGTCTTGATCTTTTTCTTAGATGTATTTTTAGGCGTTAGTGTTAGGGATGAAATTCATCTTCTTAATAGTTAACTGAAAACAAATCATCCTATTGCTTTTGTACATTCTCATATTTTATAAAGGGTGAAGTTATGACTTTATCCATTATTTTGAGTTAATTTGTTGTTTACCAATAACTGTTTTGGACAATGTTTTTATTTTTAACTTTGATTAACCATTTGTTAAACCCATTAAAGTAGCAACATTTTTATCATTACCTTTACATGTTTTTTATTTAATACTCTTATGTTTGAATGTTTATTTGATTTCAATTGATATGACAATTTAATAAATCCTTAACTATTTATTGGCAAGGTTTTTTCTAACTAAATTTACATGTTACTGGTTTGAATAAAGAATACTAGGTCATGGCTACGGGTGATAAAAATACCGCGCCAAAAAGAACCGAACCAGTCTGCTTAATCAGAACATAGGAAAAAGTTGCAAGTATGGGTGGCAATTCTAGACACGATACAAGGCACACCTCAAAACCGGCATTAATTTAAATTTGTTTGAGTTAGGGATTGACAAATTTAAAGACTTAAGCATTTTAAAAAAAAATGAAGTGATTAAACCAACTCAAAGTTTAGGGATAAAACCATTATTATTTACCATTTTACATATATCACTCAATTATAAAAACTTCAATTCTCTTCTCTTAATATCATGCCAATTCTTACTAGAATTAATGTGGTGTTGCACAACTTCATAATGTTGTAGGGAAAGAACTTCGAACACTTGAAGCTCAGACTAAATGATATAAAGAAGGCTACCAATAATTTTGATGACGAATACATCATTGGGTGTGGCGGATTCGGTAAAGTATACAAAGCAGATCTTGAACATTTTGATAGCAGTAATTCCTCGTCAAAGGAAGGGGTGGATAAATGCGACTTACCTAGAAAACGAAGCACGGTAGCCATAAAGCGCATTATCAATCCAAAAGGAGAACAAGGGTTCATTGCAGAAATTGAAACTCTAACTAGTTGTAAGCATGAGAATATAATATCTCTTCTTGGTTTTTGTTATGAAGGTAACGGTTCAATGATCCTGGTTTATGAGCATGCTTCGAAAGGAAGTCTTGAAAGCTATTTGGGAAGCAGCGAGAAAATGGCTAATCTTAATTGGTTGCAACGTCTAAATATATGTCTTGATATTGCACATGGTTTGAATTACATTCACAACAACACATATGATGGCAAACAAAAGATGATACACCGTGACATCAAAAGCGATAATATTCTATTGGTAGATAGTTGGAAGGCTAAGATTGCGGATTTTGGGCTCTCCAAATTCCACCCAACAAATCAAGCGGCCAGCACTATCTATACCAATACGATTGCTGGTACATATGTGTATTTGGATCCAGAATATGAGAAGGATGGTAAACTAAATAAGAAATCAGACATTTACTCGTTTGGAGTAGTGTTGCTTGAGATCTTGACTGGGAGGTTGGCCTATGATAATGCATACACCAAGGTGAATGAGAAGGGAATTGCACCCATTGCACGTGAGCATTTTAAAAATGGAACGCTAATGGAAATTGTTGATCACAAGATAAAGGAGGAGACCGATGAAAATAGCTTTTCTTTGAGTAACGGACTAAATAAAGAGTCGTTGGGCATATTTTCAAAAATTGCATTTCTATGTGTGGCGGAAACCCAAGCACAACGTCCAACAATAGAAGTTGTCATCAACGAACTCAATAAAGCATTAGACTCTCAGGTAAGTTGATATTTAAAAAGATTTTTTTTTTAATTTCTTCGTATTCTTGATAGTAATGTGTGACATTTCATACATTATACTTTGTGTGAACAACATCTTCTCAAACTTTTATTCAATATACGATCTTGTCGTTTAATTTTTTTTTCTTTGACTTAAGTTTTGCTATTTAATTTTTGTTTGATCTTAAACTTTATTTAACTTAATAATTTCACTTTATGGCATGCTACAATTCGCCGGTAAACCTCCCGACTCTTCTCTTCCATGTATATATGTTTTTTTTCCTTTTATTTGGATTTTGCAACAATCAACATTGATTTACAACCATAAGGTTCACATGAACTTGGAGACTGAGAAGCCAAAATGAAAAATGAAAATTCGAAGGAATTCTAGATGCAAAGCAGTTTTATTTTATTTTTAACTTAACAAATCAACTGACTGTCCAATAATTCTCAGGAGAACCACAAGGACAACCTCAAACTGTCCCTTGAAGATATAAAGTTGGCCACAAAAGGTTTCAGTCAAGACAATATCATTAGACATGGAGATTCTGGGAATGTATACAAGGGAGATACTCATAGTACTCATGGAGATAACATCATTGTTGCAAAGCGGTTGCATAAGAAGTCGGATCAAAGATATGTTTTGACAAAGCTGGCAGCTAAATTTGTGACAGAGTTGGACATCCTTATGGAGTATAAACATTCAAATGTCATTGATCTTGTAGGCTACTGTGATGAAGAGGATGAAAAAAATTTTGTATATGAATATGCATCCAGAGGTAGTCTTGATAAGTACTTGAGCGATGATAGTCTTACGTGGGTGATGCGGCTTAAAATATGCATCGATATTGCAATTGGGTTGGAGTTTCTTCATGGAACTGTTTCACGTCCAGATATGGTAATACATAGGGACATCAACAGCAGCAACATTCTACTATTTGATGACTGGAAAGCAAAAATTACCGGTTTTGGGCTTTCCTTAGTATGCCCTACAAATCAGAATGTCGACTATGTCATCAACAAAGTTACAGGCAAAATCGGCTATCATGACCCACTATACTCGAAAACGGGCTTCTTAACCAAAGAGTCTGATATATTCTCACTGGGTGCGGTTTTATTTGACATATTGTGTGGGAAACTATCATCCGAAAAGATAGATGATGAGTATCTTTATTTACCCTTTTTGGCTAAGCACCACTATCATGTTGGAAAACTTGATAAGTTAGTGTTTGAGGGTATCAAAGAACAAATTGTGCCACAGTCATATATGACCTTTACAAGGATTGCCCTTAAATGCTTACATCACAGGAGAGAAAGACGACCAACAGCTGATGAAGTGGTCATACAACTCAAGAAAGCATTGGAATTTCAGGTAAGTTTCTATATTTTGGCAAAATTAGCTAACTGTTGATTCATATATATCTAAACTATGGCCTTTAACTGTTATATAAACTGTAAGAAAGTAAATGTATGAAACATGAGATTATTAATTTATTAATGCATATACAGGAGGATTATGAGAAATGGGGACCCAAATTGCCTAAGGACTATAAAGAAATAATCCAGATGTCAGAGTGCCCTGAAATCTATTTTACCATCAAGAAAGAGGATCTTTACAACTTTTTTTCTAAGGGAATCCTCCTTCAACAAGACAGAGTGGTAATCAGTTCATATTGTATCTCGTTTATTTGGTGTTTTCCAGTTTTCTATACATCTTTTCCTTTTTGAGGGATAATTTGAGATCACACATGCGTTTGCACATAATAATAATTGAGTCTGATTTATATTTTATTTTATGTAACAGTTGCTGTCATTTGATGGTAATGGAGAACGAAATAAAATGGTATCGGCGGAAATGTTTTCTTACATAAACAGTTGTCCACATGAGTGGAAATCTCTTCAAGAATCAAGGTTATTCTCTTTACCTCTCTAAATTTATCAGTACATAAGTCATAAGCATACACATGCATTTCTGTTAGATGTATATATATTTTTTTCTTTGAAAAAATGTTGTTACTTTACCGTGTTATGCATGACAAGCTATTTACGGGAGCATAATAATTAGTTTACAGCCTACCTATGTATTTTGAACTTGCATTGTGGTTCTTTTTTCTTGCAGTGTTGTGTATAATAGAATAGAAAAATTTTCCAACAAAGGTACTTTTTCGCTAGTCAAAATGTGAGGATTTGACAAATACCTTTTTTTTTTTTGATAAAAAAAAATTATCTTATTTTCATGAACTGGATTTCTTAGTCCTGCCGATGTGAGAGAGAGTTATAAATGCCCCATATTGATAAACTCGGTGCTTTATGTATTATACTATTAACGGGTAAATATCTAACAAGGTTTCAGTTTTTTCTCAACTAATTATAAAAGTCACATATTTGGTATATGGGTATTATGTTTAAAGTTTCGTAGCTGGATTTTTTTTTTCAATGTAGAGGGGTACAGCTATATCCCCAATTTTGGGTCCTCTGTTCTAATGAATGTGATTTTGCTAGCATCTTGCTTGTCTATTTTTTATAGCTTGAATATCTGTAATATGTTCAGGTTTGGGACATTACTGGAGATGTTTGATATTTCCAATTTGAACATCGAGATAAAGACAAACGCTCAACTTCTATCTCCAAATGTTGTTTATGGGGTCTATTTAGTCTTCAAACTTAGTGATTCAAGAAAATTTTCAACTAAACCAATCTGTGTTAACCTAAAGTATAGAAAGGGACGCGAAAGTCTACATGCATATTTCGCAACATGGAGAGACAAGGACTGGATGATGATTGAGTTGTACCAATTCTTGAATCAGAACGAAGATACTGTTTTTGAGTTTCTACTTGAGAGCTTTTCATCACACTATTGTGGAGAAAATGCAGTTTATGTTGAAGGCATTGAATTTCGAGCAATTGACAAAGTAAGTTTGAAAATATATCCGTGGTTCCATTATATAATCTTTTTATTTATATTATACCAAGAGGTCAGATGGATGCCAAAAAATTAAACTAAACCCATGTTCTATGTTGCATATTTAACATGGTTTGCACACAGGTGAAACAGGTAGAAATCGGAAAATTGAAGGAAGTTCAACAAGTCTTGAAATCAAACATCAATGTGGATCAGGTGCAGCAACTTCCAACTAACTTTGAAGAAATATTCAAGATATGCAAAAACTACGACGAGTTGTTACGGTTGGTAAGTCGACGAAAAGAAACTTCTTGTGCTTTCGGCAAAGGCAGCTTTACACAAATTCTCTAATGTTGATCTTTTTACTTCAAAACCATCAGCCCAGTCCAGGTTCGATTTATATATTATAGCTAATTATGTTACAGTTTCCTTTAACTAGGGGCGGCAATTCCTGACACTACATGAAACACGACCAAAAACCGATACGAAAATAAACGGGTTAGGGTTGGGTGCAAACAAGTTTCGGGCCATGTTTGGGTTCAGTGGGATAAACAGGTCGACTTGCCAACACATTTAACCTATTTAACCCGTGTAACAATTAAAGATTCGTGAATAAATGTTTGACAATAGTTTAACTTCTTGGATTTAGTTTCGTGTGTAGATATATTACTTCATCCTTAATCTATCCTACATGCAGATTTCAAGAGGTGATTGAGCTTTTACCACAACAAGTATTTCATCTCAATTGCACAATCAAAAGTCAAATGTTGTCACCGGATACACAATATGTGTGTTACCTTGTATTCAAGCTTTCAGAAAAATGCAAGGGGCTGCATTGTCCGGTAGAAGTACGAGACGTACTCCACAAAGAAAACAATGAGGCTGAATTTGTTTATTTTATAACCCCAAGCCCATTGAACATAAATGGTATCACTCGGGTTTCAAAACAAAGGGAGGATGGATGGATGGAGATTCAAGTGTGGAAATTTAACTCAACTCATGAATTCAAAGATGACTCTCTTTCTATTGATATGAAATTTACAACTCATGAAGGAACTATGTCGGCCTCATTGTATGTGGCCTCGAGTTCGACCAATGTTTCTGAAACAACAATGATATTTAAAGGCAAAGAGAAATGAAGAAAAGGCTGCAAGATGAAGTTCCCAAACCCACATACATTTAGCCTAAAAAGGCGAAAAGATGACAGTATGTCCGATTTTGCTATGATTACGCATGGCTCGCATCCCATTCTACGATTTTGCTCTTGTTAAGATATGGCTTTGCATATGGTTTGTAGGTCTTATTCTTCCATGTTCCGTCTGATTCGCACCGGTTGTGCCTTCGCTCTGGTTACGTTATGGTTCTCTGCCTGATTCTACCATGTTCCGTCTGATTCTGTTTCGTCTACATATGCTTAATTTTGTTTGTGCATGTGTCTGCAAACTGTTCGGTATTGTGAGATAAGGATGATTTGATTGATTGAAACAATGATACAATGTACAAATATATAATCAAATGAGGAAGGATCTAGAAGCGGGCTTGAGCCCGTTACAATACTAATACACAACAATATGGGCTAACACTCCCCCGCAGGCGAAGCGGGATGACACCGGACGCTGAGGCTGGAGCGAAATTCTTCAAACAGAGAAGACGGTAATCCTTTCGTGAAAATATCGGCATATTGGTAACGAGAGGGAACATGAAGAACCCGAACTTGACCAGTGGCAACCAAGTCACGAACAAAATGGATATCAATCTCTATGTGTTTTGTTCGTTGATGTTGAACCGGATTACATGATAAGTAGACTGCACTAACATTGTCACAGTAGACTAGCGTAGCGGAAGATAAAGGAGTGTGCAGCTCACGAAGTAAATTCCGTAACCAACAAGTTTCAGCAACAGCATTTGCAACCCCACGGTATTCTGCTTCGGCACTAGAACGAGATAGAGTTGGCTGTCTCTTAGATGACCAAGCTAGAAGGTTGTTGCCAAGGAAAACACAGTAGCCGGAAGTGGATCTTCTAGTAGTGGGGCAACCAGCCCAATCCGCATCAGAATATGCTACCAAGGATGAAGTAGAAGAAGCAAACAACTGTAACCCATAGTGTAATGTACCCCGAACATACCGCAAAATCCGTTTAAGAGCTGATAGATGAGGCTCTCGAGGATCATGCATATGAAGACAGACCTGCTGAACTGCATATGATATATCTGGGCGAGTGAATGTAAGATATTGAAGAGAACCTGCAAGACTCCGATATAATGTAGGGTCAGTGACTGGATCACCATCATCCCCCAGTTTAGACTCTGTGTCAACAGGAGTCCGACTGGGATTACAATTAACCATATGAGCTCTCTCCAAAACCTCAAGTGCATATTGCTTCTGAGATAAAAACAACCCTGTAGAATCACGAGAAACAGAGATACCCAAAAAATAATTAAGTGGACCTAGATCAGTCATAGCAAACTCCTGATGTAAGGAACTAATAATCCGTTGTAACAAGCTATCAGAAGAAGCTGTAAGAACAATATCATCTACATATAATAATAGATAGGCAGTATCCGTCCCACAATACGTATATAAATAATGAAGAGTCACAGCGACTATGAGAAAATCCAACCCGAGTGATGTAAGATGCAAATCGCTGAAACCATGCTCTAGGGGCCTGCTTGAGCCCATACAGAGACCGCTGCAATAAACACACATAATCTGGGTGAACAGAGTCTCGAAATCCCGGAGGCTGATGCATATAAACTGTCTCAGATAAGTCACCATGCAAGAAAGCATTCTTGACATCAAGCTGATGAATCGGCCAATGTCGAGAAGTAGCTAAACTCAGAACAGTCCGAATAGTGCCTGGTTTAACCACCGGACTAAAGGTCTCATCTACATCAACTCCCTCTAATTGATTACTACCATTCGCCACAAGACGAGCCTTGTACCGACTAAGAGTGCCATCAGCCAAATACTTATGGCGAAAAAGCCACATAGAGCGAATAATGTTGGTGTCAGTGGGCCTAGGCACTAGAGTCCAAGTTTTGTTCTTAATAAGTGCAGTGTATTCATCACGCATAGCATTTTGCCAATTTGGATCAGTATACGCATCACGATAGGTTTTTGGTAATGGTGAAACCGAAGACACGTGCATATTGAGACGCTCAGTAGGACGATTAGTCCCGACACGAAATCGTGTGACCATAGGATGAATCGAGACAGGGTTAGGGTTGTGAGGAGGGTCCGGGATAATGTGTTGGTGTTGGTTTGCGGGTGGTGATGGATTTGGTGTATGTTGTTGGGCGGCAGGTGGTGTTGGGGATGGTGATGGGTCATGGGCTGCGTCATGTTGGGATGTATTGGGATTGGTGGGAATTGGTGTAGTTGGCTCGTTTGTGGGTTGAGGAATAGTGGGTTGCACGAGGGGGGCGGGTGGAATGGATGGAGGATTTATATCGGGTGAGTCATCCAAGAAATTGTATTTGGGTGCCGATGTTGGTTTAGAAGTGCCATATGGAAAAACAGTTTCATCAAAGGTCACATGGCGAGAAATGATTATTTTATTATTGTTTAATTCGAGGCAACGATACCCACGATGATTTGAAGCTTGACCCAAATAGATGGAGGGTGTGGCGCGTGGCTCAAGTTTGTGATTAGGATATAAGTGGGGGTAACATAAGCAGCCGAATGTGCGTATAAGGCTATAATCCGGGTTTTGGCCAAACAGTCGGGTGTAAGGGATTTCGTTAGCAATAGCAGTGGATGGCAAGAAATTGAGTAAGTGAACAGCCATATTGAGAGCTTCAACCCAAAATGTTGGTGGAAGGTTGGCCTGAAAAAGCAAGGTCCGAATGAGATTATTAATGGTGCGAATCATCCGTTCAGACTTGCCATTCTGTTGTGAGGTTTTGGGGCATGAAAAGCGAAACTGAATGCCCTTGTCGGCAAAAAGTGTATGTAGGTTACGGTTGTCAAATTCACCACCATGATCACACTGAAAGGACCGGATTTCACACTTAAATTGAGTGTTAACATAATTACGAAATATTACAAATTTGGACAAAACATCAGATTTGTTAATTAAAGGGTAAACCCAAACAAAATGCGAATAATGATCCAAGAATAATACATAATACTTGAAGCCCGAAAGACTCGGAATTGGTGAAGTCCATACATCCGAGTGAATGATGTCAAAACAAGCATTAACGACAGTATTGGAACTAGCAAATGGAAGTCTAACATGTTTGCCAAGTGGCGGGCATGACAAAGCACGGAGGCTTCTCTTTATTACATGAAATGAGATTATTTGAAACTAGGCGCGTAACACCGCTCACGGATGTCCAAGACGGCGATGCCACGTATGTTGGTGACTAGGAGAGCTTGAGGAATGGGAGACGGAGGTGTGACAGGATAAAGGTCCCCCGTGCTATCACATCGGAGAAGAACCCGACGTGTCATGAAATCTTTAACAGAAAATCCAAAAGGATCAAATTCAACCGTACAATTGTTATCACAAACAAACTGACGAACAGAAATTAGATTTTTGACGATATGAGGGGTAATAAGGACGTTATTTAAGTAAAGTGGTCGAGAGGAGTTGGCAAAATACTTTGACCCGTATTGGTGGCAGAATAGAATGACCATCACCAACCGAGACGGATGGATACATGCACGTATTAAAACATGACTAAGACTATTAATCGAAGCATTAAGATGACAACTACTTTTGTGTCCATGTTCCGAGCTCCATTAGCGGGGTCATTAAGTGTTCCGGCATTAAAAAACTGTGGTAAAAAAGTTGCGTGTCCTGTGGGATTAAATCCCTGCTGTCCCACCAATCGACTATTATCCACCATTATAATTCTTCAATACCAACTCTTCTTTTAATTCCACCCCTGTCTTTTATTTCTTTTATTTCCACTAGCAGTTGTCCCCTTTCTTTTCTTTCTTTTATTTCCTTCGATTAAATGCAAGGATGAAATAAATGACTTTGATGTGTGGATTCAGTGACTATACACGAATCACCAACACAATTAAACAAAACAATCGTGACTTAAGCACGAGTTAGATAATGATTTGTGACCTAAGCACAAATACCAAAATACAGAAAAGAAGAAAAAAAAAAGGAAATTGGATCGGCAGTAATGATTTGGAGGATGGATGTTTAAGTTGGCTCTGAAACCATGTTCGGTATTGTGAGATAAGGATGATTTGATTGATTGAAACAATGATACAATGTACAAATATATAATCAAATGAGGAAGGATCTAGAAGCGGGCTTGAGCCCGTTACAATACTAATACACAACAATATGGGCTAACACAAACCTGGTTCCATCTAGTTTTTTTTTTTTTTTTTATCAATTCTATTTTGAGTTTTATTTGTCAACCTCTCAGTACATCTTAAAGTAGCATTTTTGAGTTTGAGGAGATGTTAACTTAATACAGGTTTGTTTGCCCGTAATAGTTTTGTAAGTTCGTTTTCTATTTAATCTCAGTACTCTCATTTTTCGCTAACAAAATCAAGTTATGTAAATCTAATTTGTTATTGGTTAAATTCAATTCGGTAGGCCTTTGATGCCGGGCTATGAAGAGGATGTGACTACATTTCCTTGTACTGAAATAACACAAGCCAAACCATAGTAGCAGTCCACTCTAGACTCACCAAGTCTGATTCAGAGTGGCCATCCAACAAGCCTTCATCAATGCAAACAGACATCTATCTAGACTAAGGATATAGCAACACATTCACCCTGTTTTAGTCCAGCAATTAATATGATTAGAAACATTTTTAAAAACTGGATTGGAAAGGTATCGTCTAAACTTTAAAAAGTCCATGCACAAGCAATATCTAAAAAATAGTATTTTTGAAAAGTATATTGTTATTCATCAACTTCTTCAAGCCTATCATCATCATGAGTTTTAGGGATTTTACTGTGCATTTTTCAACCCGACTATCTTTACCAAAAGTTGTTTATAAAGGGGTGTTTGGGAGTGGTTACCTTTTTTCTTGTTTATATTTTGAGATTTTTTTGATTTTGAAAAAAACATTTTATGGTGATTGTTTCAAAAAGTCACAATCTTAGGCCATGCACAATGGAGTCATCACCACCCATGGTAGGCACTCTCCATGCGTGGTTTCCCATGACGGGTGTCTACCATCGCGCACGTTGAAGAGAATTTTGTGTTGCTTTGATGGTGAAGACCACCTAACAAAGGGCACTTATGTGCGACGTAGAACATTGAACAAAAGGCTGCTTTCGGAAAGAATTCTGGTAAGACATGCATTTACAATTATGACATTTTACTATAGTCCATCAAAATTCTCAAATCTATCTAGTTTTTCACAACATCAGCATACATATATACAACAGTTTACTATCGAGACAGCAAAACCTACAAAGTTGCAATTGATCCAGATAAATATGACACCGTTCGTTTTCTAGGATTTATGAGTACTTCATTTATAAAAATAAAATAAGTTCAGTATCACAAAACTCAGAATACAAGACTGTCACATATAAAATCCTTATTATGTCCTAACAAAAAATACTAATGATACAATAACAAATGATGGAGAAACAAGAACTATAATCACCTCCTCCATGCTTCATGTGTACACCATTTTGCACAGCACATGTTACGCTCGAGCCTCCTGCTTCTGTATACAAAGTAACAAAAACTTCAGCTTCACGTAATTTTATAGAAATTTTGATCCAAAGTCGAATTCTGCAGCTGTAGAAATTTTACCCATTTACTTAGAAGTTGGGCTGATTTGGGTAATTCCTATCTCCAATGGGTCAAATGGGTAAAGTTTAATAATAGTTTGATTAGACGCAAGTCACCCAAAGTGTGTCAAAATCCTAAATCATTTTGTTTAACTATAATTAAATTATTATGTTAAGGCTAATGATCAGATAAAAGCGGGTTTTTGTGTGAGAAGAGAACCAATGATTCAAAAGGAAAAAAAATCAAAAAGTTTCACAACAGAGGAAGGTTGACTCATTACTTAACCCACACCTATCTCGGACGGACACTCTAGAAGCATTATAATTTATATCTATTTTCGGGATAATGAAGTATAATACTTTTTAACTCCATACTCGAGTAGTGGTCAATCACATCAAATTCACGAAATTTAAGCGAGTTCTGAACACAAGTGGTCGATTTGATCATGCCAATAAAAATGGAGTAAACTAAGGTATTCCGATGAAGATTAACGTAGTGACAGAGATAAGCATTAGCACGAGTATGTGACAATCAAATCTTTTCGTTTTTACATAACTTCATACGATTAGACAAGGTATCGATGGCCATAACATTTCCAACTACTTTGCCTATTTAATTGTTCCACGGTACCCATAAACTCAAACTTCAAAATAAAGGAAGATGGGATATAAAAAGATACATACCTACGGCAGCTCCCGAGACAATTAAGATTTTTCCATAATATCCCTAAGTAAATCCTTAGGTGCTGCAAATGAAAAGTAGGATAAACTCATAAGAGAATGGAGATGGTAAGATTTTAGGCATGATGGACAGGCATGAAAAGTAGCATTATACGGCTGTCCTATAAACATCTCCCCCCTGTAACAATTATGGCTCCACACTCTCCGGCTTCCCAAAGTAATCTCGTAATTTTTGGTGTGGACACAGCATCAAATACCAATGCATACGACTTTAAAGCTTCCTGCCATAAAAAATAGAAAAACTGATCTAAGTGCATACAATTATTACTAAAACATATGACCAGAAAAAGGTAGATAGCCGTACCTTAGAAATAGGAGTAACGTCTATATTTGGCTGCATACCAATTGATGTAGTGTTTGCAAGTATCGTGCCACCTTCTGGACTATAAGTACTCAAATCGACAAGAGATATAGCCTTTCCACCAATTACGTCAGCAAGTTCTCTAGCACGATGCGTGCGATGTGATGAGAAAACTTTAGTGGATGTATTAACTATGCATGTGAGAGGTAATGTGAACTATAATCAATTTTTGATGTTTTGATAAACCACTTAAATCCAAACACCCTCTAAATATGACGAGAACCATGACTTTCTCCCATACTGAACTTTAACTGAACTGATAAGAATGCAATAAAACTAGTATAATGTTTTATTTGCAATCAAATACAAGCACTAGGAATGGTAATGTGAACGATAGTTGAATCTAACCGTAAGTCCTATTTGCTATCACAGTTCTTGCACCCTTCGCTTTTGCTCCATAAGCAAGAGCTTTTCAAGACCGCCATGACACCAATAACCACAAATAGTCTACCACCAAGGGTTTGCACCATTTTGAACACCGAGCGTCTTGTGAGTTGCAACAATTTGTGCTTTAAGTGAATCTCAAATGGGTCAAATCGATCGAGCAGAAAGTAACATGTGAAATCATATGAAACTTTATAAGTGAGCAAAAGGCATTGTTTTGACCCAACCGCCCATATTATCAATTCTTTTAGGAAGTATAGAAAGAAACCTCATAGACTTTCCTCGATATCAGAAATAGCGCCTACATAGTCTGTATTACACCCATATAATGTCCCATCATTTAGTCTCCTGATGGCACAATTGACCGCTCCTATTGACTGTAACATACAATCAATAACACAATACATTAAACGCCATACTTTTATCATTGTCTGCATATTGTTTGATGGTAAAGCTTTTTATGACAATGAAAATTACCTTTGCAACCGGATCAACCTCATCACAACATTGAAGTAAAGATTCTTTGTGAGGAATTGTACAACTGCAAACAATAATGATACATTTTACTCATTTAAATATGTAGAAATAAGGGTTTTTTCCCTTAAAATATCAACACACTTGCACATGTGTGCCCTGAGTCACAGTACTTTTATATAAAATTTGAGTCAATAAAAGATGGGCTAGATGACTTTTATATAACATTTGAGTCAATAATAGTACTTTAGACGGTCCCATGACACAAAGAAACCGATTTTATGCCAACAAGAAGAAAACCTTAAGCTCAACATCGATATGATCAGCTCCTAATTCCATTGCTAAATGAAGAGCAGCCAATCGACTTTGTTCATCTCCGTCATACTGACCACCTTCCCATGTTGGTCTAAAAACATAGAATCGAAACATTTTCGGCAAGATAAAGTGTTCTGACGTCATGTAATATGGACTAGATTAATCAAGAAACCAATAGCCCTGATTGTCCTAAAGAAAAATATAAATGTCCCTTTTTGTAAGAAGGATTCATAATACTAATATCGAAGGAGTTGTCTGACTTCAGGGGATGTTTGGTAATGCTTATTAAAACTGCTTATGCTTTCATGAAATAAGCAATTGCTATAACAGAAGGCAATGCTGCAAAAAGTCTGTAGATAGGCTTCTACATTAACAAAACCAGATAATCAAATATCGATTTGTTTAAGTTTCTGGCAATCAGCTAATTAGTGATTTAAGACGTAAAAAATAATCAGAATAGGATATGCTGTTTGAATAGGCAACTACGAAACTGTTACTTATAGCTGTTGTTTATTACACCATCAAATGAGCCTATAATCATATCCAAACACTTATTCTGGCGATCTCATGAATCAAAAGCGCAACAAGGGTGTTTGGCATTACTAAGTTAAGCGACTTATGCTCATAACCGAAGACCAACTTATCCAAAACAACTTATTTCACCCTAAGGTTAAACTTGCGATACTGAATCCACTAACAATAACCAGTTCAAACTAAACAATCTGAAACATCTTACTGAAAATACCTTATTTCACCCCTAAACTAAGTAGATAAGCAGTCAAATTTCTTCATCTGCTCAAAAAACATAATAAGCAGATAATCTGTAATAAAAACAATTCAAATTCTGAAACAATCCAATTCAGTATACTATCAGAAGCAGACCGCATTCGTATTATAACAGTATCAAGGAGATCATTAGCATAAGCACATATCATATCCAAACACTCAAATCTGCTTATCTACCACATCAACGAAATAAGGGATGTTTAATATTACTATTTTAAATAACTTATGCAAATAACCATATAATCAACTTATTCAAAATAACTTATTTCAATCTAAGAGTAAAGTTATAATACCAAATCCAATTCTATTCTTTTAGTATAACATTTGACTCGTAATAAGATCAGCATTATAAAAATGTGAATTTTTATGAATGGCCCAAACTGTACACAAAAAGACTTTGTTGAAAAACCCCTAGAAATAAATGCTCTAAACTCCATTAAAACCAGCTGATCTGAAAGCTTTATTGTATAGTAAGAATTTTAACAAATTGATGAAATTAAAAGATGGGTTGAGTGTAAGAAGTGGAGATATTACATAAAAATGTGAACTTTTTGTGAATTCAAGGTTAATTTTGTGGGATTGAAAAGGAGATTTTAACAAAAACCATTAATGCAATTTAATACACCCATTAAGTGAAAAGAACAAATTATTAAGCCTATGGTACACACTAGATATCACAAACTTCTTTCCCATGGTCACAGTTTATGCATCATCGACCAAGTCAAGTTTCAACAACCAACATTAAGAATCAGAAAAGCCAACAACTTCAACCACAAGCCAAGAACAACAACGTACAAACGAAACAAACTACTAGACACAAAAAATAAACAATACACTATCCTAAAACCCATTCAACCTCATTCCATCTCCATCACCAAACAACAACTAAAAAGATCTCAGGTTACCACTTATCTCATGAGAAATTGGAGCAACCAAACCATGAATTCAACATACCATATCTCATGACAGCTTGTGGTATTTTGAGTGCAAGAGGAGTAAAAAGAAAGACCCAGACATTCGCTAGACAAATTCGACCTCAATAAATGACTCAAACTAACACGGAAACCACATAAAACCCTTTTTTCTTTTTTTTTTTTTTTTTTTTTAGTAAAAGAGGGCTCTATTAAGGGGCTTTATTCCATTTTATGTATCTGTAGTAGTGGCATCTACTATTCCTTTAACTCTCAACTACACTTCACAACAAACACAATGCAGAAACATCTTCTATCGACTTAATCTAGAATCATCTAATCTCCACAGATTTAACAAAATAATATAAACCTCTTTTCAAGCCGAATAAGCACGTAATTTTCTCTTGACTACGATCTCAGTTCCATAACAATTTATAACTAACAAACACATTTCACACAATTTCACTATTCCTCTAATTTGAAACTACACTTCATAATAAACAAACAGCAGAAACATCTTATATCAATCGAATCACAATTCAGAATTACCTAAACTAGACAAACTAATCTCACTTCCATATCAAATCACATCAGAGTAACTGTCTTAACAACCTCCTACGCTTTTAGCATATACACATCTTCTATACATCAAATCAACACTTGAACGCGTTATCAATGAATATATGCAAATTGAGTTCTACCTATGATAGGATACCAAATCATTTTCAATTCCTAAATTTACAAATTATAAACAAAACGCGGCTAGTAAGAAAACCAAAAGTGGTTCCTATTCTCACATGCAAGTGATATCATTTTCTCACATTAGCGTTTCTTCCGAAAAAAAAATGTCAAACTTTTAAAATTTCTTACAAATTACACATAAGTATTCACCAACACATCCTAATCGATAATTTGCTTAAACAACAAACTATTTTTAAAAATGAACATCTAATAATAATTCAAAATAAAAAATCGGTTTTGATAATTATACCTTTGATGTGCAGCTAACTCGTAGTCAAAATGGAAACCCTAACTGATGCAATTGGACCCTAGCTTGTGTGATTTAATACCCTATAGATTCGTTGATTATATCACTAAAATCGAAACCCTAGGTGGTGCGATTTGAAACCCTAGGTGGTGCGATTGAAATGGTGAATGATTTAACCTTCAATTTGAACTGGTGCGATTTGAGCGAGTAAGAATAAATCATTGAGGAGGTGTTGGTGATAACTGAATAAGGGGGTGTTTCTAAAACAAATGAAAAAAGAATGCATACAACTTAGACTTGATTATGTGCAGCCTAACTATTTTTTTTCTTTGTGTATATTGAACTTTCAAAATTCGATTATTGTATGTATTTTGTGAACATTTTACTCTTAATTTTTTCAAATTTTCGAAGGGTAAAATGGTCATTTTACAAAGCGAAAGTCACAAAATACACATAATGATCGAAATTTAAAAGTTCGGTACATACAATAAGAAAAAAAATAGTTGACTACACACAATCACATAAAGTGTCAAGTTCGATACATTTTTTTGTTATTTGTCCTTCTTTTTATTTCTAAGAGGCTTACTAATATATGTGTGTCCATGTCTATATGAGCCAGTTATTGGGGAGGAGGAGTTAACATTTCATGCCTTGTGGGTATAGAGGAAGTAAGAGAATTTAGTGGGTCCTACTTAAAAAAGAAATACCATTAAATGTTTTGTGGACCCAATCCATTAGCTAAAGGTAAAAAGAAACACCTCCTAAGTTTTGGACGATGTAGTCAATATTTGAGTTCTTAAGTTTTCTAATAATTTCAAAAGAGTTCCCTTGGGTTCTTATATTTGGCAAATGAGTCCCCAATTTTTATATAGAAAAAGTCCACGCTTATTTGTATTATCTAGGGCTGAGCATGGAAGGTTCAAAACCGACCGAACCGACAAAAACCGACCCGACCCGACAACCCTTCAGTTCGGTTTCGGTTCGATTTTTTACAATTTTCGGTTTCGGTTCGGTTCGGTCTGACCCAAAACCGACAAAAACATGCACAAACACACGTAAACCGGACCGAATCGACGGACCCCGACAATAAACCGAACCGAACCGACCATATTCGGTTCGGTTTCGGTTTAGGTTTTTTATAGTTTTCTGTTTTGTCAGTTCGGGTCGGTTCGGTTCAGTTTTGGGCCGACGCTCATATTACCACCTACTTATCCTTCTAGCAGATATACAGTGTTTAGAGCATGGATTATTTATTACCACCTACCTATCCTTCTGCCATCATATTTCTTTTTCATTTTATTTACTTATTAGTGCTTTTGGGCGTTGCTTATTTATTACCATCTACCTATCCTTCTAGCAGATATACCTTTGTTTAGAGCATGGATTATTTTGTATAGTATCGATTGTAACCGTGTACTTTTTTCATATTATCTCCACACTTTTATTTGTGTACAACTAGAAATCCCACACTTCTAGACGTATATAGTTTCTCTATGATTATGAATGTGAAAAAAACCTAAAAAAAACTTCACCCTTATGCTACCGTGGAGATATTGGCATGTACAATCGAACTTTTTTTTGTAGAAATTCTCAAGTTTCCTTTTACGCCCGTCATTATACATTAATACTACATCTACAAGACAACATGTAGATAGAATGCCATTTTTATAACCAATTCGATGCTGATAGTTATCATACAACACCAAAATGCCATAATTGACAAGACGACTTGAATTACTTTTTTGAGGGATTTATTACGCTAATTTTTATTACAAAATGATCCAAGATTGCCACTTAATGAACTACTTTCTGCAACATTTAAACTCGAAAAAAAGAAAAAAAAAATGCATTTTGAAGTAGCAACCTACTCCAACATTCAAACAAATATTTATCGAGATATTAGAACTTCAAAAGTTAAACATATCCGTACACTATATGATTCTAATTACTACATATAGCCCTTAGGAGTGCTTTAGATTGCTTGTCTAACCAGCTTATGGTTCTAAGCAAGCTTAGGGTGTTTGAAGTAGCATACTTAAGAAGCTTATAAAACCAACACCAAGGTGGTGAAGTGGTTGAACGGGTCTTGATGTCCTCACAAGAGGTCTAATGGGATACCTCGATTAGGCCGCGTACATTGAGTCCAAGACTCTCCCTACCCTAATAAACTCAACTGGGAAAGGCTTACCCGTTTTCCCATTTACTAAAGTACCTTATTGACTTCTTTCTGTTTCAAACATAACATGAGGTTATGTTATTTTGATTATTCCTTTGTAGTCACCATAAAACATTTATTGTTCTTGTTAACTATAAAAGAGTATAAGAGAATAATTGCAAATTAGCTTTCAAATATTATCATATAATAAAACATATCTATTTACTACTGAAGTTGCACAATTTGCAAAACACATGCATACCATTACTCAATTAATCAAATGCCTTATAAGCAAACAAAAACATATGATAAATTAGGATAATCTTAATGAGACAATTTGAATCAACTAAGATATTCTTTTCGTATACTTAATAGCTCAATTATTCTTTGACAACTATAACAATAATATTGCAAACTTTACAATAATTTCGGCATACATTTCCTCCTTTGTTTGTAATATGTCTAACTTACACAAAAATGCTTCTACGATATATTGGCACGTTTAATGGCTCATCAAAACCTTATCATGAATTTGATTATACATGCTTCAATTATGTCCATAATTAACTATGATACATTAATCAAATAATATACATTGTGTCACACGGTGGGGCATATTCAATGTTAATGACATTTTTATATATATATAAGCTTGTTTTTATTTCTATCGGCAATACGAATTGTTTTTATTTCAAATCTTAAGGAGATGCGTAACACAATATTAAAACTTTGCTAATCACTATAAGACAGCTCAACACCAATATTCAAATAATAATAGCTTATAGTACTTTTTCATACACACGAACTTTTCTCAATTTGCATCAATAATCAACTATCTGATGCCACATATGTATTATTGTTTCAGAACAAAATTCATTTTTTCGTTATAACGAACTAATATAACGGATTGAAATTAATGTCAAGCAAAAACTACAATTATTATAGATCATGTAAACATGGCAACATATATTCTTACTTGACAAAGTGATATTAAAATATTCTCCATTATCCCACCGTCATAACATACTACGTATACAGTGAATGATATATAGCATGTAGGTAAGAAAAACAAGCAAAACACTTAAACAACATTAAGCTGCTTTGATATTCTAATCTTATATGTAAAAAACCTAATTATGTCGTAAAAACAAGATTGTATATGAAAATAAGATTATGTAGTCCAAATCATGTTATAGTTCACATCTAATTTGTTATATGAATGAGTGACAGAAACAAAGTAAAATGTGACGCAAATCTACGACATGATATAAAAGCAAGTCAAACAATATTATATTAACTTTACTCATCGTTAACACAAATCCCATATTTATATTTTATAATAGGATCACAACTAAAGAAAAAAATATTTATCTCACAAAATCACGAATTTTCATTACTTCTCTTAATTCGGATAAAAAGAAAATATCATGAGGTTCATTAGCAATGTAAATTTGTACAAAATACATCCTCAAAATATAAGTATAACATCAAACAAAATATGCATATACTATAAACAATGTATAAAGTAAACTTCATAAAGAAGAAACCGTACATGTGTGTTTCAATAACCTTTTTACTAATAAAACAAAGGGTTTTAAGATTTTATCACATACCGATGTCTAAACTCGCATAAAACTATAAGATTTGGCACATGGTGTTCATCACCAAGGAAAAACAAATTTGACATTTACTTTCCAATAATTTTCAATCAATTATTTATATGTTATTATATGTAATGCTTACGTCAAGAGATCTATCATATTGCATATTGATATGTAATTAAACAGGAAGATTAGAATGGTTACCTTAGCCGTGATACCAAAGTACTAATAATCGTGAACCAAAAACTTCATCCATCTATACTCAGATTCGGTTAAATTTTAAATCACCTTTAGAACATAACGTGTTGTGAAAAAAAGATAATTGGATGAAAAGTATTCTTCAAGAGATACAATGAGTATATATAAGATAAACATTATGGTTAAGACCCTAATAGATAATTGGGTCATGGGCTTCTTATGGGTTATATGAGCATCCAAATAATATTATTTATAACATTTCTAATGTTTCTTTGGTTTTCGTGGCATAGTTGCTTTTTAGTGATGTTTGCTTTATCATTTTATAAGATATGCCTTTTTTCTTTACTACTAGAAAAAAGATGGTTTAAGTTTGGTCTCATGTCTTTGCTATCAATATAATTTCTTGTCTTACAAAAAAAGGTAATATTACTACTAGAATCGGATTTTAGTCAAGAAACACATTTAGCCACGATCAAAGTCGTGGTTAAAAGTCCACTAAACGACAAAATAAAATATTTTCAACGTTTGACTTTGAGAACCACTTTTAACGACGATAATACTGTCATTAAAACTTTTTCAAACTTTGACTATGACTTTCAACGCATATATTTGGTCAAAAAATGAAGAGGAACTTTCTCGGCCCTACGCATCGGGGACAAAGCGTAGAAGTCACTTTAGGTTATACCGGAGTGGTTCATCGTCAAAAGAACAACAATGGCTTGTAGCATTTCCTATTCATTTGTCTAGGGGATGGGATGTAAAAGAGGGCTTTATGGTTTAAAGGCAAGGGTGAACCTTCTCAGTATACCTCGCTCTTCTTTTATCCCGATTGGTTTCTTATTCCTCCATCGGTCAATATATTTTACTTACCGAAAAGAAAGACTAGTTAGGTACCGTAGGTAGAGCATATTCAACACCGGATAACCCTTGACATTAGCACCTTGGCGGTAGATCATCCCCCTCTCTAGACCTCATATCGCTTTTTGGATGGGCGGTTAAGCGCCTTTAGGGGCCACATATAGCTTTAGTTTATGTTGTAACATCAAATATTACTCTAGTTATGAATGACCCATCTATTAATGGAAACCACCCTACTTTTAGTAGATGGAGATGCGCCCCTACTTTTAGTGTCGGATGAGATAGGGACCATGAAAGCATGTGATTCAATCAAACCTTTTCGGGCAATTCCTAATGCGAAGAGGATGGTAATAAGTTAACATCTCCAACATGGCTTTAATAGCGAAGAAGATCTTTCGATTTGAATCAAGAAAGACTATGAATTTACGAGATCTTGATTCGTTGGGTGCCTTCACTGTGAACAACAGGACCCATTCGGTGATTGCTTCTTTGCCCCAACTCTAACAAACTTGTTTTTCGTTCTCACGGAATTAGGGAAATCATTATATTCTTCTTCCTTCTTTCGACAAAATATACTGAGATAGGCTTGGAAATCCCCCTTTGATAGATTGGTGGCAAATTGACCTCAAGTATGGACAAGAATGTTTGTGCCCAATCAAACACTACAATCATGAAAATACAGTCTTCGTTAAAAGTATGAAATCGTTATTTTATTATGATAACTGGGAGAGGAAATAAATAAAAAAAAATGTTAAAATCTTTAGCCACGAAACAAGTTGTGGCTAAAAGAAAAAAATATATTATTTTATTGCTAATTAGTTAATGGCCAAAAAATATTAGAAAATTTAAATTATTGACCACAAAATCGTAGCTAAAAGTAAAAAATATAATACTTTTGGCAAAACTAAAATTGCCTAAAATGCATTGGCTCGAAAATGTATATTAGCTCAACCTTTAGTGACGACACATCATAGTTAAAGGTTTAATATAAAATAACATATTCCAATTAATACTTAGAATGAAATGTAATTAGTTACTATATATATTTTAACTATATTACATTTATTGGGACTCTTAGGAATAGTAACGTGAGTCTTTTGTTTTTTTTTTTTTTTTTTTTTTTTTCTAACAGGCCTCATGGGTTATTTTCTTTTGCCTATCCAAATCGGTGCTATTCATCTTCACTCACAACATAAGCTTACCTTTTAGATCTGTTTGGGCGTGGCTCCATAAAACTATCCGGCCATTTGAGGCTCTGAGGCTATGCACAATGGGGGAGGTGAACCGAGTGGGTTGAGCAAGGTTGCCCCATTGTGGGGAACTAGGTTGGCGTGGGTTGAGCAGCAAGGATTGACAAACTAGTTTGCCCAATCTACCTAGTTTAACAACACAAACAAACAAACAAACCATTTTAATTATTTTGACTGTTTCATATTAAAAAAAAATAATAATAAAAACTTTTTTTTTAAAAACTTTACCACTTTTACATTTATTGTTAAAAATATTTGAATTAAAAAAAAAATAAAAAAATAAATAAAATAAAAAATAAATCGCAGGTCACCACTGAGGCAACAGAACTAAGTTGCCACCGTGACTAGCCTGAAAAACAATAAATTCTTCCAGCTACAGTCGATTGTGAGGGTGCGCTGTTCGTATCAACAGTGATTATTTTTTTATGTTGAATTTCTTGCCATTTGTTCCTCACGTTTTCTTTTTTCTTCCTGAATCTTCTTAATCAACCTCACACACACACCCACCCACAAAACCCAAACGAAAGCACACACACACAAATGATCGGCTCAACAAGATCTATCAATTTACGGCTGAGAAAGCAATAACAAACTGCTGGCGTCAAAAAGGTGTGATTTTATTTATCTTTGGTTGATTTTGTTTAATTTTATGGTTTTTAAATTTAGGGTTTTTAATTTTTAGGCTTTTTATTATTTATTTTTCTTATTCAAATTTGGGTCCCGTTAATTTGGGGTTTTTTTTGCCGTTATTGATTTTTAGGGTTAGCATTTGATTATGTCAGTTTTGGGTAATTTTCAATTTTTATGGTTACAGTTAGGGTGCGTTTAGTTGGAGAAAAAATTCTCTTATTTTCTATCTCTAGTTTTATAAAAATTTGGAAGGAAAATTAATCTCCACATAACATTTGAAAATATAAAAAACGCGTTTATTTTCTGTTTTGAAGAAAGGGAGGGAGGGTTGAGGGTTACAAAGGAAAACAAGGAAAACAACTAAAATTTGTTTTGTAATTTTCAATAGGGGATTTGTGTTTTGTAAAACATTTTGTTGGAAAACTTTGATTTGAACGCGATCTCTGTTTTCCTTGTTAACATTTTATGTAAAACAAGGGTGTTTTCCTTCAACTAAACATAACCTTAACTTTGGCCACCCATTGATGGTTTCGGAAGACAAGAAGAGGCACACACCTAATTGTGAAGCACTCTCACTTTGGACTTGAAATATGGCGGAACCCGGTCAAAAGTAGTGCGGGGTTATTTTATTTATATATATTTTGATGCTAATGTTTTCTTGTTAAGATTTAATTGTTTCGTTTAAAGGTGTCAAATTATTGGTTGTTTGTTATTCATTTGATTGGTAAATTATGTTGGATTTTGGGGTAGATTGAGGAAAATGATTAACGAGGTGTTTGGATTAGCTTATTTTACCGGCTTACGGGCACATTTGTATCTGGAAAAGCTCATGAGCTGGGTTTTTTTGTTTATGAGGTAATTAGGTTGAGCTTTTGTACTTGAATAGGTTGCACTCATAACCGAAAAAAAGCCGAGCTTATGAGCTTAGTGGAGTAAATGAAAAAAAAAAAAAAATACAATTGCAATGGTTTTTTTTTAAGAGATGGTTAGAGATGTGACCATAGGTGTTGTTGCTGTCATAAGTAATCATATTCAGGATATCTTCACCAAAGCACTAAAAGTTAGTGTGCTAAAAAACGATAATTACAAAAACCTATATGCGAGTACACGTAAAGGGTAATGTTATCTGTTAGTGCTTTGTAATTATCTTTTTTTACAATGTGTTACCATTTTATGCAATTTTCACCGTCTTTAATAGGTATACCGGCTCACATCCATTGCCGACCCACCCACCACCACCAGCTCACTGTCGTCGCTGACCCCACCCACCATCACCAGCTCACTTCCGTCGCCGACCTAGCCACCACCACCAGCTGTTAAAAGGTAAATGGTTTGTTTTTGTGTTTTCGAGCTAACTGATCTCTGATTCATATATCATCTGTTATTGTTTGTTGTTGTTGTTGGGGTTTAAGTGTAACCGGGTAGCCGTCAAAATATTTTTTGGATGAAATTAGTTAGTGAATATATAAAATGGAGCGAAACATTGTGTTTGGAATGCTTGATGTATAGTTGGAAACATAGCAGTATGTGTCCTTTAACAACATGCCTTTCCGTTATTTAGTTGACACCATGTAAGAATCTGAAGCTCGCCCATCGTTTATCACTTGGTTGGTTAGAAACACCATATGGTGAAATCTTTAAAATATCATCCGCGTGTATTATTAACTAAGTTTGATTTGTGGTATGGTCTATTTATTCCAGATACAGCTAACATGAGCAAAGGAACTTCCAATGGTCCGGGTAGAAATGCTGGCCGCGGACATCAAAGACACCATGGTTAGTCTCCTCTTCACATATTACATCGATAACTATTATATTCACTCCTTTTTGGCAGATTGCCTGTTTAGAGATCATAATACCTAAAAGTAACATGCATATACCAGATTTTAAAACCCTTAAAATAGCATTCGCGTGTATAATTAAGCAACTCTAATATGTAATGCATGTGTTATTAAGTAAGTCTAATTTATGGAATTAACTTAAGTTAACAATCTCAGTGAGCTTGATTATAAGCTACTTAAAATAGTTTATTGGCAAACTTTATTACCTCTGTTTAAAAAAATGCTTTCACATAGTTGGTTTTTTAGCAGTTGTGCGACTGTTGAAAAGAACCACTATGTTTGACATATGATTTTTTTTTTGGCTTTTGCAGGTATGTTGTACAAACTTTTATTACACTCATATTCCTTGATTCAAGTGGACCTGTAAGTTATTATCTTTTAACTTTGATCAATGTGTGTTAATTTGGTATGTCGTAAGTGGTAGCTATATATAATGTTAGTACTTAGGAAACGCCCTAAAAGTGTTTTGCGTGAATGAGGCTAGAAAGTGGTTCGAATTAGTTTTTTAGTATATAGTCAGTCTTTTGTTTTCCTAATGTGAGCTTCCTAAATGTGATTAACTGGGTATATGAGAGTATTAGTGAACATTTAAAAATGAATATGTCAAATAAATGTTATATTCACATGGAATATATTACAGAGTGACCACTAAAAAATTATTTCAGTTCTCAGGATATCACAGTGAAAGAGTTAGTGACCCAGATTGAATATCAGCCATTGTTTTTTTTTTATCAGTTTTTAATGTTAGTTTAAACAAAATACGCTTCGGATTATCATGCCCAATAATCAGTCTCATAAAAGCTGCACTTTTAAAACAAATATCCTTTTGGTCATTTAATCTTTATTTCTTATTCATTATGCTTATATCATTTTCCTCATTAACTAAAATTGACAGGGCTGCTATATTGGTTGACGTTGTGCAAAAGCTTGCTCAGTTAAGAGCCAAGCTTTTGCGTAAAGCTTTGCAAAAGGTTAACCTTCTTGGTGCTATCTTGATTATCAGGTCACGTGAAACCTTGATTATCAGGTCACTTATCATCTTCTAGGTCTTCAAGGTACCTATTCAAAATCAGATATAATTACAGCCTAATCGTTAATCTCATTAAGGGTTCTATGGATAAATTGCAAAGCCCAATGTTAGCGATTCTTTTGGTGTTATTGTAATAAGATTACCAACTCTTTTTGAGTTTCTTATTGGTAGATAATAGAAGTCATGTTTGATGATTGCAGACAGCGTTTCATGCACCGAAGTTTGCTACAAATTGCAAGGGGCAAACGTGTATTGGATATTGAAAGGCTTTGGGATTATAGTTTTCCTTAGATATAAAACATGGCTTAATGTAATATGTGCAAATCCCGAACGCTATAGTTTTTCCCTGAACTTTCAGTTAAGCATTTTAGCTTATCAGCTTTATATAAGCGTAGAAACATGGCAATGGCTTTAGGTTCATATAACTTGCTTGAAAAATTTACGTTTTCTAATTGTATGTTATTTTACAGGATTTAAACAATAATGGATTACAGAAGATTTAAATTATCACTTGAATTAACAGATGCATCGAGTGGGCTACCGCGCGTTATATGCAGCAACTGATGTTATCAATGCATGAACTGAACCGGTGTTGAAACACAAGTAAGGTTCTCTTTTAAAGAATTCCAGTGAAATTTGTTTACAGGATTTTAGTGCATAATTAAACGCTTAAAAAAACTAATTTTTGCGGTTCTCAACTGCAGCCTGAACCTGCAGCTGAACCAGATGTGTCAACAGAACCCGAATGTGAACAAGTAAGATCAGTGGTCCTTCGACTACTTAATATTAACCATGATTTATTTATTTAGTTGTCTATGTGGATACTTATTACATTTACTTTATGCAGTGACGTCGAACTTTCAGTCTCTAAAAAAGCTTGGAGTCAATAGGCAGTATTTTGACGATTGTCATACTCAGCTCTAAAGGTAAGCTGAGTGATAAAAAATATATCATCGTTTGTTCAGCTCTTACGGGATTAACTAGCAGCAACTGTGATGGAAGTAACGTGTTTTGATGAAATGTTAGACTTTGTTCATATGTTAGTTAAGCTAATAGGTTTAACTTAAGTACTGTCATGCTTAGGCAGTGCTTTTTGGTGTATAATAGAGTCTTGAATTGTGACGGGGTTTAGACCAGCGTCTGCTGACCAAACTTACGTGATCCGCTCACCAAATTCACACTAGAGTCTTGAATTGTGGCTGTGTAAGAGCTTGGTCAGCCCCTTGCATTTCAATGCATATCAGATGACTGAGTTTTGGGTGCTTTTGGGTGGTGAAATGGGTGGGTTTGGGCCATCAAATTGGTGGCCTCGGGGGGTGAAATGGGTGTGAGTTTGGGGGCTGAAATGGCTGACTTTTGGGGCTCAATGGGTGGGTTAGGGTGCTGTACATGGGACTCAATAGACATGGTTGCAATCAGTTTGTAGCTTTGTGAATATTAAACATCTTTTTTTACATAAAACAACATAAACTGCGGCTAAAGTTATACTAATATGCTGATGGTTATTGTTGTTTTAGGTACGAATGGATGAGCAGCGGCGAGTTGTAATAACTCATACAAGAATGATAGATGCAAGCGTTCTGTGGCCCAAGGTCGTGTGGCTAATTATATTTATACATCTTATGGACTGTTCTTTATGTCTTCTTAACCTTTGACACTATAATATTTTCATAGGTACGAGTAAAATCATTTCAAAATGTACATGGATGAAGTAAAGGAGGGCGAAATTGGGTGCACCGAACGATCAGTTATGCTGGTTTCCAGGTGGTGGTACCCATTTTAAACATGGAGCTGCTCAATACATTGAGAGGTATTTTTTAAAGGACTTCCTTTGGCTTTATGTTCTGAAATAGTGTTGATAACAAGTCTATTTTTGAAATTTGTGTCACAATTCCACAAATGTTTAAGGAGGTGTTGGAACCAGGATTACGTATAAGCAGATTTCTTGCTTCTCTAAATCTGATCGTTTGACCTTTATGTATCTGATGACTTTTGTTGTTTGAAACATTGTTTGTTTCTAGGTAATGAAATCTGAGCTAAAGATTGTTAGAAGCCATTACTTTGATTCGACAAAGGTTAGTGTCTTATCTACCAAAAACTGAAGTGGCGAGTTTTCCTTTAAGTGGAAACAATCTTTTAGTTTAACATTTTTACGGGATTGTTTGCATAGTGTCATGAAGAGCAACTCAAGTTTTTCTCACTCTAAGCATATACAATAGTAGTTAATTGGTGGTGTTTAGTTTGAGTTTCATTTTTAACCAACTGTATGATGTTAGGGCTGTTATTTGATCTGTCGTCTTCGGCAATCGATTTGCAGCTAATCCAATAGATAAACCAATGTGAGGGTTGGGTAAGCCACCACAACTAAGTATTATTGCATATGTTTGAAATGAATAAACTTGAGTTGCTCTTTATGATACTTAAGAAACAATTTCATGACTAAATACAATACAATTTTTCCTTTTACACCTGCATAAGGCACCACAACAGAATATTAAGATGCAAGTCATGTTTGAAGTTATTTAGATTTTAGAATAATATGCCCACTGCTTTAGATTGTTTTTACATTTTTAACACGGTTGATAGATCAGGCTCAAGCAAAGATTGTTATATCTGTTATGGTCTGCAATAAAATAAGCTCATAAGCCTATAAATAAACTCAAACAAACGCCCTGTAAAAGTGTTTGTGTCACTTAAATCGCTGCAATTGTTTTGCTTATTTTGGGGTTAAGTAGATGCTGATAGCCAAGGAGCTGCTAATTTGATATGAAAGAGAATTCTGGGATAAAACCATCTTATTGATATGATAGAAAAATTAGTTCACCTCTATTCTGGTCACAGTTTGGCTTTTTTCACGTGGAACAATTGAGTCAGCCGTTTTCAAGTTATAGTAAAACATTATTGGTAATTACAGTTATATGCGAATTTAATGATTAATAAGCCCGTATGCCACCCAAATTGTAATAGTAGTCTGGATTTAATGTGGTAATTTTATATATAATTTTATGTGGTGCCGTCTTTTGCAAATCAAGTAAAACTTATAAAAGTTTCTTCTGATTTGAAGGTTCATCAAATCTGTCATATTGCTTTGAAAAGAATTCGTAAATATATCAATACGGTTGAAAAAAGCAGCGAAGAGACTCACAGGTAGGTACGGTTTTTAGACATTCCGTATTCAAGAAAATAGTTTGACTAAGTTAGTTTGGGCACAAAATAATAAGAACTATCAGTTTATCAAGATATATTTTGTAAAAGGTTGGTTACAAAATATATTGTTGACAAACTTGGCCAAACTTTATGATAACGTCTATGGACCATAAACTTTAGACACGTTAGAATTTGTCCAGTCATGCTGCTTACAAATATTTTTTGAACTACTATATCCTTTAGTTTTAATGAGTCGTTATTCATGTACTGCAGTATAAGTGTTGAATATGTAATATAACAGTGGTATTATGTTCGCTTATATGGTATCAGGGAACTGCACTTGCTGCTTAAGAAGGAACATGCAAAATCATTGGCACCCTCTACAGTATTGGCAAGCGAATTGCCTAATATGAAGTAACTGATATGAAGTAACTGGCACCTGGGATTACACTTTGCAGAAATGAGTAGAGCGACTGCATTTATGTATTGATAACAATGGCTTTGACTTCGAATTCCTTTTTTTGTCTGGCTACTTTGTTTGCAACATTAGGCAGCCCTACTAATTCCGGTTCTAATGTCTGCATCCAACTTTAAAAACACACACATGCAACGCAGCAGCTCTCCACCTCGTATATTTAAATAAAAAGAAGTTTGGTATCATAAAACTAAAATTTATTAATTTATTAAATTTTATTAATAATTTTCTCAGATTAGATCGTTGAAAACTTAATAACAAGTTTAACTTGTATTCATCATGTTTGTTATAAAATAATGTGAGTCATGTAAGTCGTGTTAATGATAACCGAGATTATATATACGGTATAGGGAACGATATACGTACTGCGAGATTATGCATGCGATCTTTCATAATATCTAACGGTAATTACATATATATCCTTTCTAAACATTTAATCTTTTATATAATAAAACAAAACCCCTAGTGGGAATTTTTCATTTCAAAAAAATCAATTCATTCCTTTTTTAGTAACAATTTTTTTAATTTGATTTTCTAAAAACTTTTAATTATTAAAACACTTTAAATATTTCTATATTTGACAAAATTTATAAAATTCGTTTTATGAAAAATCAAGTTAAAAAGTATATGTCACAAATATAAAAAATTAAAACTTCAAAAAAGCGGAGTAATATACAAATATTTGAGGGGTTAAAACTAAATTTTAGACAAACAAAACTCCGCAACAATTCATAGTCGAGCGACACAAACATTAGTTTTCTTTCAAACTCACATCGAACCCTAAATCAAAAATTGGGTGAATCTGTTTTAATTTAATTATTAGTTGCAGAATATAATTTTAATAATATGTATAGAAGAACAAAAACTCAATGGTCTAAAGGTATGATTTTGTTTTAAGTTTGATTCTAAAGGGTTGTGAATTTTCTATTGATTTTGTTTTAATTTGGATAAAATTAGGGTTTGATTGAGGCTATAAGTTGATTAATAAATGTTGAAAAGAAGAAGATCACAGAGTAAGAGGATAGTTGGTTCTCAATTAGTTAGTAAATCTCCATATGGGTTCTTTGATTTCATGTTTTTTTGAGTTTAATTGGTGCTCTAATTATTTTTTTAATCCCTCATGGTTATAATTGTTGATTTATGTATAATATTTAATTATTTTTTATTTATGTATAATATTTAATTATGGTTAGTAAATCTGGGTTCTTTGATTTCATGTTTTTTTAGTTTAATTGGTGCTCTAATTATTTTTTTAATCCCTCATAGTTGTAATTGTTGATTTATGTATAATATTTGTACCTGTGTTTTGGTTTATGAGTTGAGTTTGATGTACATGTAGAAAGCAAAGATTCGATATAGTGACAAAGGACTTGAAAGTTACAACGGCGTTCTCAGCAATGGTCGAGGAACTGGAAGTGATCAGAACTAACACACCCAAAAAAGGTGATATTGTAGATGCCTTCACGGAGGTAATGGTGTCCATGGCTCATTGTGATAGAAGCCCGCGTTGGTGCTCCTCTTCATGGGTGGTGGCATGGGTTCCGGAAAGAGCACTGTTCTAAAAGAAATCCTTAAAGAGTATGTAAGGTTCACTCTTTCATCTTTTGTTAATTTTTTTAGAAAATTGTTTTATTCATGTATTGCTATTATAGTTGGTTACTACTGTTTAGCTTTAACAAACGGTATTAGTCATTTTATCGATTTTTTAGTTTGAGTGTGTTCAATAGAACTATTAACTAATGGAATGAAATTATGGCAGGGATTTTGGGCAGAGGCAACAGAAAATGTTGTTGTAGTAGAAGTTGATGCTTTCAAGGAAACAAATGTGATGTATCAAGCTCTTTGCTCAAGGGTCATCACAATGACATGCTTCAAACCGCAGAACTCCTTAGGTATACCTTCTGGCTTCAACCATCTCATCATATTTATTTATTTTTTGTTTCCATAATAACCTCCATTTCATCAGACAAACTAATGGACAGCATTGGAACTGGAGTATGCTCTTCAACAACACGTCCACCTGATTTTTGTCTATATGGTCTCAAATTTAGTTTTCAGTGGTCATGTTCTCAAGTACCTTGGATTATTGAGGTTTCTGGTCGTTCTTGATTGTTTGTTTATGTTTAAATGATTCACTCATCATACCACTTATAGCGGTCGTTGTCTGTCCATTGATCACCTTTTACAAGTTGTAATGGTGTTTTTTTTATTCAGGAAAGCTAAAGTTGAAATTCGAGTTGGTGTCGTATCAAGAAAGGACATGAACATGGCGGTTTACCATGGGTCTGACTTAGTCATGCTGGATAATGTCCTTAGTACAGTTGATGCACACGTGGCTTCTTGGATTTTATCAAATGCGATCCTTAGCCCTCTTATGAATCAGAAAACATGCATTCTTTGCACCCATAATATTCAGGTAATGACATTATGTCCTTGCTAGAATGGGTTGATTTGGGTTATTTATTATTTCTAACAGATAATCTAAAATAAAGAGTTTAAAAAGAAACGGGTCAAAAGTCGCATATCCATATTACTTCACTCTCGTGACATATAGATCAGCATCTTCATTTTAAACGCATGAATAGAAATTAATAGTTAGTTTTTAAAATAGATAAACACTATTGAATAAGCAATACAAAGGTTATTTCATTTTGTATGGTAGATAATTATAGTTTGTCAATCTGTAATTTAGCGATGAACTGAATATAATGACTGTTACCTAAGAAAATGTAATACTGACACATAAGGTGTATGTTCATATAAGATAAGTATGCTGATAGTTATTATAAATATGTAGAATCATATATATGTCGAACACATGTTCATTAAAACTAATAGTCAGTATATATCTATAAAGGAAGCTACTTCATAATGATATTAAGTGAAGGCACAAAAGAGAGGAATTTTAAAGAAGCATTAACAATGGTAAACACATACTCATGATAACGAATGTTTGAACATTATATCTAACGATAAAGGAAGTTACCTATAATGGAGTAAAGGAAAGAGACACATAACTGGAAGAGCATTGGCGTATGTGTATGCCTCATATTTGGTATATGTTTGAGTTTAGTCAATATGTAACATCTATGTTTTGTCCGTTAGGGTATCTACCTCCTGGATACATATATATAGATTGCAACCTTTGTCGCGTAGTCATTGCTCCTATATTTAAACGTATATAAAAAACGTGGGCCACTTTTATTATTGTTTATGAACACAAGCTTGAGTAATGGATGTTAAGGTCCTTTTGTACCTCATTTAACTTCATGATGACAATTTTGATTGCATGTTTCACATCTACATTTAAGGTTACAAGGTCATAGTATATGGTCTTTGTAAATTTTATACCTGGTAGAAGTGTTTGCTGCGAAACCTATATATAATTTTTATAATCTTTGTATGACAACTGCAAGAACAGAAGATGATAATCCACCTTCACACCGAACCAATTCAAGTGGGGCCGGTACTATGAGCGGAAGAACAATGGTTGTTGGGCCGCCCGTTCCCAAGAGCTCGAACAATATGGAAGAGGAGATCCTCCGTATTGAACAAGGAAGCTTATAGTTCGGTCTTGCGAGCCTTTAAAGCTCGATCCGATGCTATTACTTGGGTAAGCCTACAATCGAATGTCACCGCAAATATAGTGCATTAACGATGCATGATAGTTTAGATGTGCGTTTTCAAAGTGGTTTTGTGACTTTAAGTATCGGTGTCGATAATAAGTTAATTAGGTAATCATGTGGTTTAAGTTAGGCGGATAGTTAAATAGTTCTACATTTATGTTAATTTACTGAAAATATATCCAACAACCTTTTCTACTTGAAATCTTTTTAGAATCAAATAAACTACTTGAAAAGCCTTTGAGGATTCGACTTTAAGATCTTGAACGGTAGATTCAGGGGACGGGACTATGTGTTCCAGAGGTAGGTACACGGGACTGTCTTTGGTTTCTTCAGTGAGTTCAGGCGTAATTGTGAGTACTAACGAATCTAGGTTTTCTTTAGACATGAAGTGCAGGTTAGTAGTTTTCATGAATTGCTTGCAATCAAGAATTTTCATTGTTGAGTTCACTGCTATTGTCCTTTTAGTAATAGGTATATGATGTACCATGGATGGTAATTAGTGATTGTGCAAGTATCTATACTTTAGTTGATGACCTTTCAATTGATTTTGATATTGTTGCTCAAAACCTTCTAGGTACATTACCTCAACGTAGCTAATAAATTAGTTTGTATATAACCATAATTGTGCAAATAAGCCTTCTCAAACACTCTTTAAACTGAATATCTAATATTGATTACATAATACCTAAATAATTAGGTAACCAGAATGAGTTTCGCTATAACCAAACACCATATATTGATTTTATGTGTCACCAAATACCCTTTTAGGCCAAACTCTCTTGATTTCTCTGAGCAGAAAATATGCCACTTTTAAAAGTGGCTTTCTTCATATGTGTGAGGGTTATTATAAGTTCAACTATTTGTTGTATTCATGTCGTATGCGATTAATTGTTTGTTTGATTCATGTTTAGAGCAAGCGATAAGTGTCAAAAGAAAAGCGAAAGCCCATCGATGGTCATGATTTGCTACGGGAAATGGCGACTCAAGGTTTGCAAATCATATTGATCCCACTAAAAGGCATACTTAAATAGATATAGATGGGTGCCAAAATGAGCCGAACAAGTCTGGTAATGGGTAATTTTGGTGTGGGTCGAGATTTTGTAAGTATGAATGAGTGACCCGTAACGCTTATTGTTAAAAGTTAGTTATTTGTTCTATAAATATCATTGTGTCAAATATGGTTTTCAATAACGATGTTGGCAACACTCAATAAATTTCTCCAACACCAATTTGGTTGGGTATTTTGGTACAAATGTTCACGAGAAAGTTATATGAATCCTATTAATGAGTTTTATCATTCAAATACGTGATTTTAGCATAGCTTTTTATGGGTTTTTTGTTTGCATTAACTCACACTAAATAACACACTTTGTACATGTAATAGTATATGCATATTACATACTATTGGCTACACAACTAGCTGGCTATATTTATATATTTATATATTCAGATGCTAAGAGGTTAATTAGAAGGAAGTACATTTATTCGGAAACAACTGAAAATCATATTCGCTGAACGTGGAAGAAGTGGAAAAAATGTCATGACATTAAGAAATCTGGAATTTAACTATGAAGACAAGGTAGCAAATACTATGTCAAATTAGCAACAACGATTGATTGAATGAGTAGACGAATGATTATGATAAATAGATAATGTAACATTTTTTTTATGATAGTATCCCTGTTGTCTTTAAAAAAAGCTAATATATCAATCGGGGGCGAGATTACGGCCTTGCAAAAGCCAAATAGCGGTGAAGTAATTCTTGGGGAGCACAATATGCTACCAAACAACTTCGAGCACAATATGAAGACAAGGTAATGCATATTTTTATTCATAAACTATTGATGTAAATGATGACGGGTTCTTTTGTCCCTTCCATAAAATTTGCATGGTATTTCATATGTGGGTTGTAACAGGTTTGACTGGTTAAGTTTTAGTGCAATGTCACCAAAGGAATGTATTCACCTTATCTTTTAGAACAAACAATGTTACAGAAATCGTCACAGAAATAGAAAAACTTCCAGACATTAGGTCAATCTTCATACCCGTTTAAGAATATACTTTAATAAATAGAATTTTGTAAGTTTCATCTGCTGGAGACTACAAGTGTAAGCCGATTTCACTTTTAACGTGACTTTATTATTGATTTAGGTTCGTCTCATTTGACTTCCATCAATGCTGCGGCGGCTCAAGTTTTGAAAGTTTGAAACTTCTATACGATGAAATAGCCGACGTCTTTGATAAACAAGAGTATTAGCAAAAGATATGACCACTTCGCAGAAAACCAAGATGCCTTCATGTTCTACAACTAAAGAGGAATTTTCTTTTGAAGTTTGCCATCGAGGCTCTTAAATATGCCCCAAAAGTAGAATTCTCACTATTTATCCAATTGGTCAAATATAGTCCCGCACCAAGATACTCCCACATTGCTTCTTAACTGTGCTAAGTGATATGAAATAATTTTGTTGGAATACAAGGAAATTTGACTATTTAGTTAATCTAAAGGAGTGTTTAGATGAACCTATTAAAAGTGATTATATAGTGGTATTTGGAGGAGCTTTTGTTGTGTGAAGTTGTAAAAGATAAATGGTTGTTTACGGTTGTTGCTTATGTTTTATTTATATACATTATCACAACAAAATATAATTCATATAAAGGGTAGAATACATAAGAGTAAACTATTCATATAACTAAATTATTGATGCAAGAAACATGATTTAACCAAAAGCCACTCGCAAACCATGAAAACATGCGTATTACGGCCTCTTTTAAACCTTTTATCAACATGGATCTTAATCAACATATACAACGATCCGCAACGGCTATTACCCATGCCTCGCGATGACTAACATTCATTTGATGAATATAAAACAAAGAAGGATGTTCTACCAACAATACACAATACTTAAAAATTACCAACAATAATTAACAAAAACCAAACAAAAAAATATATTTATAATAGGAAAAATACATTATTCAAAAATTAGAAAAAATCCATGCGTCTTGTGGCATTATAACTAGTATATCATATATATCCAAATCAAATAATAAAATACTTTTTAAAACTCTGGTTAATTCATTATAACTAGTATGATTTGTTTTCTCCCGTCATAGATGTCGAATCACTCATTCAAACCCACTCAATTCTTATAACAAAATTCCCATAACTATTTCACTTTACATGATTTGTTATACGGAGTAACATTTAAAAGATGCAATACGTACGTATGGTTTGCAACAGAGTATTATTCTTGAAGGAACCCATAATAGTGAAAAACAAATGAACCCTTTCCTAATAAACTACATTCCATATTATGATATTATGAATGGGTTCAGTTGTTACAATATTTGTGCTCTATAGGTTTCACGTAAATAGTCTCGGACGTGATAAGACTTACTTCAAATGACTTAAAATAGAATATTGTCCACGGATGTCACCTTGTATATAGGTTGTCAATACAATCGATTGAATAGAAAGGCACCGTGATAAGTCGGGCTTAGTGGAATGGTCTTGAATGGTCAACACTTGCACTAGTGTCATACTATTCAATATAGAGGAACCATTGCATTTTGTATGTGATGTTCACAAAAGTCAAGTTATTAATGATGATTGATGCCAATCATACTTGATTCTATACTAGACACTATACACTATATTTTGATAACATGAACAGCCATGACTTTGAGTTGCGTCTAAAAGGCCCGATTATTGCAATACGTTGTGTTTTTTAGGGAAAAGGAAATGGAGATGAGTAAAAAAGACTAGGAAATGGTCTAAAACCACCTCCCTAGCTTGGTTTTGAAAAACCAATATATTGGAATTTTACACCGCTATTTGATTCACATCTCAATGTAGTTTTGCTTCTATTGCAATTACTTTTTAGATTCGAGGAATGCTCTATCCACATAAATCTAATAAAAATATTTACACTAAATGATGTGTCACTGTAACTGTTACATCTATTGGGCAATTAAAAGAAGAGAGGTAATATCTAAAGTTAAATTTATCATGCCACATAATTTAGTAAAAACGGTTTTGCAAATTTTACGTGACTATGACATTCCTTAAAAAATCATATTCATATTTTTAATACCAATATTCTCCAAGTGTTTTTCTTATCTTCTGGGACTTTGGATTATTTATCTACATTTATATGTAAAATGCTTCGAATTTTCAATACTAATGTTCTCGCAAATTAAATTTTCTTGAACGAATTATATATCTACATTTATCTGTGAAATGCCACTTTTTTCATGTTGAAGCCCCAAAAAATTAGACATAAGCAACCAAAAATTATGAACTATTACTCTTTTTACTTCGAAAGTTGAAGAGAGACCCTACCATTATCTTTTATGGTCAATTATATACTTGCTTTTCCAATCTCTTTGGTCTAAAACACACGCTATCTCCTTTCATAGTTCATACCACATGTCTCATTTATGCATATTTTGTTGTGTTTAAGATTGTTCATATGCAATATTTAAAGGAATTTTGTAGTTTTCTTTTTCTCATTTATCTTTCAGTCTTATTTGCATAAACAAAGAATACTATAAGCATCTTTCGTAAATTTTTGTTAAGATGTTGATAAATTTTTGTCAAGATGTGTAATGCTCTATCCACATAAATTAAATAAAAAATAGACTAAAATACACCGTTCGTCCCTAATCTTGTACACACGCATCACGTTGAATAAAACCTAGGCGTTTTCAACGCTGGAGGTCCAAAACATGGGTTTTTAATGCTAAACAAGTCCCTTGACCACTAATGCCAAAGTCAATGTCTGATTTTTTTTATGTAGTCGAGGGTATTTTAGTCCATACACATTTATACTTTGATAACACATTTATATTTTAGTCCTTCATCTTCTTTGTCGTCGTCATCATCATACCAAAGTCAAGATAACATCTCTTTACAGTTCAACAGGAATATGCCATAGAGATGAAGACATGTATCTAACATTGTATTGTGCTAATGACATTAATATATTGCTATTTTGTACCGTATATTTAAGTTTTAATTGCAACACATTTAAATGATACTTGTGGTTTGTTGATATGAAAATGAACTAACCTCATGCGGCACTTCTTAACTTCGATTTATACACGTATTATTTGTTCCTTTACACTAATATAAGTTTTATTTCCGCTAAATTTCCCCGTCCTTAATGATTAAGAAATATCTTGACAATTCAAATTCTTAGAACATCGATCAAAGAATCTTCTGCTGATTAACATCATATTTTACTTCAATATCATTAACATTCTCTCCAACTAAAACAGTATTGCAAAAAGCTAACATGTAACTTCAGCCTCTAACGGCGTGCTCACTCGGTTAGAACTCAAACAGGAAACAATAGATACGTCGTCTAATTATATCTTTATCTTTATTATCTAAAATGGAAAAATGGTCAAAGGGGAAAAGTGAAAAAACTTGAATATTGAATATTGAAAGTCAATATTTTTGAAACTTTTTAAAATGTCAAAAATAAAAATCTTAACTATATAAATCTTTATCTACATATAATAGAAAAATGGTCAAAGGTTGAAATGTTGAAAGTTGAAAAAAAAAAAGTCAAGGTGCCTATTAAAATGTTGAAATGTTTAAACAACCAAGTAGTTTACAGAGTTTTCAATGTGGAATAATGTAATTGTGGAATGTTTACAACCATGCGTCTAACTAAACATTGAAATGTTGACTTGTGAACTAAACAGCCATGCATCTAATTGTGGAATGTTTACAGAGTATTCAATGGGTTGTTTAAAGAGTAATTATTGAATGGGCTCTTTAAACTTTAAAGAGAAAACTATTCAATGGGTTGTTTAAAGTACCCAATCAACAAAGTGATATCGACAAAGTTAAAAGGCTAGCCATTCAATACTATAGCAAGGAAAAGATTTATAAGCGATTCATCTCTTTAAAACATGGAGGGAAATTGTGTTCATCACCTCAATTTAAATTACAAACTTCAAACATTATATATGGCAAGTGTTTTCCAAATGCCTATATAAAGAACTAAATGCATTGATTTAGTTCATCATGTTTACTTTCTTTCGCATAGACATGGCAATTAAAAATGAAAAGAATATTGACGATGATCTTGAGGTTGGTTTCACATTCGTGTATCTTTGCATTCGAGGTTGGTTGGTTCGATCGTTTTTTTTTTTTTTTTCCAGCTTCATCCCCCTCCTCCTAATCGTGCTCCACATCCTCCATTTTACAACCCTAACTTGATAAACTGTAATTGGGATGACGTTATTGTCATCTCAAGTGATGACGATGATGATGAAGAAGAGGAAGAAATTCCAACGCCAACTATTGCGACTCGAGTAATTGGTCAGAATGAAAGTGACACCGACGAAGAATAGAGTTTATGTTTTTGATTTTAAGTATCCATGTCGTTTGTTTCTTGTTAAAACATCTTGTTTAACAAGATGTCTTTGTTTTCTTAAGGTAAATATCAATGTCATTTGTTTCTTGTAAAAACATCTTCTTTAGACTAGAAATATAAACGATTGTCTTTGTTTCCTTGGTTTATCTTTTTATAAATAAAATTGTCATTTGCAGTGGGTGTATGTTCTTGGTTAACTTCTATTGCAACTTTTTGGGTGTTTGGCACAATGGGTATTATAGGTCTTTTTGGGTGTTTGGCACAATGGGTCTTATGGGTCGTTGCTATGTAGTGGGCCTTTATGGGTCGTCTGGCTTTCAATTAAGTTAACACATAAATTTACACACAGAAATAATTACTAGTAATTTAGTAGTTTATTCTCCATTTAATGGTTACTTTCACTTTAAAAAAAAAGTCAAACGTATGACTATAAAAGATGGTTACATTCACTTTCAAAAGATATATTCAGAATCTCATCTTACCAATAAGTACTCCCTTTAATGAATTATAATAGTGTACTTCTAAATGCTACTACTAATTACTCACTGAAAGAATTACCAATAATTTAGTATAGCAAAAAAAAAGTCATGGATTAGTATTAGCACAAAAAAGTCAAACGATAGCACGGATTAATTAGTCAAACCAAGATGTATGCTTCTATTGTTATTGCTATAGACCATTAGACAATGCAAAATAATTTTCGACTATAGTTTCGACCATGCACAATATTTAGCTGTTTACGTCTAAATTTTCACATAATTTTCGACTATGTTTACGTTATCAATAAATTTATGTTAATCTTAAGTCAATTTTAGTTGTGATTTTTCAACGTTTTGCGGTAAGTGTAGTCGTGATTTTTTTAGACGAAAAGGGACATAATTTTTATCCCATAACCACTAACAACTAAAGCCCATAGTTATTATGGACGTAACAAAATTACAAGACATCTAATATTATGGCTAGGCATAGTACTTTTAGTTTATTTTTGAAAATTCTTGCATAGGTACAAAAGGTGACAATTTAAGTATCCATGCTATAGACGACCTGATTATTCAACATAAGTTCCATAGTTATACGTATAATAATAGATATAGACAAACCATGTTCATTATTTTAAATAATGTATTTAAAGAATGCATAGACAACTATGGAAAATCTTAAATATTTGATCAACTTAATAATGAGCAAAGTCAACTTAGACCAAAGATTTTAGGACAAGTGAAATCGTTTATTTTCATACAAGATATGAATCAAAACTAATTTCGTCTCATAGTTATGTGTATATAATAGTTTAGGAAGAGATATACACAAATCGTGTATTTTAAGGAATCTCGATCCGGCAAATGAATTATGTAATGGCAAGAGGTTGATATGTAAACGTTTTGACTCTAATATCATCAATGCTGGGATTGTTGTTGGACAACACGTTGGAGTTAGAGTGCTCTTGCTCCATCTGAAGAAAACACGTTCCCTTCAAAACTAAAGAGAACACAATTCCCTATTCGCCTTAGGTTTGCGATGACTATTAATAAAGCTCAAGGCCAAACAATTCCAAATGCGTGTGTCTATTTGCCCGACTATGTTTTCTCGCATGGCCAGCTGTATGTTGCTTTGTCTAGAGGGATATCACGTAGAACTACAAAGGTCTTAGTGAAGCCAGTCAAGGAGGAGTCTACACCTCAAATATCGTGTACCAAGAAGTTTTACACAACGAGTAACATGCATTGTTAGTTAGTATCTCATAATTGATGTAATATTTTCTTTTTTAATCTCACTAAATATTTTTATAGATCGTTTGACACATGTTAAGAATGTTTTCTAGAGTTGAATTGTTACATGTTACAACCGTTTGAAATTATATTTTGATCTTTTCACGTTCTATTTTGAACATTATACGAAACTCTTACCACAATATTGCATATCGTTAATGTGTCTGCACAGGAGCCATTGCCGCAAAGCATGGTCTTCGTCTAGATATCTTAAATGGCGGAACTTGAAACTTTTTCTTAAAAAAGGCTTAAATAAATGGAGGAATAAACGACAAAGCAATATACAAAAGCTTAAACATATATTTTTTTTTTTTGGTAATAACACCTATGTTGTTACATCTATAAGAACTACTACAAGCAATAAATGATACCACAACTTAGTTTAAAGCTCAAGTGCTCAACCCAATTATCATTAATTTTTTTGAATTCATCAATTGGATATTTCTTTAAAATTGCCAAAAACTGCATACGAAAGATATCCAACTATACATCATAATTTAGAATCAAACATGTTAACAAGTTACTGAGTGGCTGCCATTTTACAAAATGAAGTAGTAAACTATATTCAACTATGGAATTGGAAGGTCAAGCCATGTGTTTTTTATATCTTTGCAAAACGATTGTGTTACCTTTGATTATCTATTCTCACTAAACTGTTTTCTAGATGATCACTTTCAAAACACACATCCAAAACTATTTGATTATACTTTCTTTATTACATAATAGAATTGATATCTAAATATTGGTATTCCTTTTGTGGTCCAGAGAATCACCCTAAATGAAATCAAGAGCCATCCATGGTTCCTGAAGAACTTGCCCCGGGAACTAACAGAATTATCACAGGCTGCATATTACCGAAAAGAAAACCCGACATTTTCCCCACAAAGTGTAGATGAGATCATGAAGATCGTGGAAGAATCAAGAGTGCCACCACCAGTTCCACGTTCACATAGCGGGTACGGGTGGGGAGTGTTAGACTGTCAATAGTATTAGATGATAAGTAGGCCCAAGCCCCTTGTTGGGCCTAAATCCCATTGTGTCCTAGGGTTTATCGTGTATATGTATATCCCAATTATGAGATTATCAATGAATCAATCACTAAACATTATAACATCTTACAAGGTATCAGGCCATTAAGATCCATAAACACTACTTCTTCCGTTACTTCAATCTTCCGCCGCCGCCTCCGGCCGCCAGCTATACGCCGGAGGTTCGGAGGGCTGATCTATTACTTTCTTCCTCCTCCTCAGCCTACTTATCTTCATCATCTTCGAAATCCCTTCGTCCTCATCTGCATCCTCACCATGTCAATCATCTGCATCCTCACCATGTCAATCATCTCCAACCCTCTACTGCTTCGTCTAGTGCCTCTACATCATGTCTACTACCACCAATCCTAACCACCGTTGTCTTCTCCACAGATTAAAAAAAAAATCCGATCTGTTATCTAGCAAATCTTGATATTTCGAAACGCGTGCGCGCCTCTCTTTCTCTCCCAAATCTCGTGAATCATCACCTAGATCTTGATTATGACTACGACTACCTGTTCAAGCTAGTCCTGATCGGTGACTCAGGTGTTGGCAAATCAAATCTGCTATCTCGATTTGCTAAAAGTGAGTTTAATCTTGAGTCAAAGTCAACCATTGGCGTTGAATTTGCTACTCGTGAAAGGATATGATGGTTTGATTAAGGCTGAAAATGATACATGTGCTGGTAGGTATTTGATTGAGAAAGGATATCTTTTCTTTTAAGTGGGCATAAGGTTGCAACAATTGATCCACTGGTCAAATTAATGGAGCAAAAAGTTGTGGCTGGATAGTGGAGCGCTTGCCATATAATATATACTATTTTAATGGTTTTTTTTTTTTTTTTTTTTTTTTTCGAATTTGGGATCAATTAAAGGCGACTTTTGTTGGTGTCGAATCAGGGTATCGATTAAGGGCGATTTTGTTAGTGTCGAATCAGGGTATTAATTAGGGGCGACTTTTGTTGATGTCGAATCAGGGTTCTTATTAAAGATGATATTTACAAAAAAAAAAAAAAAAAAAAAAAAAAAAAAAATAATCTCTACTGCGTCCTCACCTGGTGTCTTCTCATCTGCTCACCTTCATCTGACACTTTCCTCACCTCCATTCTCCCTCTTCGAATCAATCTATCCCACTTCTAAACTCACCATTAAGAAAAATAAAATAATAATGGATCTTTATGTTTTTCTATGGAAAAACACGCCCCGTTTGTTTGGAAGGTTCTTTGGGGGTTGAAGTTTTAGAACCAACTTTCGTTGTCTCATCTTTGTTTTAGTTGTAAGGGATACTTTGGTTTATCCTGTTTGACACGGATACTTTGGTTTATCCGGTTTGTTGTCTGCTGCTGAAGATGCTTCCGCTTGCTGTCGAATGTCTTCATCAACATTTATTTACTCGCTTTAGTTTATTGTTTATTAGCTTTACTCTCCAGCTCGAGCTTTCGCGATTTCGCCACTCAAACTGCGGGGGAATGTTAGACTGTCAATAGTATTAGATGATAAGTAGGCCCAAGCCCCTTGTTGGGCCTAAAGCCCATTGTGTCCTAGGGTTTATCGTGTATATGTATATCCCAGTTATGAGATTATCAATGAATCAATCACTAAACATTATAACATCTTACAAGGAGATGATGACGAGGATGATGATGACGATGAAAAAGAAGATGAAGGACTAAAATATAAATGTGTTATCAAAGTATAAATGTGTATAAACTAAAATACCCTCGACTACAAAACAAAAATCAGACATTGACTTTGGCGTTAGTGGTCAAGGGACTTGTTTAGCATTAAAAACCCATGTTTTGGACCTCCAGTGATGAAAATGCATAGGTTTGGTTCAACGTGATGCGTGTGTATAAGATTATGGACGAATGGTGTATTTTACTCTAAAAAATATTTTCACTAAATGATGTGTCATTATAACTATTACATCTAGTGGGCAATTAAAAAAAGAGAGGTAATGTTCAAAGTTAAATCTATCATGTCACATCATTTTGTGAAAACGTTTTTGCAAAATTTACGTGAATGTAACATTTTTCCATAAAATCATATTCATATTTTCAATACCAATTTTCTCCAAGTGTTTTTTCTGATCTTATGGAACTTTGGATTATTTATCTACATTTATATGTAAAATGCTTCGTATTTTCAATATTAATTTTCTCAAAAGTTTTATCTTCTTGAACTTTGAAGTATATATCTACATTTATTTGTAAGATGTTACTGTATTTTTTCATGTTGCAGCGCCAAAAAATTTGATATAATCAACCAATAATCATGGACTATTCCGATTTTTTGCGGTCCACTGTAACATGCCTAATATATATGCAAGTTGAAAACCATTTGTTTTTACTATTTTCACAGATTGCCTATAACAAATAAAGAAGGGTCATTTGCATATATATCCCTCCAAAGATGCAAAATTGCATATATATCCTTTGCATGCATAAAAATCATTGTACTATGTGCATCAAAAACTTGTAAGAAGGATATATATGGAATTATTCACCTTTGTAGGGATATATATGCAATTCCCCCAATAAAGGGAGTTTCCTATACAAATGCAAAAGTCAATATGGTCTTTCTTTATTAATAGAAACAAGAATGCTGTGCCCGCTGCGTTGCAGCGGGTTTTGGGTAATCATTTTCTTCGGAAAATTTATGTTTCTAATATTCGGATATTGTATTATATTTTGTCAAAAAAAGATAGGTTGTATTATATATTTCAGTCAAAATATGGGTAAGTATTTTTGACTTTCCACACGTGGCAAGAGTAACCAATGAGATAACAACCTTTACGCTTGATACATTATTTTTTGAACTAATGCCTACCTCATACTACTGTAGATACAAATTTATACGAAACAATGGTTAAATACTCAACTGCTACACTTATAATATTTTTCTTATCGGTTCTCAGAAAATATGATTGTTATTATTATTGATTCATACATACCATCACAATATATATGAGATTACATAAGATATATTTAGTGGACACCTTTAATCATGGTAGTCACCACTAACTTAGTAGACACCTTTAATCATGGTAATCACCACTAACCAATCTACTTTACAGCTAATGGATGACTAATATACAGTTAACATACTGGGACTTGAATATTACTTAGCAATATAGGTAGCATCTTGTTTGATTTTCGCAATGACCCAAAAACGTTAGCCATCTGCGATAATTAAAAGCAACATCGATTTGCTCGCTTTGCCTTGAATCATCATCACCATCGTGCCTGCGTCCTAACTGTTCACTTGAAAACTCTTCTACACTTGTTGCCACGATCTTGCTAGAATCTTGTATGGCACAAATCATTCGGATACCTTGGTTCTTTGTTCGTGTGTGTCGATTGAAAAATAAAAAGCCATAGATAAAAGCATAGTGTAAATATTTCAATTACAGGTCCTAACTTAAATAACACCAATTCAACCATACCCAAATGAATATACACCTAAATTTCAAGTACAACAACAACAACAACAACAACAACAACAACAGACCCAATCCCGCCTAGGCGGGGGTATGGGAGGTAAAATGTAGACAGATCCTACCCTACCCGTGGTAAACCGGGAGTAGAGGCGCTTCAACGAGACCTCCGCAAGTGCATGTGTGCAAGTGCAAAAGGGTAGAGATAGCATACTACAAAACAATATGCAAAGGCGTATTAAAAGGTAAAGCAAAAAACAAGCAAACAAGCAAAACATGGCATACAGGAAAGGAACCACGCATAAACACACCGAAAAAAAAAGCCAATAGCAAAGCGCAACAAAAATAAAACCAAATGCCCAGGCACACCAAAAGCAGACCAACAAAAGGGGGCAACATAGAGCAAAGTAGAGAAGCACACGAGGCACAAATCTAATGCAAAAAAAACATGAAGCACAAAAAAAAACAAAACGCAGGGGGCAAGACAAAGCAGGCAAAACCTAAGGGGACAACAACAGAGCAACGCAAACCACGCACGGGGCCTAAGACTACGGCAAAGCAAAAAAGCAAAAAGAGGCCACAAAACAAAACACGCAAGGAGGCAAAAGGGGACACCTAAAAGCCAAGCACCTAGCACCACTACCCGCAAATCCTAATTCTATCCTCCACCCTTCCTATCGAGATCATTTCCTCGGTCAAACTAAGCTCCATCATGTCAAGCTTAAGTCTATCCTCCCACGATATTGGGTGCGCCTCTCCTTCTCACGCCATCCACATCTAGCGCCCGACCCTTCTGGCGGCGCGGGGCTGTGGCCTCCTCGACATGTCCGAACCACCTCAACCTTCCTTCTCTCATTTTCGAAACAATATTCCCGACCTCAAGTTTAGCTCTGAAAGCTCCGTTCGGGATCATGTCAAGCAAGGTTTTACCACAAATCCATCTTAGCATCCTCAGTTCTGCCACCTCTACCCTGTTAGCATGTGCCTTTAATATGGACCAACATTCAGAGCCGTACAAGATAGCCGGTCTAATCGCCACCTTATAGAATTTACCCTTTAACTTAGATGGGATGTTCCTGTCGCAAAGGACTCCTGAAGCCGCCCTCCATCTCGCCCACCCCGCTCTGATCCGGTTGGTTACGTCCTCATCTATCCTCCCTGATTTATGTATTATCGATCCCAGGTATCTAAAAGACTCCCTGGGTGTCAGGATCTGATCACCGATATGGATATCAATTTGCTCGTGGTGACCTGGCTCAATCCTCCCAAAATCACATCTCATGTATTCAGTCTTCTCCCTGCTCACCCGAAGGCCATTGTCTTCAAGAGCCTCCTCGGTCTTTCAAGTCGGTGTTTAACCCTTCCGCCGATTCTGCCACCAACACAATGTCATCAGCAAAGATCATGTTCCACAGGATGCCCTCTTGTACCCCTCTAGTTAGCTCATCTAGAATCAAGGCGAAGAGGTAGGGGCTAATGGTGGATCCACGGTGGAGCCCAACTTCCTGGGGAAAACTACGATGTCCCCATGTGGACCGTGCAGTCTTAGCACCTTCGTACATGTCCCTAATGACTCTCGCGTATCTATTTGGGGTTCTTACGTTGATAAGAGTTCTCCAAATCAAATCGCTGAACATTATCATAAGCCTTTTCAAGATCGAGGAACGCCATATGCAAGTCCTTTTGTCTTTCTCTATACTTCTCCATGAGACTTCTGAGAAGGTGAATAGCCTCCATTGCGGACCTTCCTGGCATAAAACCAAATTGGTTCTCTGACACCCTCGTCTCTCTTCTCAACCTTCTCTCAATAACTCTCTCCCAAAGCTTCATGGTGTAGCTGAGAAGCTTAATGCCCCTATAATTGCTACACACTTGTACATCTCCCTTATTCTTGTAGATGGGGATAACTTCGCTGAGTCTCCATTATTCTGGCATCTTATCCCCGTAGAGGATCTTGTTGAAGAGGCACGTCAACCAATCTAACCCCCTATCTCCCAGACACCTGCAAGCTTCTATGGGAATTTGATCTGGTCCTACCGCTTTGTTTCTTCCCATCTTCTATAGTGCAACCTTCACTTCTGGTTGACTAATCCTCGAACAGTGGCACTCTGTACGTTGGCTATGGTTCTCTATTTCCGCGCTGCCTTTAGCCCTTCCTACATTGAAAAGAGAGGTAAGTACTCTCCCATCTCTTCGATATCATCTCGTTTACAATGGTGCATCCTCCTTCCTCTTTGATATACTTTCGCATCCTAAGTCCTCCTTCTCCTCTCGGGCTTTAGCGATGCTAAAAAGTCGTTAGCCCCTCTTTGAGTCCACTTCTTATACAAATCCTCATCGCCTTGTCCTTTGCGAGCTCGCCTTTTTCGCTTCTCTTTAGCTACTTTATACCTCTTCTCTGCGGTCTCTGTTGTAAAATCGGTCCAGCGTCCGATTAATCCCCGCATAATCGCTGATCGCTCAGTAAGCGCCTTGATTTATCATAATCGGCCTATTTAATCGGTTTGGTCAAAGATCGCTTAAAAATCGGTCAACAAACCGATTAATCGGACAAAATCGAACAAAATCGGTCTAATGGGACAAAATCGCTTAAAAATCGGTCAACAAAATCGCTTAAAAATAAGACAAAACTGCTTAAAAATTGGTCAACAAACCGATTAATCTAACAAAATCTGTCAAATCTAGCTTAAAATTGGTCAACAAACCGATTAATATCTATTTTTGACTTTGAACTTTGAATAATTATGTATTATGTTTATATTTGAACACTTGAAATATTTGAACTTTGATGCACTATTCTTATCTCATACATATAATATAATACAATATCTAAAATTACAATTTTGTGCATAAAAATTCTAGTCCAATTAATCCCCGATTAATCTCCGCCTAACCGATTAATCGCTAGGCCCTACCCGACCGCCTCACTAGCGCCTAGCGATTTTTACAACCTTAGCGCGATAATGTCGACATGGCGACCTCTCGGCAAAAGAAGCTCTACGAACCTAGATTGTTTCTCGGCGACCTTGGATTGCACTTCCTCGCAAAACCACCAAGATTCTCTGTTGGCGGTTGGGACCTCGATGTCCTCTAGCCACCCCGAGGAATCCTTGTTGCATCTTTGATAATGCCGCGAGAGTGCCCCACAACCGTCCGCGTCTTTATCGCCCAAGTCATCCGGTGAGTAGAAGAAGTCCTCTAAGACTTTCTCTCTAAACGATTCTGTCGCCTCTCCGTTCAAATTCTTCCAAAGTATCCTCGGTAACCCGGTCACTAATCTCCTTGGTTGTTGCCTCTCGAAAAGCATGTCAGCTGCTACCAATTTGTGTTGGGATGAGCAAGTCTCGCTTGGGTAAACCCTACAGTCCCTGCATATACTAAGATCACTTCTTCTCACCAACAGATAGTCAATTTGGGTGTTGTGGCCCCCGCTCCGGAAAGTAATCAAGTGAACATCCCTCTTCTTGAAGAAAGAGTTCGCTACTACCAAGTCGTGAGTGTAGCAAACTCTAAAATCGATCGACCGTCATTCCTAACTCGAAGCCAAACCTCCGTGAATCTCCTCGTAACCATCTGCATCCGCACCTATATGGCCGTTCAAGTCACCACCTATAAACAAACGCCTATCCGACGGGCACTCCTCACGAGCTCGTCGAGATTGTCCCTGAAACTCTTCTTCTCGCTTCCTCCCGCCCACTTTGTGGTGCGTGTCTTGCGATAACGTTGTGATCTCCCATTGATAACCAAGGTAATCACCATTATCCTATCGCTACTCGGGTCACTTGCACTACATTATCCTTGAGTCCCGCCGCGAGAATAACTCCAACTCCGTTTCGCGGACTGGGCCGAGTACCGAGCTTGTATCCGTTTACCTCCTCGTGCTTGAACCCTTCCATTTAGTCTCCTTGAGCACGCAATGTCAACCTTATGTCTCCTCAACACATCGCCATTTCGAAGAGCTTACTGGAAGAGACCCGCGTTCCAACTACCCACCCTAATCCTACGAGAAGACGCGACCCTAGCGAACCCTACCCACCCTAAACCCGCCCACCCTACCAACCCCGCCAACTCCACTAACCCCTCCTACCCCTCCCACTCCGCCTACTCCGCCTACCTCGTCTACTCCGCCCAACCCGGTAAGACATGACCTCAGGTTACCATCACTAGCCAAATGATCTATTTTAGTCCCGACAGACTAGCAGCAAGAGCTTCTTTGCTTTGCTCTGTGTTGCCCTCTTTTGTGGGTCTGCTTTTGTTTTGCCTGAGCTTTTGGTTTTATGTTGGTTGAGCTTTGCTTTTGGTTTTTTTTTTTTGGTGTGCCTATTGTTGCGTGGTTCCTCTTCCTGTATGCCCTGTTTGCTTGTTTGCTTGCTTTCTTTTTACTTTGCCTTTGCCTATTGTTTTGTCGTATGCCTTCTTTATACTTCCGCACTAGCACACATGCACTTGCCGGAGGTCTCGTTAAGCGATCTCTACCAGCGGGTTTACAGGGGTAGGGTATAATCTGTCTACATTTACCTCCCCATACCTGCCTTGTGAGGATTGGGCATGTTGTTGTTGTTGTTGTTGTAGACTAGCGAAGAGAGGGCTCACAAAAGGGCAAGACACGCAAGCACAAAGACAAAACACAACAAAAGGAAACAACCGAAAAGAAGCAAATAAGCAATAAGCGAGATGTCACGGGAACAAAATAAAAGAAAAAGAAGGAAGAAAACAGATATGGCAGAAAAGAGAACTAAAAATAAAAATAAAAATCAGAAAAAGAAAAAAAGAGATAATAAAGAGAAATAAGCTCAAACCAACCCCAAAAACAATAATCAGCAAAGACAAAATACAATGTAGCTAAAAAATATATGAGAAAAGAGGGTAAAGAAAGACAAACTCTCTACTGTTGTCGGAAAAATTCCGGTCAACAGTTGTGGCGGCAGGCAACGATCTCCGGCGAGCGTGTCGGGGTCCAAGAATCATTGGAAGAGTCGGTTCACTAGGTCCCCAAACAACACGAAAAGAACACGAAAAGAAAGAGAAGACACTAGCAGATAGGTAAAATTACCAAAGCTTGGCGGAAAAACTTGGTTAAATCGCTCCGGTGGCTTAATTACTCAAGTTCACGGAAAATAAAATTCCGACGAAGTCGTCTCACGGGCGTGACTGCGCGTCGGAGCTCCGGCAGGCGCGTGACTAGTCCCGTTAAGATCGGGATGAGATGGGGGAAAAGTTGATGGTGATTAATTGTAATAGCAATTGATGGTGAAAGAAAGGAGAGGTGAAGATCGTTAATGGTGAAAAAAAAGAGAATAGGGAAGAGAGAGAAGAGAGAGAGAGGTCCTAAATTTGAAGTACCCAATGCATAAAAATAAAAACACAAAGCGAACCCTAATCTTATTTTCAAAGAAAACACATATTTTAACCTTATTAGAGAACCATACCTCTTAATTTATTTTGAGCTCATCCACCGCACCTTCGCATAAGCATACCACGGCCTTGATTCGTTTGAACTTAAAAATCCATCAAATATTCTTAAAATAATAAACCTAGTAAGTTTTGATTAGTTTAAATTATAAAATCATTGATTATACTTACCGAAAGTTGGGCGATAGTATATCCGGAAAATCTAAGGTTTGTCCAACTTTACTTTTCACTTCTCTCTTTATTCTTCCCTTAGCGATAAGTCCTTTTGTCTTTCTATACTTCTCCATGAGACTTCGAGAAGGTGAATAGCCTCCATTCATGGACCTTCCGGCATAAAACCAAATTGGTTCTCGACACCTCGTCTCTCTCTCAACCTTCTCTCAATAACTCTCCCAAAGCTTCATGGTGTGGTAGGAAGCTTAATGCCCTATAATTGCTACACACTTGTACATCTCCCTTATTCTTGTAGATGGGGATAACTTGAGTCTCCATTATTCGGCATCTTATCCCGTAGAGGATCTTGTTGAAGAGGCACGTCAACCAATCTAACCCCTATCTCCCGACACACCGCAAGCTTCATGGAATTTGATCCGGTCCTACCGCTTTGTTTCTTCCCATCTTCTATAGTGCAACCTTCACTCGGTTGACTAATCCTCGAACAATGGCACTCTGACGTTGGCTATGGTTCTCTGTTCCAGCTGCCTTTAGCCCTTCCTACATTGAAAAGAGATACTCTCCCATCTCTTCCGATATCATCTACGTTTACAATGGTCATCCTCCTTCCTCTTTGATATACTTTACATCCTAAGTCCTCCTTCTCTCCGGGCTTTAGCGATGCTAAAAAGTCGTTAGCCCTCTTTGGAGTCCAACTTCTTATACAAATCCTCATACGCCTTGTCCTTTGCGAAGCTCGCCTTTTCGCCTCTTTAGCTACTTTATACTCTCTACCTTGCGGTCTCATTGTAAAATCGGTCCAGCGTCCGATTAATCCTCGTGATAATCGCCGATCGCTCGAGAAGCGCCTTGATTTATCATAATCGGCCTATTTAATCGGTTTGGTCAAGATCGCTTAAAATCGGTCAACAAACCGATTAATCGGACAAAATCGAACAAAATCGGTCTAATGGGACAAAATCGCTTAAAATCGGTCAACAAAATCGCTTAAAATAAGACAAAGCGCTTAAAATTGGTCAACAAACCGATTAATCTAACAAAATCATCAAATCTAGCTTAAAATTGGTCAACAAACCGATTAATATATATTTTTGACTTTGAACTTTGAATAATTATGTATTATGTTTATATTTGAACACTTGAAATATTTGAACTTTGATGCACTATTCTTATCTCATACATATAATATAATACAATATCTAAAATTACAATTTTGTGCATAAAAATTCTAGTCCAATTAATCCCCGATTAATCTCCGCCTAACCGATTAATCGCTAGGCCCTACCCGACCGCCTCACTAGCGCTAGCGATTTTACAACCTGGCCGCAGAATGTCGGCGGCGACCCTCTCGCACAAAAAGAAGCTCTCGAACCTAGATTGTTTCGGCGACCTTGGATTGCACTTCCGCATAAAACCACCAAGATTCTCTGTTGGCGGTTGGGACCTCGATGTCCTCTAGCCACCCCCAGGAATCCTTTCTTTGCATCTTTGATAATGCCGGCGAGAGTGCCCACAACCCGGTCCGTCTTTATCGACCAAGTCATCCGACCGTAAAGAAGTCCTCTAAGACTTTCTCTAAGCGATTTCATCGCCTCCGTTCAAATTCTTCCAAAGTATCCTCGGTAACCCGGTCACTAATCTCCTTGGTTGTTGCCTCGAAAAGCATGTCACCGCTACCAATTTGTGTTGGGATGAGCAAGTCTCGCTGGGTAAACCCTACAGTCCTGCATATACTAAGATCACTTCTTCTCACCAATGAGATAGTCAATTTGGGTGTTGTGGCCCCGCTCCGAAAGTAATCAAGTGAACATCCTCTTTTGAAGAAAGAGTTCGCTACTACCAAGTCGTGAGTATGTAGCAAACTCTAAAATCGATCGACCTTCGTCATTCCTAACTCCGAAGCCAAACCTCCGTGAATCTCCTCGTAACCATCTGCATCCGCACCTATATGGCCGTTCAGTCACCACCTATAAACAAACGCCTATCCGACGGCACTCCTCACGAGCTCGTCGAGATTGTCCTGAAACTTCTTCTTCTGCTTCTCCGGCCCACCTTTGTGGTGCGTATCTGTGATAACGTTGACGATCTCCCATTGATAACCAAGGTAATCACCATTATCCTATCGCTACTCCGGGTCACTGCACATTATCCTTGAGTCTGCCGCCGAATAACTCCAACTCCGTTTCTCGCGGACTGGAGCCGAGTACGAGCTTGTATCCGTTTACCTCCTCGTGCTTGAACCCTTCCATTTAGTCTCCTCAAGCACGCAATGTCAACCTTATGTCTCCTCAACACATCTGCCAGCTCGAAGAGCTTACCGGTAAGAGACCCCACGTTCCAACTACCCACCCTAATCCTACGAGAAGACGCAACCCTAGCAGAACCCCTACCCACCCTAAACCCGCCCACCCTACCAACCCCGCCAACTCCACTAACCCCTCCTACCCCTCCCACTCCGCCTACTCCGCCTACCTCGTCTCTCCGCCCAACCCGGTAAGACATGACCTCGTGTTACCATCACTAGCCAAATGATCTATTTTAGTCCCGACTGACTAGCGAAGAAGCTTTTGCTTTGCTCGTGTTGCCCTCTTTTGTTGGGTCGCTTTTGTTTTACTGAGCTTTTGGTTTTATGTTGGTTGAGCTTTGCTTTTGGTTTTTTTTTTTGGTGTGCCTATTGTTGCGTGGTTCCTCTTCCTGTATGCCTGTTTGCTTGTTTGCTTGCTTTCTTTTACTTTGCCTTTGCCTATTGTTTTGTCGTATGCCTTCTTTATACTTCCGCACTAGCACACATGACTGCCGGAGGTCTCGTTAAGCGAGCCTCTACCCACGGGTTTACAGGGGTGAGGGTATGATCTGTCTACATTTACCTCCCCATACCCCCGCCCGGATTGGGCATGTTGTTGTTGTTGTTGTTGTAGACTAGCAGCAAGAGAGGGCTCACAAAAAGGGCAAGACACGCAAGCACAAAGACAAAACACAACAAAAGGAAACAACCCAAAAGAAGCAAATAAGCAATAAACAGATATGCAGGAACAAAATAAAAGAAAAAGAAGGAAGAAAACAGATATGGCAGAAAAGAGAACTAAAAATAAAAATAAAAATCAGAAAAAGAAAAAAAGAGATAATAAAGAGAAATAAGCTCAAACCAACCCCAAAACAATAATCGGCAAAGACAAAATACAATGTAGCTAAAAATATATGAGAAAAGAGGGTAAAGAAAGACAAACTCTCTACTGTTGTCGGAAAAATTCCGGTCAACAGTTGTGGCGGCAGGCAACGATCTCCGGCGAGCGTGTCGGGGTCCAAGAATCGCTGGAAGAGTCAGTTCACTAGGTCCCCAAACAACCTGAAAAGAACCTGAAAAAGAAAAGAGGAAGACACTAGCAGATAGGTAAAAATTACCGAAAGCTTGGCCGGAAAAACTTGGTTAAATCTGCTCCGGTAGCTTAATTACTCAAGTTCGCCGGAAAATAAAATTCGACGAAGTCGTCTCACGGCGTGTGGCGTGAGCTCCAGCTCCGGCGTGACTAGTCCGTTAAGATCGGGATGAGATGGGGAAAAGTTGATGGTGATTAATTGTAATAGCAATTGATGGTGAAAGAAAGGAGAGGTGAAGATCGTTAATGGTGAAAAAAAAGAGAATAGGGAAGAGAGAGAAGAAGAGAGAGGAGAGAGGTCCTAAATTTCGAAGTACCCAATGCATAAAAATAAAAACACAAACGAACCCTAATCTTATTTTCAAAGAAAAACACATATTTTAACCTTATTAGAGAACCATACCCTCTTAATTTATTTTGAGCTCATCCACCGCACCTTCGCATAAGCATACCACCGCCTTGATTCGTTTGAACTTAAAAATCCATCAAATATTCTTAAAATAATAAACCTAGTAAGTTTTGATTAGTTTAAATTATAAAATCATTGATTATACTTACCGAAAGTTGGAGCGATAGTATATCCAGAAAATCTAAGGTTTGTCCAACTTTACTTTTCACTTCTCCTCTTCTTTATTCTTCCCTTATTAAACCCGAATCAATAAAAACTATAAGGCATAGGCGATATAATTGTACCTGAATAAGTCTGCAACACTTATAATCGAAGTGAAAATAAATTGAAAGGAAAAAATAAAAGAAAATAAATTGAAAAAATAATATCTGCTGCTACCGATCTTGAATATGTGTGTGGAAGGCTTGATACTGATCTGGATGTATGTGATAAAAACACAAAAAGGGGCTTAGATATAACCAAAGTGGACCAAAGTGTTGGGCTGGGATAAAACACGGAGTAGAATATTTAAAGAAAGGAATACCCGAGGAATATTTTAACATAGTTACAACTTGTCTTCTTCAATCCTTCCTTCGAGTAACTAAAAAAATACCTAAAACCTTGAAAAAGCTTTATAATGGTCGTGGGTGTTGGTGGTGCCTCTCGGTGGTTGAGATCCTGCTGCGGTCTTGGGGTTGTTGTGGTCGTTAGGTTGTTGCAGTCATGGGGTTCAGAGGTGGTGACGTCCGGTGTTGGTGGGATTTGTGGTGGTGGAGATGGTATTTGTTAGGTGAGTGTTTTGTTTTGTTAGGAGAGGTATTTGTGGTGGTGGGAGTAAAAAAGAGTTTTGTGTGTGTGTGTGTGTTTTTGTGTGGGTGTGGGTGGAGATTGGTTCTTGTAAAACAACATCTTAAACTAAAAAACGTAAGATACCACAATAATTTGCCACGTACACAAGGCTCTCAAGGGTACAACAGGTATATCCTTTTTATTATTTTTGACTTTTCTAAATTGCATACCGTTCTTTTAGGAAGCAATTTAGTATTTAACAGTTTTTATTTAATTTAATTATCATATAGCATGAACTTTGTTTGCATACTTGTTGCATCTATTGATTTGGATCATCATTTTCTAACAGAATTATAACCATAATAAAATTAATATTAATATTTTCTTTGCATCGTGAAACCGCATCATTCTATATCCAAATTAAACTATCATCTTCTGCATCAAACTTGGTGTTTATCAATTATCATAAATATATTGAATTGAAGATATTGTTTAGTTTCACTTTTGCAGAGTTTTGTTCATCGCTTCATATCTTCACTCATCATCATCTTCACCTATCATCGTCTTCATCATCATGTTCATCGGCCATCATCATTGTTGATCATTTGCATCAGCTTTATCAATCACCATTTTTGGCATCATCGCTCCATTACTCATAAACATCAATGTTGTTGTTGATCATTAGCATGACTTACATCGATCATCATCATCATCGTCGGCGTCATCGTCGGTTATTTTAGCATCATTGTAATAGATCTTTAGCATCCTCATGTTATTGATAGTAACCATCATCGAGATAAGAGACATCATCATCATAATATAGATATGACAATGATCATAACCTTCGTTTTGGAACTGAAGTCTGCAAAGGAAAAAACATGCAAAACAACCAACCATGCATAGAAACAAAAACTGAAACACTATACACAAAATATAGAACGAAGAGCAAGAATTCACTGAATCTGAAAATATGAGTTTAAACCCACAATCTAAGGAAAAAAAATTACGTTGCATTATCACCGTTTTATTTTTTGTGGAATCTGGATTTTGCGTGGATGAATTTCTAAAGCGGACACTATGTTTTTTATTTAATAAGATGACAATGATCCACATTCATGGAGGAATAATTTGCATCTTGGATTGACGATATGATGCTATCCAGGATTATCCTTAAATCTCGCACACATATAAAACTGCTACATTAAATTGAATGATAGGTAAAAGACCATAATGCCCTTCTTTCTTAACATTGTCTCTTGTTCCAGAAATTTAGAAGTCAAGAAATTTACAAAAATGCCATTTTCATTTTGAACCTTAGATCTATTGATCTAAGGGCTGATAAGTTCTCCTACATCTTTTACTTTAATAAACTATTTTACTTGAACTCCTCTCGGTGTGGGTGAGTTTGTTTTTGTAAACAGTTCGAGGTAATAAAATAATTGTGAGTTCATTTTTTTAATATTTTTTGTAAACAGTTTTGAGATCACCGACCTTTGGGCTTAATATATATATAAATATACAAAGTGCACAGTAAACACGTTTATATGATCACCACCAACTTACCTCCACTCCTTCTCTCTGTATATTTGTTCTTCTAGATCATGACTTTGCTAACCATTAAGTCAAAAAGTTGATTGTCTTTAGAATAATGCAAAAAGTAGACCTCCATTTATTATGCCCCATTATGAAAACTCTTTTGTAAAATATATGTGGATGTAACATTTCTTCATAAAATCATATTCATATTTTCAATACCAATTTTCTTCATGTGTTTTTCTTATCTTCCGGAACTTTGGATTCTATATATACATTTATATGTAAAATGCTTCTTATTTTCAATACTAATTTTCTTGCAAATTTTATCATCTTGAACTTTGAATTATTTATCTACATTTATCTGTAAAATGCCATTTTTTCATGTTGCACTCCAAAAACAAATTAGACATAAGCAACCAATAATCATGGATTATTACTCTTTTCACTTGAAAGTTGAAGAGACGCTCTGCTATTATTTTTTATAGTTCATACTACATATTTCATTTATGCATATTTTTTGTTGTGTTTGAGATTGTTCATATGCAATATTAAAAAGAATATTGTAGTATTTTTTGCTCATTTATCTTTTAGTTTTATTTTGCATATGTTTTGTTGTAAGCACTGGTGGGTTTTTTTATCTTCTTGGGTTCCTTTTCTTTAATCGTCTTAGATTATGAAATTTGGATGCCTTGTTTGTATTGTTTATGTTTTGTTGTGGTAATATATTGCTTACTTTAGAAAAAAAAAAAAAAAAAAAAAAAAGTAAAGTTATAAGCATCTTTCAAATTTTTGTCATAATTGAAAAGTACGCAAGTTATTAAATTTCTAATTACCGTTTGTACAGCCAGAGATGGAAGTTTCATTGCATGAGTCGATAATGCAAAAACGCACAGTAAACACGTTTATATGATCACCACCCTCCACTCCTTCTCTATGTATATTTGTTCTTCTAGATCACGTGTATATTCATGATGTTTTCACCTGATGACTTTGCTAACCATTAAGTCAAAAAGTCAATTGTCTTTAATTAGAATAATGCAAAAAGTAGACCTCCATCATTACAAGGAACCCCACACCCTTATCAACATCATCTTCTATATATACAAACACATACCGAACAGATTTATGTATATCACCTAAACACACACACACACCCTTTTTCGTTCAGACAAACAAACAGATACATACATTATGTCTTCAGTCAATCATGAGGACTTTGCTCACTTAAAAATCCCCCTTGAAAGTATACTATCCGCCACCAATAACTTTGCTAAATACAACTTCATCGGAGATGATGATTTTGGAAAACATTATATGGGACAACTCTGGTGGTCCGGTGAGCTTATTGATATCCATGCTCGGAGGTGGTTAAATAAAGAAAGGGATGCTGAAAAAGAACAACAGTTTTGGATGGAGATCTCAATGCTTTCTAGTCTCAAGCATAAAATGTGGTTTCTCTTGTTGGGTTTTGTGATGAGAATGATGAGTTGATAACCGTTATCAAGTTTGAGACTAGATTAAGTCTCGAAAACTATCTAAGTGACCTGATGTTGTTGACATGGGTGCGAAGATTGGAAATATGTGTCGGTGTTGCTCATGCATTGAGCTACATTCATTACGATGAGCCACGCGATTTTAGCGTTATACACCGAAACATTGACAGTGAGATAGTTCTGTTAAATGATAAGTGGGAACCCAAGTTATGTGAATTTAGAGTTTCCATGAAGATTAAAGCATCTGAAAGGCATCATTCATTCCATGTTGATAAAGTTTGGGATAGGGTGGGGTATACAGACCCGACATATATAGAGACAAAGAGTGTGAGCCACAAGTCAGATATTTACTCCTTTGGGATAGTAATGTTTGAACTACTATGTGGTAGGAAAGCAGTAATCGACGATGACCTAGTTAATAAGTACTTAGCTTCGGTGGCTGTTACCCATTATAGGGAGAAGAAACTCAATGAAATAATTGATTGGGATCTGTGGAATCAAATGGATTCTCAATCATTTAACATTTTTGCCGAAATAGCATACGACTGCTTGAATGAAGAACGATCGCAGCGCCCACATATTGATGAGATTGTCACGAGACTTGAGAAAGCGTTGGAACTTCAACTGGAAAATCAAAATGAGGTAAGACAGTTTTTCCTCTTCCATCTTTCTATAATAATAAGTACTACCATCTATTTGTTTGAGTGTATACACCTTCACTCTATTAGTTTACAGTTTATCTAGACCCTATAAAACTCCTAGTACCTTATTAGCCTTTGATCAGTTTCCAAACAGCATGTAATTGCTCTGAAAAACAGCATACAAATATGTAATTGCTGCTTAAAAAACATGGTTGCTGTATAAAACTGTGTCGGAACAGCATATAAAAGCTGTAATTGCTGCTAAAAAACAACATACAAATATGTAATTGCTTTAAAAAAAAGAGCATGTAATTGCTGCAAAAACTTGTTTCCAAACAGCCATGCATGTAAAGGCAATGTCCAAACAACATATAAAACTGTTAAAACAGCATATAAGCCAGTCCAAACAGCCCATCCTTCTGCTGTCCAAATAACATATAGAAAGTGTTTAAAACACCATAAAAATCTGTCTAAACAGCTTTAAAGGCCTTTAAAACTTATAAAAGGAATGTCGGACACATACAAAAGATTTAATGACAAACCCAGCGGAATTATAGAACGGGTAAAACCCAGCGGGTCACACTGGTTTTGAAATCTTAAAACCGGTTTCTTTTGACCCGTTATCTAAGCGGAACCAGTTCGACTGGTCGAACCGGTTTCAAAATATTGAAAAAAGAAAAGTGGTATAGTAAAAGTACTTGTTGATGTGTGCAAACATTTGTGAACTATGACCACTCAACCGAGATTTTGATAGGACGTCCTGCAAACCTTTATATAAGAATCTGGGGGAGTGTCCTTAGAAACCAGGGGATTGCTGAGTTACAAAATCTACCTGTAGTTTAGAAATTTCATTACGATATACACAAGGAAGTATGGCCTTGCACTGTTGCTTCTTCAAGTTGTAGATCAAACTAATTTTCTTCAAAATTACATGTAAGCTACATATGAGTTGTCCATCCCCTTTTTGTTTGTGTCTTTAACCTCAAAACATAAACTTTTAGGGACTCTAATCTCCAAGTTTTTTCCCATTTCAAAATTATATACGAAAGAAAACCACAAATATTAACAGACTTATGACGCATTGACTGGAAAAGAAGCAACTTCCCTTATACGAGTTCGATTCATTTACTTGTAAATTTGTCTGTCCAGGATATGGTTTGTCTCTAGGTGGCGATAAAAAACGAATAATTGATAAGAAAAAATGTCAATTAGGTCACTTGTTAAGACAGTGTATTTTTAGTGAATAAGACTTTCTAAGAGATTAAACACAACATACCTAGTAACCTCAGCCAATATAAGCAACATTAATATCCCATAAGCACCATGAAACACCAAATACATACATGTTAAAAAGACGAAAAAGGTAGCTTAATGATGGCTAATAAACAAAACATCATGAAAACGAAACCACTACCTTCTCAATATTACCCATAATAATCCTTTTGACCTTGGCTATCTTAGCCTTCAGTTTTGTCAGTATACTTATTTAATATGATCCCTTGGCCTCTTTATTCCGCCTAAGAGAGGCATAAACAGAAAACATAAGACTCTTATTAGTTTCAGAAAAGAATACAGATGAAATAGCGTATGACATCTAAACTCAACATGCACCCGAATTCCTTATTAATATTTTATGCAAGCAAATGGGTAACAACCTTCAAATTTCAGTGTTTATTCTTTTAATGTATTATATAAGCAGTTATCAGTTGACTTTTTGGGATTATTGATCTGCTTTGAAACATTACCTTGCCACTTTCCAAGGCTTCTCATACACTTTGGAAAAATCATTCTGTGCCTGAAACTCAATAGATTTCGATATTTTGCTACAAGATAAGATGGTAAAAGAAAAATCATTCATAAATGAGTTCCATAGAGATTGAACTTATACAAGCTCTTGATCTTCCTCAACAGTTTTATATTCAAATTTCAGATTCATCAATCTGTGATAAGACAATATGGCCTATGAGATGAATATAACTTAAGTATATACAGTTAAATGGATGAAAATTTTAATCTCAAAGTATGAGATGAACATCATCAACCTGGAATAGAATTATAATTGCTTATCATCAAAAGTATATCGCCTGCTACGTCATGCACTTTAATTCTATGAACAAATCTAAAACTTCTAAAGGATGTGTTATTTTCATTACTATCCACAAATGTAATAACTACTATAAACTACAAATAAGTCTTAGACATGGTTCAGGAATTTTATCGAACACGTTGTAGGCATTATTATGCACTTCAATAAACTCCTTTTTCTAACACACATTTTTACTTGACTACTGTATTTTATAGATAATGTCTTCGCCTAGCAAAGAATTTGCTCACCTCAGAGTCCCCCTTGAAAATATTATTTCCGCCACCAACAACTTCACTCAACAAAATGTCATCTTAGAAAATACCTTTGAACAGAGATACAAGGGACAGCTCTTGTGGTCCGGTGAGTTGATTGATATCACTGCTCGAAGGTTAAATAAAGAATTGGATGATGGAGAACAGCTGTTTTGGACGGAGATTTCGATGCTGTCAAGTCTTAAGCATAAAAATGTGGTTTCTCTTGTTGGGTTTTGTGATGAAAATGATGAGAAGATCATCATTTTCAAGCGTGAGACCAGGGGAAGTCTTGTTAACTATCTAAGTGACTCGATGCAGTTGACATGGGTGCGAAGATTGGAGATATCTGTCGGTATTGCGCATGCATTGAGCTACATTCATTATGATGAGTCACGCGATTTCAGCGTAATACACCGGCTCATTAGCAGTGGCAGAGTTCTATTAAATGATGAATGGGAACCCAAGTTATCTGATTTTAAATGTTCCATAAAGATTGAAGCATCTAAAAGGCACAATTCTTTTCATACTAATACACTTGGGTGTGTGAAAGGGTATGGAGACCCAACATATTTAGAGACTAAAAGTGTGAGCCACAAGTCAGATATTTACTCTTTTGGGATAGTATTATTTGAACTATTGTGTGGTAGGGAATCTATAATTGACGAGCAAGATAATAAGTATTTGGCTTCGGTGGCCATTTTTCATTATAAAAAGAAAATACTAAATGAGATAATTGATCCAGTTCTATGGAAACAAATAGATCCGCAATCATTCAACGTTTTCGCGAAGACAACATATGATTGCTTGAGTGAAGAAAGATCTCGACGCCCGGATATAAGTGAGGTTGTCACAAGACTTGAGAACGCGTTGAAACTTCAAAAGGAACGTCAAACTACTGTAAGACGGTTTTTTCTCTTTCGTATCTTTTATAATAGCTAATTTCTATTTCTTGAAAATATTAATATTAACACGAGTAAAATTATTCACTTATTATTGTATTGATGATATAAAAGGAACACTCAATAGTAGCAGCCAAAGATGAAGTTACACCATCCGATCATGAAAAGGTAATTATTTACTTATTACTTTTGTTGTAAGCCACTAGAATTTTAGAAACGTGAACTCCATATCTACACGTGTCATTTTTGAAACACTTGGTAATGTTGTCTTGTTTGGTACATATAGGGATCATTGACCTCCATATCAACACATGTTGAGTCCCGTATCAACAAAGAAACAAAGACTTTCCTCAAAGATCTTTCTCACTTAAAACTCAGCTTTCAAGATATAGAATCAGCAACCAAGAATTTTGCTGTTGAGAATATTATCAAAGAATTTAAGCTTGGAAGAATTTTTAAAGGCCATCTCTTACATTCTGAACAATTCATCGATATCATTGTAAAGACGTTCTATTTAGATTATGTAAAAGATGAGAGCAAAAAGTTTTGGACGGAAGTTTCAATGCTTTCTAGTCTCAAACATAAGAGTCTAGTGTCTCTTATTGGGTTTTATGATTCTGAGATGAACAAGATTATCGTATACAAGAAGGAGGCCAACCGAAGTCTCAAAACATATCTTAGTGACCAGACCCTCACATGGATGCAAAGGTTGAGAATATGCGTTGGTGTTGCGAAGGCATTGAGTTACATCCATTTTGATCCTGGACGAGATTTTAGTGTCCTACATTGCAACATCATGAGCTCGAATATTTTACTAGATGACAAATGGGAACCCAAGTTATCGGTTTTGAACTTCGTTGAAAAATACAAGAGCTCAAGGCACCGTCCGATTCTTACTCGCGATATTGTTAAGAATGTATACACAGACCCAAAATATGAAAAGACTGGTGGTGTGACCCACAAGTCAGATATGTATTCGTTCGGTGTTGTGTTATTAGAAGTCGTGTGCGGAAGGAGTGCAGTTCTTCCGGATGAAGCATTGGGAGAGGGGTTATTATGTCAACTGGCCAACTCTCATTTGGACGAAATGATCATGCCGCATTTACGAAATCAGATGGACCAAGAAGCATTAAAAATCTTCTCAGAAACAGCATATTGCTGCATAAAAGAGGAAAGAGCAGATCGTCCACATATAGATCAGGTTGTCAAAGGACTTGAGAAAGCGTTGAAACTTCAATCACTGTATGAAAATCCGGTAAGAAAATAAACTTGCTTTTCAACTTTATGTGATAATAACTGTTATATTTATCTACTAATCTCCTATTGTTTTGCAAATATTATTTTAGGAACTTCCAAAGAGTGCAGTTGACAGTACATCATCCAATCACCTAAGGGTAATTTACTTCTTTATAGTTTTAGTTCGAAGCTGGTCATCCTAACTAATAAACAAATAAGTAAATTACATGAATGGTCTTATGTGGTTAAGGGCTTTTTACATTTGATCCCTGTTACGAAGAAATTAGACAAGACATTTCTGATGTCTCATATTCATAAGCACTCTAAAATGATAAACGACCATTAACAAATTTATTGAGATGATCACCTCCACACCGCACGATCAACACCCAAAAACCAGAAATCAAAACACCATCTGCACCAACTACCATGGACCTGCACACTAGTAACAAATCACAAATCATTTTTAGGCATAAAACAGTAACTCATATCGAAGCTAACGGAATCCATTGGCTGAGAATAAAGTGTTGTTGTATCACTTTTTTCTATTAACATCACAAATTTGTACAGATTGTGAATCTTTTTTCATTCAATTATTTATTTAAGTACATTGTTGTATGTTGAATGTCCACAATGTTGCAGTTGAAGAACTTGGAACACTTGAAGATTGAACTTAATGATATCGAGATGGCAACAGAGAAGTTTGCTGACAAATATTGCATTGGGTCAGGTGGATATGGTATGGTATACAAGGCACAACTCAAACATTTTGATAGCAGTATATCTTCCTCAATAGACGGGTGAATAAATGTGATCTTCCCAAGAAACAAAGCACGGTAGCCATAAAGCGGATTCACAATCAAGAAGGAGAACAAGGGTTCATGGCAGAAATTGAGATTCTGACTAGCTGTAAACATGAGAATATAATCTCTTCTTGGTTTTTGTGACGAAGATCGTGATCATATGATCCTTGTCTATGAGCTTGCTTCTAAAGGAGTCTTGAGGATTATATGGGAAACAGTGAAAAAATGACTAATCTTACTTGGATGCAACGCTTGAAAATATGTCTTGGTATCGCACATGGCTTGAATTACATTCACACCAACACAGATCAAGACAAACAAAAGATAATACACCGTGACATCAAGAGCGCAAATATTCTATTGGGCGAAAGTTGGGAAGCGAGATTGCTGATTTTGGGCTCTCCAAAATCCACCCAGCAGATCAAGAGGCCAGCACTCTTAATACCAATATGATTGCAGGTACAGATATGTATTTGGATCCAGAATATCAAAAGTCGGAAGATTAAATAAAAATCAGACATTTACTCTTTTGGAGTAGTGTTACTTGAGATCTTGACCGGGAGGTTGGCCCATGATCATATTTTCACTGACGTCAATGAGAAGGGGATTGCACCCATTGCAAGAGATCATTTTGAGAAGGGAACACTAATGGAAATTATTGATCACAAAATCAAGGAAGAAACCATTGAACACGTCTTTTCCCTAAGTAAAGGACCCAATAAAGAGTCTTTGGACATATTTTCAAAAATCTCTTTTCGATGTCTAGCAGAAACTCAAGCTGAACGTCCATCAATAGATGTTGTCATCAACGAACTCAAAAAAGCATTAAACTTTCAGGTAAGCAATGGGTTTAAAATATAACTTTATAATTTCCTCATTTATTCTTCATTATACTTTAAAGGAGTTTCAGATGCCAAATTGTTCAGTTATATTTTACTTATCAAATCGACTGGTTGTCCGATGATTCGCAGGAGAACCACAAGGACAACCTCAAACTTTCACTTCAAGACATAAAGTTGGCCACAGAAACTTTCAATCAAGCCAATCTCATTGGACATGGAGATTTTGGGAATGTGTACAAGGGTCACACTCATGGGCATAACTTCATTGCTGCAAAGCGGTTGGGTAGGAAATCTGCTGAAGGAGAAGCTGAATTTATGACAGAGCTTGAAATCCTTATGGAGTATAAACATGAGAATGTCATTGGTCTTTTAGGCTACTGTGATGAAGAGGATGAGAAAATAATTGTTTATGATTATGCATCCAGAGGAAGTCTTGATAAGCACTTGAGCGATGATAGTCTTACATGGGTGATGCGGCTTAAAATATGCATCGATATTGCAATCGGGTTGGAGTTTCTTCATGGAACTGTTTCAAGTCCAGAAATGGTAATTCATAGGGACATCAGCAGCAGCAACGTTTTACTGTTTGATGATTGGAAAGCAAAAATTAGTGATTTTGGGCTTTCCTTAGTATGTCCAACAAATCAGGATGTAGACTATGCCATCGACAATGTAACAGGCACAATTGGCTATCGTGACCCACTATACTCGAAAACAGGCTTCTTAACCAAAGAGTCGATATATTCTCATTGGGTGCGGTCTTATTTGACATATTGTGTGGGAAACTATCATCTGTAAAACTAGATGACGAGTATCTCTATTTACCCTTTTGGCTAAACAACACTATCATTTAGAAAAACTTGATGAGTTAGTGTTTAAGGGTATCAAAGAACAAATTGTGCCACAGTCATATACTACATTTACAAGGATTGCCCTTCAATGCTTACATCACAGGAGAGAAAGACGCCAACAGCAGGTGAAGTGATAATACAACTTAAGAAAGCACTGGAATTCCAAGTAAGTTTTATAATTATTTCAAATTATGCTACCATTCGTTTCATATAAATATCTAAAACTATATTCATGGATATTCAAATAAGTTTTACACTTCTGTTGAACCGTAAAACATGATAAACAAACATATTTCTTAATAAGACGGTCTCTTTTTTTATCACTCAAAACAAAAAATAAATCAAGTGTCAAACTGAAGAAGACAACAAGTTTACATGATCCATAAACAAATGTGTTTTCCATGTTTAGTAGAAGGTCTTTAGTAGTTTCTCTAACGGTAGAAATGTGATCGTATGAAATATGAGCTTATTAACTGTTTAACTAATGTAAAGGTGGATTTTGAGATATGGGAGCCGAAATTGCCTAAAGACTATAAAGAAATAATCCAGATGTCAAAATGCCCCGAAGATTATTCTACAATAAAGAAAGAGGATCTTTACAACATATTCTCAGCAGGAGTCCTCCTTCAGCAGGACAAAGTGGTAAGCAATTCGTTAATATATCTCAGTTATTTTGTGTTTCCAGTGTTTTATGCATCTTTTACTTATTACTTGATGTCATACTTAAAAATCATACTTGCATTTACAAATGGTATAAATCAAGTCTAAATTAATTTATGTCGTATAACAGCTGCTGTCATTCGATGGTAATCGGGAAAGAAATAAAATGGTATCAGCCACAACGTTTTCATACATAAACAGTTGTCCACAGAAGTGGCAATCTCTTCCAAGATCAAGGTTCTTCTCTCTTTCTCTCTCCCCTTTTAGCACACAAGTGATAACTCAATATATGCATCGTTTTTGAACATGTAGTTCTTTTTCTAATGTTTATGGAGAAAAAAACAATTATTAAATTCAAAAGTACGTATAAGTGTATGATAGAGGGAGTAAGCTGCTACTGATAAACGCATCATGAACATCTATTTATAATATGTGCAGGTTTGATACAGTAGTGGAGATGTTAGATATTTCCAACTTAAACATCAACATCAAGACAAATGCTCAATTTTTATCTCCGGATGTTGTTTACGGAGTCTATTTAGTATTCAAATTTTGTGATTCAAGAAACTTTTCAAGTAGACCGGTGTATGTTAACCTTAAGTATAGGAAGGGGACAGAAAGTAGGCATGCATATTTTGCAACATGGAGAGACAAGGAGTGGATGATGATTGAGTTGGACCGATACTCGAACCAGAAAGAGGATGTCGTGTTTGAGTTTCTACTAGAGAGCTTTTCAACCTACCAGTATGGAGATAGTGCAATTTATGTTGAAAGCATTGAATTTCGAGCCATTGAAAAGGTAAATTTGAATATATTCCTTTTTTGTGTTCTAAATTATTGTTTATAATATATAGTAAACAAACTGTCCTTATGGTTTGTCCAACTCATGGGCGCAATCGCTATAACTCCGAAAGTACAGGCGCAGTTTGTTTGTGGGAACTTTCGATCATTTGGGTAAAAAAGGTTAATTATGGGTATGAAAGTCATTCCACTTTGGTCAAGGACGAAAATTAAACCGAAAGTTCCCCACATGAACTATGCATGCACTTTTGATGTTACTAGGATTACGCCTGCGATCTTGGCAAACAACGTGGATGGTTTTTGCAATTTACTTTGTATTTTATAAAGCTGGTGGATGTATGGAAAAAGAAATACATAATCTAAGTTACATGCTTATACATGATTTCTATACAGGTGAAACTTGAAGATGTTGGAAAGTTGAAAGAAGCCCCGCAAGTCTTGAAATCAAACTTCAGCGTGGATCAACTGCAACAGTTGCCAACTAAGTTTAAAGATACATTTAAGAAGTACACAAACTCTGAGGACATGTTCTGGTTGGGCAAAGTAAACGGGAAGAAACTTCTCATGCTTTCTGCAAAGGCAACTATATTCAAATTTTCTGACGAGAATCTCTATAGTTCAAGAAGATCAATTCACTGCAGGTTTGATTTTCTAAACAAACTTTAGAACATTATTAATTAACAGCTAAAGCTAACCTAAATGTACATTATCAAATAGAATATTAAAGATTTTATGAATAGATGGTTGAAAAGCTTTACCATATGGATTTAGTTTTCTGTGTCTCCAAATGAATTTTTTTAAAGACGTATGTAACCATATTATATGTCTCACATGCAGATTTCGGAAGGTGTGTGAGCTTTTACCACAACAAGTATTTCATATCAAATCCACAATTGAAAGTCAAATGTTATCACCCGATACAGAGTACATTTGCTACATTGTGTTCAAGATTTCGGAAAAATGCCAGGGGTTGCATTATCCGGTGAAAGTACGAGATTTGATCCACCAAGAAAATAACATGGCCGAATTTATCTATTTTATTATCCCAAGCCCATTGAATATAAATGATTTTACTCGGGTTCCTAAACAAAGGGAAGATGGATGGATGGAGATTCAACTGTGGAAATTTAACTCAACTCGTGACCTTGAGAATGACTCTTTTCCGATTAATATGAGATTTACAAGTTATGAAGGACCTTTATCTGGCCTCATTGTATGTGGCCTCGAGTTTTAGCCACTGTAAAAGGACTATCTGCGGTATTCAGCTAGTATTTTATGATTTTACTGTGTATCAGAAAGAGGTTCTTATTGTTGCACCTAGATAATAATAAGAATTATGTGTGAAGGTCTATCTTATGCATGTTTTATGTGGAAAGAAAACTGACTTCTTTTTAACAGACAATTACAAGGATTGTAATTGATTGTGCTCGACTCATACTTCCAGCTTTCGAACAGCTTCCCAAGTTGCTCTACAGGTGCAAAATATGTACAACTTTTATTGTAAGATAGTTTGAAAAAGTTTATGTTTTGTTAAGAATGATTCATAGGGAAACACCAGGTATTCTTTGTGTCACACTAAGCTAACAAACTATGTTAACATCAGTCAAATTGCTCTTAGTGTTTCAGATGTTAATGAAATTGCCAATCATAGAATCAGGTTGTACTATTCCGATTGTCTTGTGGGCAAAAATTGATGTCTCAAAGATATCATGGTTTCTTTCATTAAAATGGTTTCATCTAATCAACTTGCCATTTTAACAGTAATTTCATCTGATATTTTGTTAAATCTGGGCTGTGGTTTTGTAAAACTAGATTCTTGGATCACAAACTAAGAACTTGAGAAGACTTGACAAGTTTATATCCTATGGTTACGTTATAAGATCTCAAGGGTCTATGGATTTGAACACTGGAATCATTTAACCTACCAAATAAAGTGATTATCATTTCTAAAGGGTATGCAATTGACTCATTTATTCGGATTAGGTTTTATCTCTAACAACTCAAACGAGTGAAATCAAGAAGATTAACTACTAAGACACTGCAATTCAAAACTTTGTCACAAAAAATTAAAGTTGTCCTTGCCCGAGTCCAAAGGATGATAATGGTTGTGCAACGATTAGAGGTGGCAATATGGGTGGATGGTGCATGTTTTGTAATGAGTAGAAAAGGTTTAAGGTCATAGTGTACAACTTTATGGCACATGCTGAGAGTTTGGTTGAGGTAGGCGCGGAACACTTTTTGTGACAAAGTTTTGAATTGCTGTGTGTTGATATTACACTTGCAACTTTCTTTCAGTCGTGACTTCGGTCACACTTTGGATCCTTACCGGAACGGGAAACAAAACGATCGACCAGCCCAAACCCTCATACGTACTATACGAGTATACATAAACATGGCGCCATCCGTGTTATACGAAATTAATAGCCGCGATTTTCTCCTCTTTTCAATTAACCGGAAAAAGTTATAGTTGTGAAATTGTGGTAAAGTGTTTCGTGTATGAAAGAATGAATATTGTTTATGGGTTAACTTTGACTTAGAAGTAGTCGTGTAATGAAAATATATATAGATGTAAAGTTGAATATCGGAAAGAATAGGGATAAATATATATGTAAAGTATAATTTCGGAAGAATAGGGAGTAAGGATAAATTAGTAATTTCATAATTTTCACTTTGAAAGTTTTCACTATTATGACATTTTACTATAGTCCATCAAAATTCTCAAATCTATCTAAATTTTCACAATATCAGCATACATATACTAACAAGAGTTTACCATCATGACAGCAAAACCTACAAAGTCACAATTTATCCAGATAATATGATACAATAACAAATGATGGAGAAACAAGAACTATAATCACCTCCTCCGTGCTTCCTGTGTGTCCATTTTGCACAACACGTTACTCTCGAGCCTCCTGCTTGTGTAAAAAAAGTAACAAAAACTTCAGCTTTACGTAATTCTATATAAATTTTGATCCAAAGTCAAAGTCTCGGCGGTTGAAATTTTGACCCATTTACTTAAGTTTAATGATTTGGGTAATATCTTATCTCCAATGGGTCAAATGGGTAAAGTTTAATAATAGTTTGATTAGATGCAAGTCACCCAAAGTGTGTCAAAATCCTAAATCATTTTGCTTAGCAATAATTAAATTATTATGTTAAGGCTAATGATCAGAGGAAGGTTGACTCATTACTTAACCCACACCTATCTCGGACAGACACTCTAGAAGCATTATATCTATTTTCAGAATAACTGAAATATAATATTTTTTTAACTCCATACTTGAGCAAAAGTTGTAATCACATCAAATTCCTCATAGTTAAACGAGTTGCAGAACAAAATTGGTCAATTTGAGACAAGAGAAGACATGAAGAACAACTTGACACTGAATATTGATCATGTCTAACAAAAAAAACTATATGTAAGGTAATCTGATGAAGATTATACGTAAACGATGTGAACAATGTGATAGATACAAAAATAAGAATACGAGCATGTGACTGTCAAATCTTTTCGTTTTTTCATAACTTCATATGATTGGAGAAGGTATCAATGGCAATAACATATCCAACTATTTGCCTAGTTTATTGTTCCAGGGTACCCATAAACTCAAAATTCAAGATAAACTAGAAAAAGATACATACCTACGGCAGCTCCCAAGACAATTAAGATTTTCCCATAATCTTCCTAAATAATTCCTTATGTGCTGCAAATGAAAAGTAGGTGAAACTCATAAGAGAAGGGAGATGGCAAGATTTTAGGCATGATGGACTGATGAGTCTCTAAATACTCATCATTTTTGTACTATATAAACTGCAAAATCATCTGAAAACACTCAGAAACACATCAAAATGATCAAAATATCACAAATCAGTGTTTTATGTGTTTTAAATTCAAAAATATCAAAATCAGATGAAAAACTTATCAAATTTGCAAAATTGCGCTTTAGTCCCCAAGTTTCTAAAATTGTCAAAACAGTCCCTGAGCACATAATTTCAAAAGAAAAGTCACCAAAGGTCCTTTTAAAATCATAAGTTGTCAAATTTAGTCCTTTGGTGAAAAATGTAAAAAGTTTTGAGAAAATTACAAATTGGTCCTTTAAGTTTGAAATTTGGCAGAAATGGCCCCCGGAAAATTGGGAAATGTCAACTTTAATCCCTGTACTTTTGATACTTGTCATTAATGGTCCCTTGAAGTATCTTTGATGAGTTGGCAGTAATGGTCCTTGCAATTTTCAGATTTACACAATTGGTCCCTCTAATTATTAAAGCCTTAAACCATTTTTGGACCCTTTCATAACCTTGGACCCCTATCATAATCAATTTTGAACCCCCTTTTTAACTAATATCCGTCAACTGCCTGGTCAAATCCCAAAAACCCGCCAACCCCCCCTCTTCTTCCCCGACAACTTTGTCTGGAACCCATCCCCCCTCCTCAAACCTATCAACCCACTCTACTATCCCCTTTGTCTCCCCCCTCCTCACCAACCTCTCAATGCATTTAATGCAAAGCCTCTCCCTGTCTCTAATATCAAAACCAAAGTTCCCGCCAAATCCACTCTACGGCCAAGATGGCTCATTAGGCATCCAACGGTTGATTTTTATGCTGGGATCCACTCAGAAAAGGGAGAGATAGATTTTGGAGCATATAAGGAAAGTGGCAAGAGAGTGTAGTAGTTAGTTAGCTTTAAAAATATGTATGTCGTTTTTAAGCTTCTTATGTCTTAAATAGTTTTTCAGTGTAATTTCAAGTGTAGTAGTAACAAATTAAGTGATTTCAGTGTATTCAAACTATGTTCAAGTATTAATTCAAGTTAAAGTACCATTTCATGTTTACATGTTCACTGCTGCACATTTCAATTTCAAGTTCTCATATAAAAGCTTCCAATAGCTTATTTCTCCACTCAAATAAGTTCATATAAGCTTAATATGGCTTTGAGTAAGCTTAAATTTCATTTTTAAGTTGTTTTGATCATGGTCAATAAAAGTCAAAAGAATGGTCAAATTGGAATGGAAGTCGATTTGGGTAATGAGAGGATGGATATGGGTCTAATTAGAGTAGGATAAGGTGGTTATGTGTTTGGTTCGGCTGCAAACAAGCTGGGACACTTGTGAGTTGTATTCTCCATTTCAATTTTACTCAAACTTGCATTTTATGATTATAAGAGTGTCGTGATCACAAGTGATTTCTATGTGTTGAATTAGCTATAGTTAGGTAGTTTAAACTTAACTTGATCAGTGATAGTGGTTAGTTATGTATCAATATCGGTTTTAAGTTCATAACAGGTTTTAAAGGTGTGTTTGGATTCCATGTTTAACCTGTCCTTAAGGTCTTCTCAGTAGGTGTGATCTGTTGTTGCATGATTACTTAGCATATCTTAGCTCATTTCTGTCTTACTTTTGCACTTGTAACATACAAAAGTCAAAAATCCATCTCAATGGTTCTTATCAGCTCACTGTTGGGATTTGAGAGTTGCAGACCATGGTTCTGTGATTAGAAGTCATAGATTAAGCTTGCATCATTGTTATTTCATCCATATATATCAATTCTAGTTCATAAATCAAGATCAAACTTCACTAAAGTCAACATCTCAGTTTTGTGTAAAAGTCAATTTTGGCAAAACTCAGTTTTAAGCCATCAGAGATTGATTTTTATTGTGCTCATCTCTTGGTCAAATTAAGTGATTCTTGTTGTTTTAGAAAGTTCTATTGCTCTAGTTTCTTGTAGTTATTTTTGTACAATTTTGTGAATTTTCCTTAAAGCTCAAAAGAGCTTGTAATCATGGGGCTTAATCCCCTGTGCAGGGGACTGCTACCTGCACAGGTTTTGTGCAGGTTTTGCAGACCTTGCACAGGGCTCACTTGAGCTCCTCTGGGTCTGTAACTTGGTTTAGATACTCTTAGCCAGGTCATATCCATGTTCCAATATCTGTTTTCCAGTTGCTAGCTTATTTTGTTGCTTATTTCTTGGCTTGAACTTGGCACCCCTTCACTGATTTCTGCCATAATCTCAGTACCTCAAATCATTGCAACCTGATAATCAGAAGGTTTAGCTTGTTGTTTCTCATTTCATTTTGGTAATTTTAGCTTGTAGTAGCTTCCATATCAGTTTGGTACACTTTGGACTCCATTTGGCTTATTAAAGTGCTTATTTATAAGCACTAGCTACATCAGTTGCTTAATCCTCCAAACAAGCCCCTGTTTTTCTAATTTTCCTAGCTTCCTAATATTATTTTAAGCATTTCATGAATTTTTCAGATTTTTCCTAGCTTATTTGGTATTTTTCTGTATTTTATTTAGTTTTTAAGTATTTTTAAATAGCTTTTAATACAAAAAATTAGAAAAAGGTTCAAAAAAATATGTTTTCTATTTTCTTAGGTTAAGATAAATGTAAAAAGCTTAAAAAGTATTTTTCCTTATTTTTCTCCTTTTATTTGGTATTTTTAATAATTTTAATTAGTTTTAAATAGTTTTAAATTAATAATAAATATATAAAAAGTCTAAAAAATATATTTTCTGTTTTAAAATTAGTTTTATCATATTTTAGATTTTTCTAAGTTATAATTTCATTTTTCTAGGTTAATTTTGTATTTTCTTATATTTTAGTGCATTTTAAATAATTAATAAATAGTTTTTAATTAATAATAATTAGAATAATAGTGTTAAAAATAATTTTCCTTTTCTATAAATTTTCTCATATCATTAGGTTTGTAAAAATGTATTTTTCATATTTTTAGGATCTATATTATATAAGTTTCACTTTTTATTTAGTACGTTTACGTTATTTTTATTTAAACGTAAGTTTTTCGTTTTAGGTTTTAAACGTTCATCACTTTAAAAATAGTGATAGCGTTTATTTAATATCTTTTATCTTTTTAATTTTCTTAATTTGTATTTAAGTCGCTTTTATTTATAATCTTTTTCGGTGAGTGTAATATTGATCCAAATCCTTTTCGATCGCTATCATTAGTGGTCATTCTATCGTCTGAATCGGTGTTGTACACACCATTGAGTCTCCGTGGGACTTAACGACCCGGAATCCACTATATTCCCGATCTTAATTGTATTTGCGTCGCGAGCGGTTTAAGTCTTTTGACTTGACTGCTGCTGCGAATCATGGACATCACGTGAAAAGTAGCATTATATCACTGTCTATAAACTTCTCCACCCCTGTAACAATTATGGCTCCACACACTCCAACTTCCCGAAGTAATCTCATAAATTTTGGTGTGGACACGGCATCAAATACCAATGCATACGACTTTAAAGCTTCTTGCCATAAAAAATAGAATAACTTATCTAAGTGCATACCATTATTACTAAAACATATGACCACAAAAAGGTAGATAGTATTGGATGTTAATTCATTAATCCATTTTTAGGGGTCGTTGTGTAATTAGTTGATGTATTTAGAGTCGTGTATGTAAAATGTATAAGTTAAGAGGTCTAGTATGTCAAGTAATAAAGTTAATAACCAAATGGTAGTTAATTTCGGTTATAGGTAGTTATTTATGGAAAGTTGTGTCTCTTGGGAAAAGTCACGATGGTTCGTATGTATGACTATAAATAGAAGTGTCTATATATTTTAAAACTTAACAGAATTTATTATATACAAAGTGTGAGTTTGTGTGTCGTGATTTTTGTTCATAGACATGTTTGATTCGAGCCCGAGATGATCCGGATGGGCCAACAGTGGTATCAGAGCGTCATATATTTGAATCAAACCCGGTGTTTCAGTTTGTGTTTCATCAAAGGCGATCAGAGGAGTGCAACGATTCAAGAGGAATACGCTTTGTAGATTGCAAGAAACTAAACTGCAAACACTAATCAGAGAGAAGAACAATTTGATCAGGAGTATCAAATTGACCAGCGATTCAGAGGAATCATTCCAGAGAAAAGAGACATATTGCATGTTAGGAACAAGAGTAGAACTAGGAATGTTCTTGAGTTTTTGACAACGCAGAGAAAAGACAGATTGCATGTTAGGAACAAGAGTAGAACTAGGAATGTTCTTGAGTTCTTGACAATGCAGAGAAGAGACAAATCGATTCAAAAGAATCGATTAAGAAAAGAAAATTGATCAGGAGTAGATCATTTTTAAAAAGGAAGAGAGAAAAGGAAGACCAACCATGTTTTTGAATTCAATCAAGAAGAAAATCGATTCAAAAATTGGGGATCATTACAAGAGGAGAACAAATCGAGAAATAATGCAAAACGTAATCGAGAAAGGAGAGAGAAAAGAGAACTTCTTGGTTGCATTACAACATCGAGAGAAGAAGAAGGGACGGGACATAGGAGCAATCACCGACGAAAAGGAACTACCATCGTGCACTTGCGGTGAAAACTAGAAGCGTAAACCCATACTTGTTGGGTGGTCATGAATTAGAGATTAAAGGAGATTGTTGTTGTGTTAATTGTGTACGAGTCAAGAAACATCAAAGAGTGAAGAGAAACCGATTGCCCTGAATTGTTGTTCAAGACTATAGTGAAAAGAAGAAAAGAGGAGCGTTGGGCGTCTGATTGCAACTTGTTTGTGGCCAAAGACTTGTGGGCTTTTGGTTAAAAATAAAGTGGCGACTTTTTAAGGGACTAAAGGCTAGAGGGTCCGACTTGTTGTATTTGAAGACAAAGATGAGAAGACCCGTTACAACATGTTCAAAGATAGAGATGATTGAGTTGAAGACATGAAGATATTGAAGACATGGATTAATAAATGAAGGGGGAGTATTGGATGTTAATTCATTAATCCATGTTTAGGGGTCGTCGTGTAATTAGTTTATGTATTTAGAGTCGTGTACGTAAAGTGCATAAGTTAAGGGGTCTAGTATGTCAAGAATAAAGTTAATAACCGAATGGTAGTTAATTTCGATTATAGGTAGTTATTTATGGAAAGTTGTGACTCTTGGGAAAACACTGGTACAAAAACCTGGTATTGGTCACACCAGAAATGTGTGATGATATGCATATAGTCACACACGTTTTTTTTTGTGTGTCACCAAAAGTGGCGCCACTGTAGGTGGCATATGGTGACATTGTTGAGTTCGTAACCTTTGTCATTGAAAAAGAGTGACCAAAACCCAAATATGTGTGACAAATTAGGCACAAATTTTGTTGGATTAATCAGTATGAGTGATCGTAAACACTTTATAGTCACACGAATGTTTTTTGAGAGTAACTATTGTTCGTCCTTTGGCCACATAAATATATAATATATGTGACATTGGAGATGATTTATTCAAGTAAATGTGTATTTTGTGTTACTATTTTCTGTCATATGGTCACATGAATATATAAAAAATGTGACGTTTGTGATGATTTAGTCACACAAAGGGTGTTGTTTTTTTGGAGTTAGTCACATACAATTAAGCAAAAAGTGGCCAAAAGTGTTAATAAATGTAATCATATGGTGTTTAAAGTGAAGAAATGTGTATTTTGTGTGACTATTGTTCATCAATGGCCACTTGAATTTTATGTTTGTGTGGCCATTTGTAATATTTAGTCACACAAAACATGTTTATTTTGGGTATTTAGTCACACACAATTAAGCAAAAGTGGCCAAAAGTGTTAATAAGTGTGACAATATGCTGTTTAAAGTGAAGAAATGTGTATTTTGTGTCACTATTGTTAATCCAATGGTCACATGAATTTAATGTTTGTGTGGCCTTTTGTAATATTTAGTCACACAAAACATGTTTGTTTTGGGTATTTAGTCACATACAATTAAGCATAAAGTGGCCAAAAGTGTTGATAAGTGTGACCATATGCTGTTTAAAGTGAAGAAATGTGTATTTTGTATGACTATTGTTCATCCAATGGTCACATAAATTTTTAGTTTGTATGGCATTTTGTAATATTTAGTCACACATCGAATTAAACAAAGAGTGACTAATAATGTTGATAAGCGTGACCATATTATGTGAGTACATCTTTTAGTCATATGGTTAGTGCTGCTAGTAATATGGAGCGGAGTACTACGGCTAGTACTAAGTTAATACTGCTGGAGCACTACCAGCAGTAACATAATTAAAAAACAAAAAGCAATTTCAAATTGAATAAAACTCGAATGTATATAACTGAACCAAATATGGAATTGTAATGTCGTACATACTCAAATTCTAAACTACCATAATTTAAAAACTTTATGACTCATCGCCTTCCTAGCTTGCCTTTGCATGATTTCCAGCTTGTTCCTGAGGCACGACTTTTGATCCATGCTGCCACAAGCCCAGCTTGCATGTAGGACAATTCAGTGACTCGCTACCTCTGCCAACATATCCTGATGTTAATATTATGCATCCTTACCAAAACAGCTCCAACAGAAAAATAGCAAAGATCAACAAACATTGCTTCTGAGCCTGAAGTATCAGTGGAGGAATAAACACATGGGATTTCCCAAATTCACATTTAAATACTCAAAATTGAGGTGCTATTATGCATTCATGCTAGCATCAATATATGGATGTTGTGATTATAATCAATTAATAGGAATGATTACACGCTGATTTCAGAGCTTTTGTAGAAAGAACATAAAGTCGCAGATAGCCCCCTAAAGTAATGTTTGCATAATAAAATACTTGAACTTGTAGACATTTACTAAAAGTAGGTATAGTTAACCGTATAACCAGTTATTATTAGTGAACAAGTGGACAAATCACCGTTGATTGTTGATTCAGCCGAGACGCAATTAATTCAAGATGGAAAAATGCCGAGGTAAACATATTAGTTATCACATATACTGTAACACCCCAATTTTTACAAAAATGCTTTATTATTAATTTAAAGGCTTTCCAGTTAGCTTTACTGTTATTATAAACTCTTTATTAGTCTAAAGGACCTCCCATGTAATAGTTTCTCTAACAGGGGCTAACCTTGCCTAACGATGAAACTTATATTTTAGCACTTATATGAGATAACTTAAGATACAGGAAACTTCATTTAGTTTTATCCTTACCTCCTTCTCTGCTCCACCTCACGACACGCATACAAATACAAGGATAATCTAGGGCTTCAATTCTTATTCGACTTTTATCAAGCTCAAGCTAAGATATTAGCTTATGAAGGTGTAAGGTGCGAATTCTAGTTTTCTCATAATCCAATTCGAGGTAAAGATTATACCTAAGTTCTTAAATTTGTGTTTTATGATTACCCAATAGTGGGTTATGATTAAGATGATGATTTGATGCCATACATGGGGTTTTTGTAGAAATTTATAAGTTTATGTTAATTTGTGATTTTTAAAAATAATCAAGATTATGTGTTAATCATGTTAAGACAAGTGTTGGGTAGTAGAAATTTATAAGTTTATGTTAATTTGTGATTTTTAAAAATAATCAAGATTATGTGTTAATCATGTTAAGACAAGTGTTGGGTAAATTGTTAAGATAACATAACACCATTTTATGGTGTTAATTTTCAGAATATAAGTTTATGTGTTATATAAGCCGCGGAACCAAACACCCCCTGTAAAACCCTAAAAACGTTAAACTGTGAAATAACAATATTGCCCCTAAAGACGATAAATATGTACAATTATCCAACCAGACAAATACTCATAATAATAAGATTTCATTGAACAATTAAAATTTAATTGTTTCATTTAACTCACAAAATATAAGTAACATAATTAAATGAAATTACATCAATGTTTAATTACAAAATAAAGTATAGTATATTAAGGAGAAATAAAATATTTGAATGTATCATTCCTGTATCAAAAGAGAATCTCGGTCAAGACAAGCCCATGCGACAGCCCATGTATTCATTCCTTGTTTTCAGCCTAACCGACTTCCACATGAATATCCCATATATCTCGACATCTATAAATCCCTCATAATCCTCTCATGCAAAAACCCTAGTAACCTAAAAGTGACGGCAAGCTGTTGGAGTCTTCCTTCTCCATTCGACCAAGCAACAGAAAAGTGTTTGTGATCGTGTTTGGTTTTCTCGTTATCTTCTCTCGTCTAGCAGCAAGGTACACCAAACCCGTTTCTTTTCTTGTCAAGTCGACACACCTCATAAGTTTACAACCTGAAGTAAAACTGTAGCTAATAAATATTCAGTAAACATGCCTCAAAATCGCTTTGGCCTTCTTGAATTAGTGGTGGCTTCGTTAACTGTTAAACATGTTTAAAACAAAGCATGAAATCATAAACTAACGTACATGAATGCTGATGCTAATCGATCATGGTTTTGTCACCCTAACAATAATATGAAAACCCCATATGAACCTGTTTTTAAAACTCTTTAAGAATCTGTTTTAAGTGATGTTCGACCCGCTTTAGTTCGACCACAGTTTTGATTTGGCTACTGCTTCCTTATATTGGTACCTAAGTTGAATGCATGCAAGTTGACAATGGCTTCATAGAATAACATAAACAACTAATTCACATAAAATCATAAATTGGATGCATGAAATATCGTATGCGAGAGGTGTATGTCTCGACTTATTTTGCGTCGCATGCATGTACGTATCACTTGTTTGGGGGTCACGCTTGGTAGTGTTTTGATCTTATTAAAACTTGTCAAATCTTACTCATGCATAGGGATGGCAAAAAAACCCATACCCGACGGGGACCCGATCCCCAAACCCGATTTGACTGGGGAATCCCCGAGTTGACCGGGTATGGGGATGAGGATGGGGAATCCCCAAATTATGAAACCGGGGATGGGGCGGGGATGGGGATAGCATAAATCCCCGACCCCGAACCCGACCCCGAACTTTTTAATGTAAAAATATGTATACATTATACGTATATTACTACTAAATGTACTTGTATATGTATATGTTAGTGAGTATTGGCAAGTACTATACTGGAAGTATACTTGTGTGTATATGTTATATTCAATGGATCAAAATCATCAAATATTTTAAAATGTTAAGCACTAACTACGTATTATCCTATCAGTATTTTGTCCGAATACACTCATTCGATGTACTATAATTTTTATATTATATGTGATGTTTTAATATTATAATGCTTTAAAGTTTAATGACATTTTAATTAATCCAATTATGTACAATGTATGCTTTTTTAAGACATTTGATATGTGAATTCTTTTTATTTTAGATCGGTTATGTAACTTTTATGCTTATTTTATAAGAGCCGAAAATCCCCGAATCCCCGTGGGGATCCCCGATCCCCGTTGGGGATGGGGATGGGGATGCAAAACGATTCCTCGATGTGGATGGGGATGGGGATGGGGATAGGAGTAAGAAATGGGGATGGGGATGGTAAATATAATACCCGATATTCCCCGCCTCGTTGCCATCTCTACATGCATGGGTCATTTTTATAAAGGAATACTTGGTATATTGACATGAAGGGTAATCTTGATGGGCCAAGTATGTGGGTCAGTATATAGGTCACGGATAAAGAAGAATGGGCCAGTGACTTGTATTAGTTTTATCTGTATAAAGAAGTGTTGATATGGTCTTTGGTTGACCGAAGTTTATGGAAGTGGACGTGGGTTTGTTTCCTGATAGTTAGGGAGATATCTTAGGAGTCATGGCCATCCACAGCCACGTTTATTTAGTTTAGGTTCTTTATAAATAGGAGTCTAGCATTTTGTAATCAATGTATTCAGTTTCCTTCCTTATTAATATACAAAGCATAGAAAGCCAATCTTGCCGTTTTGATTGGTGTTTGCGGGTGTGAGTTCGGGGTGGGGAAGGCACTGATTATCAACATGGTATCAGAGCTGAGTTCGATTAAAGGGCGGGCGAACGAGAAGAACGCAGCAGGAAGATAGCAAGGACTGTTTTCTTGAAAGCAAGAAATCACAACAAGAAGAACGAGAAAGAAAGAAAGCAGCAGCAAGTAGTCTGTAGCAAGTAGCAGACAAGAAAGAAAGCAGCAGCAAGTAGTCTGTAGCAAGTAGCAGACAAGAAAGAAAGCAAGCAGCAAGGTTGATCACATGATGATCAAAAGAAAGAGAAGGAGCAGCAGTTTGTCGAATGGTCGCAAGCAAGAAACAAAGCAAGCAGCAAGGTTGATCACGTGGTGATCAAAAGAAAGAAAGTTGTCGTATAGTTTGTAGCAAGTAGCAGACAAGACAACCGTAGCAAGTAGAAAGTTTCGGGTTTGTAGCAAGTAGCAACCAAGAAACAATTGTAAGCAAGCAAGAATCGATAAGCAAGAAGCAAGAACGAGATCAAGACCGGTATTTTAGCAAGGAATTAATACCGTTTTGGAACTCAAAAGTTTAGGAAGAAATTTTAGCAAGAACTTTAAGCAAGTGGATCACGTAACAGGTTGTATCCATGGAGCAGGCCATGGGTCTTGGTTCAGTGGGTATGGATCTCAGAAGTGGGTTGATCCATTTACGGGGCGGATGAGCAGTAAGAGATCGAAAGACGAAAGCAAGCAGAAAGTTATGATCACAACGGTGGACCAAAAGAACGCATCAGAAGAGAAGCAAAGTACGAGGAGACCTAGCAAGCAGTACGTGACCGAGACCGTGTTCCTAAGTATGATCGACAAAAGCCGAGACCGTGATAGGCATCAAGATTGCGGGGGTGAATGTTGGGTAATCTTGATGGGCCAAGTATGTGGGTCAGTATATAGGTCACGGATAAAGAAGAATGGGCCAGTGACTTGTATTAGTTTTATCTGTATAAAGAAGTGTTGATATGGTCTTTGGTTGACCGAAGTTTATGGAAGTGGACGTGGGTTTGTTTCCTGATAGTTAGGGAGATATCTTAGGAGTCATGGCCATCCACAGCCACGTTTATTTAGTTTAGGTTCTTTATAAATAGGAGTCTAGCATTTTGTAATCAATGTATTCAGTTTCCTTCCTTATTAATATACAAAGCATAGAAAGCCAATCTTGCCGTTTTGATTGGTGTTTGCGGGTGTGAGTTCGGGGTGGGGAAGGCACTGATTATCAACATAAATAGGGTAGTATGAACTAATTAGTGATTATTAACGCTTTACAAGGAATATGTATGTGTGTATGATTGTATGAATGTAGATATTGTGTGTGCATGCATGTTACTACTAGGGACATGGGACATGGGACATGCGTTATAATAAACCAAAAGGGACCAAGTACTAAATTATTTTTCTTGTTAATATATACGTATAAAGACAAGAGAATGCATGCTTGTGTGCGTTTAAAACGAAGCAAAAAAGGCATGTGTATATTTGAATAAGAAAGACATCAAGTACTTAAAAGGGGCGTATAGAATAATAAATGGTATGTAGGTGTCATGTTAGTTTTGTGAGAAATTATTTTATGTAAAATAGTTGTGTGCATTATATAATTTACGTAAGTGGTTCCCGCCCGTCATTTGTCATAACATTATTCGAATATCGTCTAAAAAGTACGTTATTATTTTATAACATAAAACACTAAAATATGTTAAGTATGTCATCCGAATATTAAAAGACCGTTTCGACATTTGTGGAATTATAAATAATATGTAGAACTATTAATTCATGTAGATCGTGTGAAGAAGGAGTAACTTCAGTTTTCTGTGTGCTTCCGATTATTTGGCTTGCTTTGCATAAGGTACAGATATTCTGACCTTTTCAGTAAAGGTTCCTTATGATGTTCTTTTCGTTAGCTTTCCTATTTTACTTATTAGGGTTTCCGATGCCATTGCTATGAACCCTTTTCCTAATTATTTGACCTGTTGCTTATCTGAACTTATGTTTTATTGAACCATGCGATATCTGATTTGAACTTTATGTTAGGAAGACTTTGATATGCATATTTGTTGAACCTTGTTATATTTAAATATGAACCTTATGATATGAGTTATCTGATGTGTTATTTGTTGAACCTTGTGTTTGATTAAGACCGTGTCATAATTGAAATTTTGTTTGACCTAAGTTAGTTTGACACCCGAGCCAAAATAGTAACTAGTCATGGGGTTCCATGTCCGTGTCGTTGATGCACCTCGACACGACTCTAGGGCGAGAGAGTGAAGTTCGCGTCCCTTATCCGTTATATGTTATGAGCTCAAGTTATATTATATAATCAATGTATGTTTGTGGGCGATGGATGCATCCTAGATCCGATCTCGTTATCCGATATGATTTGTCTAAGTGAATGATGTCGGTAATACGCGTCTTCATAAAACTCGGGAGCTAGCTACTCCGACTTATTTTGAGATTGTTTCTATAGAGTTATGATGTTTTTGATATGATATGTTCTGGGCTCGTGGTAGTTAACTAAATCTTTATTTGTTATTTCTATGTTAAGTATTCTGATTATGATTCGGTATGTTCAAGTGTTAATAATTATGTGCTCGGCTTATTATATGTTATTATATGTGGTTATGCTTTTGCATGTTTATGTGACTACCGTCTACTATGCTAGGTTATGATTAATATGTTTAAATATGATTCGCATGTTGTCATCTGATGTCATGTTAGTTTATCTTTACGTGAGTGCGTTGATCTGTGAGATGAATGTGCTAGTGTGAAAGTGAGTATTCTATAAGTTTAGTATGTATAATTTGTTCAGTTAATTTTGTGAACTTTGCCTATACGTTAGTGTTTTTATCTGCATATGTGACCGCCATGTTTAAACTCACGATGTTAGGATTTGATTTGAGAACTAGTTTAGTTTATGATATCTGTTTTGATAATTGCTAATGGTTATGCTATGTTTTGTTTGGTCTATTCAATTATTAGTTTGTCTACTATGTTTTCTATTTGCTTGTGAGACTGCCATGATTTGGACTGCTTTTTTCGCTGCTGCAATATTAAATTAAGTGTGTTAAGTGAAGGTTAATTAATTTTTTTGAATGCCATGTTTATTTTCTAGAATGTGTTTCCGTTAGCCTTAGACTTTTCGTTTGGTTTATATGTAATCTATTTCTTCTTGATATGTTAAGTGTCTGGTTATTTTGATGTGCTTGCGTTGGAGTCATCAATATGCTATGTGTTTGTCCTTGATTGCTAATTGTTGTTCCGGATTTCTGTGCAATTGTGTTTCTGCAGAATCCTCAATGATTCATTATCCTCGTTCCGCTACGATTTTGTTATTCGTTTCTTTGTTCAATTCGTATGTATGTTTTTGTTTAGTTTTTGTTTTGGTTATATCTGCCTTTGGGCTTTGTAAGCTCACCGCATTTTCTTTTCTGCGGCGGTATTAAGCATTCAAGATGAGCTCTTGGGATGGTCGATCCGGGTTGAGAGTAGAAACCGAGAGCAAGATTTGACCATAGAGATCTTAGAATTATTTTGGTTATTAAGTTATTTATGTTTTCTTTTGGAATTTCGTAAAGACTTTCGTTTTTGTATAGTACTTAAATTTCTGATATGAAACTGTATTTGTGATATCTTTACCCTTGTCGGGTTGGGGTGTTACACCCCCTTATGGCCTAGTTTAGTTATAAAGCTTGTTTATGATACGCTAAACCTTATATTAAATAAGCTCCATGTCAATTACGTGTTCCTTGGTTGTAAAGGTTAGCCGGGACGTTCACGGGAACTCGTGATAGATTTCAAGCTATATCGAGGTGAGTAACGTATATAAGATTAGAAACGGGACTACAAGAGCCCATTAGATATACAATATGTGTTATGGTACTTACGTTCATGTTTTGTTATATGCTTCTTGTGTTACGAGTTTATGATAAGTGAGCACATAATCATGTTGAAGTATATATCATGAGTAGAAATGGATCTCGCGATATGAGATTATATATGAAATAACTTAGACGGGTCAAAACAACCCGTAACGACCCGTGTGGTCTTAGTAACATGTTTTTAGCATAAATGATGTATAATTGCTCATTTAACGGATCTTTAGTAGCTTGTTAAAGGTGTCACATATTTCGTGATACTCATATCTAAGTTCTATTGTATGCTTATGTGTTATACTCGTGTTACGAATTTATATTGCTTATTATGAGTTTAATAAATTTAACGGTACAAGTGTATATGTGAAATAAAGTGAACGGGTCAAAACAGCCCGTTATGACCCATGTGGTCCTAGTAAAGTGATTTTAGCCAATATTGTCTATTTTCACTTGTTTAGCGTCGTTAGAGGACGATATGTGCTATGATGTGATCACATACAGTTGTTCCAGACAAAATTGGAACTTAGACCTCCTTAGTGGAGAATCGAGCCTCAGAATAGTAGAAGTTCCAAAAACGGAACTCAAACATCCTAACTGGATGATTAGTATGTTTATATGGCTCGTCAGTTATGAAAAGCACAACTAGATATGGAAAGTCTCAAAAACGGGACTTGATGTCCTAAGTGGACGACTAGAGCATATAAGATGCTAAATTGAGCCAAATAAGGGTTCACCAGGTCCTAAGCGGACAACTAGTGTATTTAAGGCAAGCATGATGCCCTCTAGCATTATGATGAGGTATCTAGCCCCCAAGTGCATGTTACGATGCAAGAATATATTCCCATGGGGAATTAACGGTGTTATAATCACCAAGATAGCTATGCGGGGGAAAGTTATTATGAAGCAACATCTAGTAACGTTAACATGTTTATTTTAGCTTTATATATGTTATCTCACTAAGCTTTATGCTTACGTTACTTCATTTATGTTTTTCTTATAGGTGAGATCAAGTTTAACGCATAAGGTCGCGGTTTAGCTACCGGTGGAGGTCATGGGTAATTGAGCTTATCCTAAACCCTCTCTAATACCACGAAAAGCCTAGGACAAATGTTTTAATATCATGTTTTGTATAAACGCATAATTAATGAAGTTTATAACTAGTTATGTCATGTTTACAAGTTAAAAGGGGTGTTTGGCATTATGCCATTTTTACCCGTTTTGACTTCATACGGGTTCAAATGTGATTACCACTCTTATGTACAGTTAGCGTTATGTCCAGAAATGTTTTGTTCAGGTTTTGTCATGTTTATGACGCGGAAAGTGATTTTCCGAAAAATATGAAATGTGCAGAAAATTTTGTGCATAAATGAGCGAGGGCCATACTACTACAGATAGTATATGTTCATACGGTGTATCCTCTAAAAATGTTTTTGCAGAATCAGATAAAGACCATATAGTCAGTATGTTTGGATGACCATACTGACCGTATGCTATTTTAGCATACAACCGTATACTCCAAAAAAAATAAAAATAAAAATAATAATAATAAAATCTAGTACAGGCGTTTCATATACAATCCTCTATTTATTAGTATGGTATTTCAATCAGTTAACATGATCAACTATATATGACACAGTAACAAACACAATGCTTAACAGAACCTGGTGAAACGGAGTTGGAGGCGGCTCAAGCCGATTTTCAAGGGTCTGATTTAATGGTGAATTTGTTACTCCTAATGGATTTAAAGCAGCACAAGCCTCCTGAAATTTTCTGAGATGGGAACAAGATAATGTTGATTTTTAACAACTTCAACAGTAGGATCAGCTGCTGATGGGTTGCTTTTCTCCTGTACGTGTCATTAAGACCAAGAAATCAACATACCAAGAGCAATACTAGTTATTGAAGGTCTATATAAAGATACGATTGTTAATTACCGCATTGTAGATTGCTTTGAGTTTTAGAAGCTGCCTTGGACATATAACTGACAAAGAAACACAAGACTGCAAAAGAAAACACCTTGACTAGATAGATATAAGCACAATACAGTTCCTTAATGAACAACGGTTCCATCATCATTACAACAATACCTGAGGAAATGATATAGCAACTGTCTCAAGGCCAAATAAATGGATCTTTTGATGGGTCTCAGTCTTATTTGGTGGTCGATAAACAGGTGTAGGAAGTCGATAAGGATTACTTGCAGCAACAAGGATGCAATGCCTTAGCAGACCCTCAATTTGCTGAGTTTGGCTCTCAATTGGGGAAGGACACATCTGGTCAAGATAAAACACCGTAAACTAGGAAGTGTTTAAAGGGAATTAACTTAACTCTAAATTTAGAATAAGAAACCGCATGAATCAATAAAGATATGGGTCAAAGAACAGAAATGCATACCACTAGAACTTCAGCAAGTCCCCCCGGTATTCATTGTCCAGCTCCACAAGTTTGCAACCTCCTCCTTTCAAGCTCAATCTGAACAAAAGAACAGGAAAGAAGAATATCAATATCACGTAGTCCATGACTTTGTTAACATTTTCATAGAAGCTCAAGTTGGGAAAAGTAATTTTAACCATTTAGAACAGGGATTTTAGGACTAGTTTACTGCCCGGTGTTGCCCGGGCTTTGTAAAGACTGGGTCTTGAACATCTCTAGTTGGTGTCTTTGTTGGTTGTGCATTTTTTAATCAATGGTCAGAAACCAAGAAACGGAACTTTAAACCCTTTTGACGCACTCGACAAATTAACCTTTCAGCTAAATAAAATTTAATTGGCCCATTTGAGATACAAGAGGTTACACAACCCAAATCAGCCTAAATGTGTCAAAAGTACCACCTCTAATTTTGACTATTCAGAAGGGCTTATATATCTTACCACTTTTCTCACTCGCTCCTTGGCAGCAGCAGTTCCTCCAGTAACAGATTCAGCAAGATATGGACTGCTCACACGAACCTCATTCATCACCACTATTGCAGTCTGCCCCAACGAACACGTAGCTTGAGTACAGTAACAATTTTGGAAATTAATGGAATTTCCAGAAAGCATGGAAATTTTGCAAAAATACATTCAAGTTAGTACCAAACGGCGTTAGGCTTACTCAGCCTGAACTCTATTGATCCACATGTATGAAAAGGTGTCAAATGCAAACGTAAAGTGTAAAACCCTAAAAATCTAAAACGTGTGAAAAGACTATTTTATCCCTCAAATTTAATATGTATAAAATACGGAAAATATGTCAAATGCTCATCAAATGTAAATTAAATCTAACTTATAAATGATTGAAGAACCAAATATACGAGATCATTAAAAATACTTACGCTTACGTCTAAAATAAACCACACTACTAAATGTGCCTGGGCCGAAAAATTTGCTAACCATTGTAACTTAATTCAAGCCCATTTAAAAATTGGTTTGGGCCTTTTGTTTTTCCTTTTTACTTGGCAGAACCGAACACCATATGTCCCTTTTAATCTCACTTATTCGCTTACCAATTCACATCTCAAAAACACACATAAACCCTAATCATAAAAGTGACGGCAAGTCTTGGTTTCTTCCTTCTCCATTCGACCAAAGCTAGCAGAAGAAGGTGGTTGTGATCGTGAGTCTTTGGTTCGAAGGCTGCTGTGATTACGGGTTCGAAGTCGAAAGGTGGCTGTTGGTTTGGCTTGGTTCGTATCTCGATCTTTTTCTTCGTTTCATTCCTGAACATGCAACCTATATATATATATATATATATATATATATATATATATATATATATATATATATATATATATATATATATATATATATATATATATATATATATATATATATATATATATATATATATATATATATATATATATATACTACACGTATAAAACATTAGCTTGAGATACTCGTTAAATAACCATGTGATGGGTATAGATGCATGCTTTGAATCAGTTTTGAAACCTGTTATTCAAACCATGATCATCATGTCATAGGTTAAGGAGTGCCTCGTTATCATGGCCATAAAATATATTCCTGCATATTGTTTGTGTCGTGACCATTTTGAGGTTATTGCTAACAGTTTTGTCGACCCAAATGCCACAAGAAGATACCTTATAAATCATGAACTAGTAACTTATGGGTCGACTGTTTTGGCTACAAGTCTGGTAATCATGCATGCTTGGTATACGTGTTCTTTATTATCAATAATTCTTATACAAATGACCTAAGAACTTGTTAATATGATCGTATAATAAAACCGTATTATATGTCTCGCTTACATACTAGGAAGGTAATCAATCATGTCTCGTGGAGTGTGTGTGTCTTGTGTCGAACTATCGCTAAAACTAGAATAATTATCGGTTGAAAGAATAAGGTTTGTGGAATATGATTCTATGCATGGTGTTTTAGGGTTGTAGTCGAACAGAAATTTGCATGTGAACTATGTTGGATCGTTAAGGTTTAAAAGCATGTGAATTAAATTGTTCGAAAAGGGTGTTAGGCGTATGTGCTGCTGTTGGGTACTATATAAATATTGCATGTTTGATTGGCGTCCTTGCATGTGAGTTGAGGCTCGCAAAAATAAGTTTAAAGGGTGATCCTATGAGAACTGTGATGTCAATCCAATATGGGTCGTATTATTAAGTTGGGTCATATGATATTTAGAAAGGTTGTCGTGAATATAGTTTAATTAGAGGTGGATCGTATAAGGTCTTGTGTGTGTCGTGATATGGTCTCATAGATATGTATGTTTGCTATGGTAACGTCAAGTGTATATTAAGAATGAGCATGTGATTATGTATAACAAGAATAAATGTGTAAATGGTTCACGAGGATGTATGTACTAAACTTCTTTACCCAGATTAGAATGTAAGCTAAAAATACAATAAAAACACTAGGCTTTGATAATTTACCCATGTAACCCTAAACTACTATAATGGTCATTCTTAATCTTTAAAGATTATTTGTTTGATAATCCTAAAGTATTATATTACTATTTCGAGAAACTTACTAAATATGGAAATTTCTTAGTTCGAAAAGTTTCTAAAAATGGAAAGAAACCTTAATTATGAAATATGAATATCGATGAACCCTAAAACTATGAAATAGCATCTAAAATATTAAGCGATAATTAATTCGTGTAGATTCGCTGAAGAAGGAGTAACTTCCGATCCTTGTGTTTTCCGATATGGCTTCATTTGCGATTTAAGGTACAGATATTCTGACCTTTTCAGTAAAGGTTCCTTATGACGTTCTTTTCGTTAGCTTTCCTATTTTACGTATTAGGGTTCCCGATGCCATTGCTATGAATCCTTTTACGATTGTTTGATCGGTTGCTTATCCGAACTTCATTTTATTGAACCATGCAATATCGATTTGAACTTGTGTTACTAAGACTCGATATGCACATTTGTTGAACCTTACTATGTTTAATTATGAACTTCTAATTATGAATGTATGATTTGTGACTAGGATATGAACTTGACCTCTAAATATTTGAATGTGAACCTTATGATATGAGTTATCCGATATGTCATCTGTTGAACTATATGTTTGATTATGATCGTGTCATTTATGACAATTTGTTTGACCAGTTAGTTTGATACCCGAGCCACTATTTCACTAGTCATGGGGTTCCATGTCCGTGTCGTGATGCACCTCGACATGACTCTAAGGCGATGAGTGATGTTACGCCACGCCCCTTCCGTTATCGCTTATTGATAGTATGGCCACTATCCGTCTGTTGGGCGTATGGATGCATCCTAGATCTGATCGTATATCGATATGATTTGTCTAGTGAATGATGTCGGTGTAATACGCGTCTTCACAAAATTCTGGGAGCTAGCTACTCCAAATTATTTCTGAGAATATTTCTGTATAAGTATGATGTTTCTGATATGATATGTTCTGGGCTCGTGGTAGTTTAACTAAATCTTTATATGTTATTTCTATGTTAAGTATTCTGATTGTGATTCGGTATGTTCAAGTGTTTATTATTATGTGTTAGGCTTATTATATGTTATTACATGTGTTTATGCTTTTGTATGATTATGTGACTACCGGCTGTTATGCTAGGATATGATAATATATTTAAATATGATTCGTATGTTGTCATTTGATGTTATGTTAGTTTATCGTTACGTGAATTCGTTGATCTATGAGATGAATGTGCTAGTGTGGAAGTAAGTATCCGTTAATGTGGTGAACTTTGCCTATCCGTTAGGGTATCTATCTGTTTATGTTTGATCGGCTATGTTTAGACTCTGTTTATATTAAGGTTTGATCTGGGAAATGGCTTAACTAATGATATCTGTTTTGATAAATTGCTAATGGCTATGTTATATCTTTGTCTATTTAGTTATAGTTTGTCTACTGTGTTTTCTATCTGTATGTGTGACTACCATGATTTGATTTCCATTTCCGCTGCTACAATATTGAATTAAGTGTGTTAAATGTAGATTAATTGATTTGTATGAATGCCATGTTTATCTTCTAAGAAATTGTTTCCGTTAGTCCTTAGACTTTTCGTTTGGTTTATAGGTAATTTCTTTTATTGATATGTTAAGTGTCAGGTTATTCTGATGTGTTTGCGTTTGTGTCATTAATGTACTATGAGGCGTTTTTAACTGATATGTGTTCTTCTGGATTTCTGTATATTGTGCTTCCGCAGAATCCTCAATGATTCAGTATTCTCATTTCATTGTGATTTCGTAGTTTGTATATTTGTTTTGTTTAGATTTTGTTTCGTTATATCCGTTCAATGGGCTTTGTAAGCTCACCAGCATTTTCTTTTCCCGCGCGGTATTAAGCGTTCAAGATGAGCTTATGGGATAGTGATCCGGGTTGAGAGTAGAGACGAGAGCAAGATTTGAAAATAGGGATCTTAGATTTATTTTGATTATTAAGTTATTTATATTTTCTTTGTAAGTTTTGTAAAGGCTTCCGCTATTGTATAGTACTTAAGGTTCTGATATGAAACCGTATTTGTGATATCTTTACCCTTGTCGGGTTGGGGTGTTACATAAAGAGTGAACATGAAACTGAAAATTTAATGACTTTCTGCATTTTGATTGAACTATATATTTTTTCAAACAGTTTGTAAAGATAGCATAGGCTTCCTAAAAAATATAATCGACTTCTATGAGTAGAACCATACAACACTCATCCCACGAAATTTAAGTTTGTTAAAAACATCACCTTATTTACATTTATAATAAGATTTTGCCTCAGAAGATAGCTTTTAGTTTCATATTAACCTACCCCGCAATTTAGGGATAAAACATAGAAAATGTAATAATGTCAGTAACAACCGGCATTAGTAACAAGGATAGCATCTACGAATGTTTATACCTCGCTTGGTTTATATGTACAAAGTCGATAGGCATCAGTTCTAAGACCGTGTAGAGTGAGTCGACTCAATGGGTAAGGATAGCATCGAAAATTGACTATTCACAAAGTGGTCAAACATATATCAATTCAAGGCATTGACATGTTTATATATTAAGCCCTTAATGTCTCCAAACTCACGTATGCTGTAAAAATCGGAGCTTTTATTTACTTCACCAAAACACACCATACATAGAATCAGCTTCATGTCGACCAAATGATGCCACAAGACAAGCATGCCGTAAGAAAGACTGTTTGCACATTATCGACTTAGGAATGGAACACACCTTACGGTGGCCTTCCTTATAAAACACTAGCTTCAACGTCAAATCAAGAGGTCCCACCAAAAGCATACCGAGTGACCAACTGCGAGAAAAAGGGTGGATATGAAGTCTAAAGAGGAACACACCTTACGAGTTCATTGTAGTTATAAGGCCCTCCGCAAAAGGTTGACCATCCAACCTTGTGTCCATTAATTTCCAATGTAATCTTACGATTTTCTTGATTCGTGCTCCCACTATTTTTCTTTAGATGGATCCAACAAATCCACACCAAAAACTAGAGGTGGCAATTTGTGCCTAAAATAAAAAAAATGGGTTCAATGGGCAAACTTTTAAAAGATTTGTGCACATTTGGGCCCCCTTTTTTTTTTTGAAATGGGCATGTATTACCCATTTAGAAGTTAAATGGGCATAATGGACACATGCTTTTCTCGAACATTAGATTGTTTTTTAAAAAAAACTTATATTTAATTTTTTTAATATAAATGAGATGTTACGTTCGAGGAATTTATTTCGTTGTTTTGGGTCTTTTTAAAAGCGATTCGTATAACATGAGCCCGTTTGGCCCGTGCCCATTTAGCCCGCGCCCATTTGGCCCATAGCCTGTTTGGCCCGTAGCCGGTGCCCACCCGGCCCGCCCTTTTTGCCACCTTTACAAACAAGTGTTAGAATCAAAAAGTAAATTGCCTTTTCATCCTCCATGACCACTGACTTATAAAAAATTGATTTCGTGCACCTTGAGCTCAAACTCGGCGTTATAATCGATTGTCTTTTGTCGTCGTTTAATGAGAAATGCGTTTTCATCCCCATTGAACATTTAAACCTAGCTTAAAATTTGGCTCTATTACAAGTTTCGACTGCTTCCATTGATTCGTTCCACGACTTGCGGATGGACCAACACCTTCATTCGATAATTGGCTCCAATAATCAGTATAATGTTATAATCTCTTTACACTTGTTGAATTTGAAAGATGATATACGATTCGGGTCTCATGAACCCTAATTTCAAAAGTCAACCAAACACGAAATTGACTCATGAACACCACGAATTGATGATTAGATTGAACATATAACACATTAAAGTACACGATTTATGGAAATGTGGACTGAAATCGGAGTGGGCGGCTAATCGCAAAGGGTCTGTGGTGGATAAAGATGAAATTGACTTGTGGTGAGAGGTGACTTAGCAAAGGAAAACCAATGATGAGCTAAGTGAAAATATGTAAAGGGAGATATCAAAATTTGAGAAATATTCTAAAATCAGTTTATAAAACATTGAGTAAATTGCAAAAATCTTCCCTGTGGTTTGCCCAGATTGCAAAAAACGTCCTTGTGGTTATTGGCGGCGGTGGTGGTGGTGGTAGTGGGTGGCGGTGAGTAGTGGTGGTGGTGGTAAGTGGTGGTGGTGGTGGGACTAACTTAGGTTATATATAAAGGACTAACGGTGTAATTTTTTTAACTGAAATTATGTATTAAGGACTAAAGGTGCAATTGTTTTTGTATTGAGGACTAACTGTGTAATTGCATAAATCGTCCCTGTGGTTTAAAGGATGGACGCTGCAACAATTATTGGCCAAAAGGGCTAAATGTGTAACTTCTAACGGAATTCATTTAACGCTAGTTAAATCCAGGGACCAAAACGATAACAAAGTTTCGCCACAGGGACGCCGCCTGCAATTAGCCAACCACAGGGACTTTTTTGCAATCTGGGCAAACCATAGGGACGATTTTTGCAAATTACTCTAAAACATTTGAACTAAAAGCAAAAGTGTGACCATACTCACATGAATATGCTACAATGCGACTATTTTGAATGTATTAGTCACATATAATACCCTTATAATGTGACCATAAACATAGTTTAGATACACATTTGTGATATGGTGGACTATTGTAAAGCATATAGTCACATGATCGCGCTACAATTAAATGTGACTATACACATTAGGTTTTGGCAAGCAAATACACACTAAACTTTAGAGACACGTATTAACTTACATAACCATATGTATCGAATTTTGGTTACACTTAATCATGTATGTCTATGGTTTAGTGTGACCATGTATGACATTTGGTCACACTGTTTAAGGGTGTGACATATATTTGTCATTTTTAAATGCATATCGTGACTAATGCTTTAAACTTACTTTTCAATTGTCACACATTTCAAATTCATATGTGGCTAAATATTCAGCAAAAATAGCAGTCACTTTTAAATAATGTGTGACAAACTTAACTATATGATTTAGCCACATACATAACTACTTCATGTGACCATATATGGATTTTGGTCACAATGTTCAATTGTGTGACATATATTTGTCACATATGTATATATATTTGATAATTTATGGGGTAACTTAGCGGTCACTGCGTTAGAACGTAAGCTTTCGGATCATTGCCCGATAGTGTTGAAGGATGTGGATTTAGATTTTGGCCCAAAACCATTCCGAATTTTCAACATATTTATCAAGAAAAAATATTTTTTATCGTATACTTTGGTCATTAATACAAGTGTTGTTATCAATAAAAAATGTTGTTCATCAAAAAATTATATTATTCGTCATTTTTCAAAAAATAAAAATCATAGTGTTCATCAGCTGTCTAATAAAATCACAATGTTCATCAGTTAAGGTCAGAGTGTTCTTTAGTCAAAAGTTGGTAGTTTGTTCATAAGTTAGTCTGTTCATCATTTAGTCTTTTTTTATTAATTTAAAAAAAAAGAAGCTAAATGTAACAAAAATAACAAAAGATGTATTGTAATATACCAATTGGTGCATTTAAAGGTACTTTTATAAGATAAATATCTTTTAGACATTTATCAAACACTTTGTGTGCATTATATATGACTAAGACGTCATCTTTAACGTGCGATATCTCACTCATATCAGATTTGAGTGATTCAACTTTTTGGGTAAAGAATGGCCAAAAAGCTACAAATTTCGTATTTTAAGTTTTGCATAATTCGGCCTTTAAACTAGACAAAATTAGAGCCGAAAATGCCGAAGATTTCAAGAAAATCAACGGCCACTTAAAAAGCTAAAAAAAGGTTGCAATTCACATATCAAAATGCATACCAAATTAAAGAGAATCAAATTTTAAAAATTATGGTGAAATCGATTTTTTTCTAAAACTTTATCATTTAAAAGGTATGTGTGTTTGAAATTTGATATAGAAAAACAAAAATGGGTCAAAAGACCATTATACCCTCTAACCGAAAATACTAAAGGAAAAAAGGATGGAGTGGGTAGGGGACAGGTGGCTCTATTTTATTGGCTTTTCGAGACTTTTAAACTTTTTCAGGATCGCAACTCCTTGGAGAGGTTTATGTGTTTATATTTTGAACTTTTTTAAAAGAACTCTTTTTTATGGGATTTTTTTTATTAAAAAAAGTCACATTTCTTGAATATTTAAAAAAAGTGGATGATTTTGTACTGTAGTTTTTTTTTAATGTAAAAAGGTTACCCGGTAAAATAATTTTGTACTGTAACAAACGGCAATGCTGCAAAAAGTGTATAGATAGGCTTCTATAGTATCGAAACCAGATAATCAGATATCGTATTTGTTTAAGTTTTCGGCAATCAGCTAATTAGGGATTTAATACGTAAAATAATCAGAATCGGATATGCTGTTTGAATAGCCAACTCCGAAATTGTTACTTATAGTTGCTGCTTAGTTCACCATCAAATGATCCTATAATCATATCCAAACACTTATTGCTACTGATGTACTGTATCAAAACACAGCAAGGAGTGTTTGGCATTACTAAGTTAAACAACTTATGCTCATAACCAGAAGATCAACTTATCCAAAACAACTTATTTCACTCCTAAGGTTAAACTTACGATACTAATTCCACTAACAATAACCAGTTCAAACTAAAACAATCTGATACGTCTTACTAAGTGTAGATAAGCATAGTCAAATTTATGCATCTGCTAAAAAAACACAATAAAAGGATAATCAAGTATGAGTACTCGGAATGGTAATATGAACACTAGTAGTGTAAAACCCTAAAAATCTAAAACGCGTAAAAGACTATTTTGCCCCTCTATTTTGGAACTAATAAAATACGTAAAATATGTCAATGCTCATTAAATGTAATTTTAACCTAACTTGTAAATGATTACCAAACCAAAAATACGACATCGACGACACTTACGCCTAAAGTATGAAACACACGCTTTCTAGCTTTGCATGGGCCGAAAATTTCTAAACAATATTAACTTGAATAAAGCCCATCTAAGCTTGGTTTTGGCCCATGTTCCTCTCTTTTTTGCCCGGCAGAAACAAAACCCCATATACCCTTCCCATTCAATTTATTTTTAACCTACAAACCCTAATGGTAAAAGTAACGGCAAGGAATTTTACTTCTTCTCCCATTTCGACCCAAAAAGCAAAGCAAGGTTCCAAGGAGACTGTGTGATCGTGGGGTTTCGGATTCGACTTGGTTCTTGTTTTTATTCCATTCGTACGCATAGGTAATACATCCTAGCTCTTTGATTCTTTTTCTTTGTTTTTACTTAATCTCTGTCGTGGGAATTGATCCCCATTTAAAATGCATATCTCTGAATTATAGTAATCCAACAAACACACTTCTAAGTTTAATAATTCATTTTATATTATTCAATACTGATATATATTCGACAAAACTAGAGTCCAAATTGCTATGGAATTATATTGTCGCTTCTCTTTTCTTTTTTCTCCTATGAGTGTTGATACTCACACCACAACTTTTTTTACTTTCACCACAATCTGTGCATTACAGTGTTGCACAATGTGATATACAGCTTGTATAAAGTGGTGTAACTATCAAATAAAATGGTGTGAGTATCAACACCCTTTTCCTATATAGTCCAATTTCAGCACTTAATTTTGATGATGTAAATTTTTATGGTTGCTTTTGGTCTTTGCTTTCCAAACAAATATATATGTTCACGTCTAATGATAACATAGTGTCACATAAGATCATGAATGAAAAACACAAAGTAAAGAATAGAAGCCTAATCTAAAACATGTTGCTGCTGCGTCTTGTTGTGATAACTTGTACAAGCAACCTATTATGACATAGAATCTGGTTACCATGCACGCTACTATATATGGTCATGCAAATGCTTCATTCTAATCTCTTTTATACGCCCTATAATATGGATTCAAAACTCAAGTAAAATAAAGCATGGACTTATATGTATGAAGGCTTGTCTAAGAGTGATCGTGGGAAAACGGTCGAGTCATTTGGTATTTGAAACCGTGTCGGGATAGTTGAGTCGGGGGTCAATCATAATACGCGTTTACTTGGTCGTAAATGTTAGTCATTTGGACCGCGAGCGAGCTTGAATATTGATCGAACATGCACATGAAAATGAAAAAATGAAACATAAATCAGTGTATTACTAATTGAGTTATATTTCATGCATTTAAGTTATTTACAAATTGAACCTTAATATTTGGTAAATGTCTCATGCAAACCCTGAATTTTATAAATTGACATATAAAGTCCTCAAATAGAATATTTATCATATTAAACCTTTAAATTTATCATTTATCATTTGTAAACCCTAGGTTTGGCTAATTAATAATTATTACCCTAAAGTATTTATTTCGGTTCATTACTAGAAGTGAGAATCCGCTTAATAACTCTAAAAATATTAATACGGCTTATATCAGCAATAAATCTGTTATGACTTAAATGAGCTAATAAGTATTATACGAATCGTAATCCGTGTAGATTCGTTGAAGGAGACGTGACATTGTGTCTTCATGTTCATTCATTCATTTGATTTCCTGTCATTGGCGTTAAGGTACAGATATTCTATCCCTTCTCAGTAGGGATTTCTCCTGACTTTTCGATCCTTGACTTTACTTCACGTATGATATTCCTTTGCTATGATTTCCTTATGCTATGATCCTTTTGATATGATTCCAACATGATCCTTTGATATGATTCTGTTCGCTATAATATTCGTTTGTTATGATTATGAACTTTTGATTATGAACCAATCTGATTATGAACCTTCTGATTATGAGCCTTTGATATGAACCTCTGATTATGAACTTATGTTATGGAACTCTGCTATGAACCGTTGACTTCTGAACCTTTGATATGATCCCTTATGATATGATTATGCTTTTACCCTTCAGTTTGATACCTGAGCCAAATATGTGTTCCTAGTTATGGAGGTAACATGACCATGTCATTGATGCACCAATGGCATGACTCCAGTGTGTACGAGTGATGTTGCACACCGTCCCCATTATGTTATATGATTATGAGCTCAAGATATATGTTTGGCCACTATGTTTCCGGGGGGCATATGGATGCATCCTAGATATGTTTTGATATGATATGATATGATATGATATGATTTATATGGTGAATGATGTCGTGCAATACGTCTTCACATTCCGGAGCTAGCTACTCCATTGGTTACCGAGGTCTCCTCCTATTATGTATGGTATTCCAAGGTCACCCTCCGAATACAATGGTTACTTATGATATGATATGATATGATATGTTCCGGGCTTGTGGTGGATTTCTGACAACCTTTACACTTTTGATATACCTATATTGTGCCTTCTGTATTTCCCAACGCACCATATTATGTATTAATTGTTCATTACTCAGTACCCTTATATGACCCACTCTACTACCAAGATATATATATTCCATTGCTTTGATCTGTCATACTCTCATTCCGTTACTTCAGACTATCGTTCCATTCACGTATGGGGTTTATTATATGTTTATTGAATTTGATTATGCTAATCATGTTTTATGTGACTACTCATTATCCTGCTATGATGTGATTAATATGCGTTATCCGAAGTTACCTGTCATCCGATGATATGTGATCTCGGTGTTATGTGACCCTCCAATTGTCTAGTGACCATGCTAATGTGTAATCGGCGCTTTGTCTGCTTATTATGTGTACTTCATTCGCTTAATCTCGTGGACTATGACTATCCGCTGTATCCTTGTCCGCTTATTGTTGACATGTGATAACGCCACACGCTGTCGCTCGGGGTCAAGGAAACTTCCTTTCTTCGAGCAAGTTTTATAACACCCCAGGCAATAAACCTAATCGTTGTAGTGTAGTAATTAGGGTAAGCCACGGGTATTGATATCGCTCTCTGGGGAATAGGAATGCTAGTAAGGAGTTACTACGCTAAGGTTAAGGTTGAGGAAGATTATTTTTATCTTTTTATATTTTATGAAATGGAAAGGTACGAATCTCGAGTATTGGATTTGGGGTTGGTATTTCACCGATTACTCTACTATTATCTAATTATCTAAAATAAGGTTGTGGGAGTCACGCCTAATTAATGTGTGCTCGTATGATAGTTTAAAAATGTGTTTACTTAAGTTGTATTACCTTAATTATCTCCTATTGATGGTTGAGTTGTCACGCCTTATTCTTAGTTGTGTTGTGTGTCTAAAGTTGTGGTATGCTTCTCCCTAACTCTTTGAACTTACCAAAGGGTCTTGTCTACAAACCCACTAGGGATGATAAACTCCTACCTAAGGCACTCTTTGGATGGTTTAGCCTACAACTACTCGTGTAATTATATTCTAAGGTTCACAAAGATGAATCAAGCATTAGTACACAACGAATGACCTATCGCATTACTAGATCATATATCAACCAAGATAAGAAAACAACCAATCAATATTCAATAATTAAGTTTCATACTTCCTAAGCAAACACACAAATAAATTAGTCGGACATGGAGAACATGCAAGCATACACACAAATAATCAAAGACATAATTGAATTAATGAAGTAAAGACTTATCTTGATGTAAGATAGGTTTAAAACCCTAAAATATTGTACAAGACACCTTAGGTTTGGTTTTAGGTTTTACCCAAAAGACTCTCCTCAAAAGACCGAAAATTTCGGATTCTATAAATAAGATTACAATTGCGACGGTGTCACCTTATGTTTAGTGACGCCGCCGTGTCGCCGCCATTAGGGTTTCGTCTTGGCCACGTTAACCTTGCGACGACGCCACCTTGTGTCCGTGACACCGCCCTTCTTCCTTACCGACGCCGTCTGGATTGCATCTAGGCCGCCCGAGTAGCGACGGCCTACTCTTCCACAACTAGACGCCGCCACTGAAAATACGAGTTTGGGTTCGGCCCGTCACAACATTTTAGGGACGGCGTCGCCAATAGCACCGACGCCGCCACCCCAACTTCAAAGAATTGTGAGTGTCTCGATTCGACTTTGGCCATTTTTCATATATTCGCGCCTTTTCGTCCAAATAAGTGCCATTCTAGCATTTTGCCTTCACGAGACCTAAAAAGTGAAAAGGAACGATATTAAGCAATAACGGATACAAAAGTGATCAAATAAAGACTTAAACGACCCTCAAAATGGTACCTTTAAAACCTTATCAAATATCCCTACACTTGTTATTTGCTTGTCCTCAAGCAAATGTGCTTTTAGCCAATTAATTTATAAGTTAGGGTCATGAAGCATTAATTCAAACGGTCCACAACACATATAAGCCCTCAAAAGTCATAACAAGCTCGAAATTACATACTAGCACCTCACATGGGGTGTTTGGATACTCACATCTCTCGTGTATATACGGAATATAACAAATAGGAAATGGAAGATAAACACTCATAACCGGTCCTAGTACATAGATTACCATAAGCTTGAGAATAGATCAAACCTCCATCGCTTTGGCGAAGCACCTAGGAAAGACTATCAAAGAGGTCTTTAAAGGGTTGTAATGTTAGGCTTACGGTAGGAAATAAGGGTTTGGTGGGATAGGCTATAGTGGTGGCAAGTCAAAAATCTTTATGTTAATCAGATATGAAGAATGGCGCTAAGCCAAGACTCGACACTCTAAACTCTACATAACCGAAATAAATAAACATAAATTTAAAGATAGATGTAGGATGGTAGCCCGACGTTTTTTTTTTTTTTTTTTTTTTTTTTTTTTTTTTTTTACTCTATTTTTTTTTCTATTTTTTCGATTTTTTTTTTTTTTTTTTTTTTTCATACACTTTTACTCTACCATCCTCTATGATAACATCAAAATACTAGGGATTTATAGGCATATCCCTACACTTGAGTTTTTATTACTCTAACACTAATTTGACCCGATTTGAAAAGATCAAAACACTTGGGGTACATTATTACGCAAACAAAGGAATTTGAATTTAACGCCCTTCCGTCATTTCATAAACTTTAACTTTTCCATGAATCCCAATCGTCCCAAAACTGTATACAAAGGATATGACTCGACTTAGCAACTTATGCAAGCAACTAGATAATTGAACAAAGGGTTTAAGGTGATAATAAACAATTGCACTAAAAGTGAGTGCATAAGGGTAGGCTAAGGCGATTGGGTGTATATTTGGGGTGGGGTAAATAATGTTTTAATTGATATTCGGAAAACCGAAACATCACGAGAACCGCGAAAAGGATAGGCTCGAGGGGTTAACTAGGGTATCGTGTACTAAAATGAGTACAACGCAGTGGTGTGGGGAATTACTCAACCGATGGAAGAAGTAATTATATTACGTGTATCAAACAAGGGTTATCCTAATGCCTCTTATCATTTAGTTATTCCTAACTACACAAGTGTAGCCTCACTTGCGATCTCGGAATGCATCACAAAACAAGTTCTAGAATCTAATATACTATCGGTTCACACTCTAAGCATTGAAGATGAATGCTTTAATTCCTACTAATCTAATGGCGATCCTCACATTTTGGGTGGAATTTGGGTGGTAAAGGGTTTGTGCTAGTCATATAACTTCCCATCCATGAGACGCTTTTGTTAAGACTAATGGCCCACCCTATATGTCATGAAAAATTTTAAATTTGGTGCCAAAATTACCCTAACCGACATTTTCTCATGGTTTATTACAAAAGTGCAATTGACAAAGCAAATAATCAAGGATAAGCATAGTTTCAAAGTTCCGCTTTATTTTCCTCCCTACACTTAAACCGAACATTGTCCCAATGTTCCCGAAAGTATCAAAGTTATGATAATAGAAGGTAATCAAAACGAAAGAAACTAATACTCCCCGATTAGCTCGGTAGGATCCGTGTGAAATAGTGGTTAAATTCTTTTCAAGAAGAATTATTATGAAAAGCTCCTTCCAAATCTTATGTAACTTCTTCTTGACAAACTAAACCTCGCACACTTGAAGAAAACAAACGAAACCTTCACAGAAATCGGCGGTAATAAAATATATAAGACTCGATTTAAACTAGGATATAATGCTTGTGGAATGGATGTTTACAGAATTTCTAAGAAAATTAAGACCGGAAAATTCCAAAATTTATAAGTAGCTCGTAAAACGAGAAAAAGTAATCGATGTTTTACTCCTTCCCGACGCCGCAAAGTTGTACACTCGACGCCAAAGTTATCCCGACAAAAACTGGGTGCGATTTTCGAAAAATTCGAAAATTTACATCTTTAGAATCGGAAAAATTTCGCAAAACATCCATTATGACTCGATACAAGCATTTGACTCGAACAAACAAACATAAATATCTTTTAGTTAATTGTTATTCTCATGTTTACGTTTCTTTTGAAACGTGTGTAATCCTCCCTACACTTATCCCTTATGTAAAATACCTTTATATGCAATTAAGACGGTTAAAACAAAATAAAGCATTTTACAAATTTATACATGAGGATAAACAATTAATAAAAGATATATGACACTAACAAGCAAACAATTAAGCATGGGTTGCCTCCCACGAAGCGCTTTTCTTTATTTTAAGAGTCTTGTAGCTAGACTCATAGTCGGTTCTCCCACGCTTTTCTCATTACCGCCTCTTGACTGACCTCTAATGGGGATTCCATGTTGTATAAGTGCCCTAAAATGCGCTTTCTAAGAGTTCATCCTCCCAAATTGGTCCTATATTCGGTCCTAGACTCAAGCAATCCTTATAGAATCCAAAATCTTAGCCATAACATAATCAACACCTTTCTCCCTATCCTCATCATTCCTATAATAGACCGGCAGTTTAAGTTCCTTTTCATCATTAGAGAGTGATGAAAACTTCTCAATCTTAAACGGCATTTGGTAAGCTATGTCATCGGCCTCATTCTTGAATCGTACTACTCCTAATGAGGGGTCATAGGTCATCCCGGTGCTTTCTATGAAAGGTTTTCCTAAAATAACATGGGACAAGCTAGGGTCTATGGCTGTGCTAATATCATCCACAATTATGAAGTCCGTAGGAAACGTGAAACTACCAACATAAACGGGCAATCCCTTAACTCTACCAAGAAAATTGCAACTATCATTAGGATCATTGGGGTCTTGCCTAATTGGAATAGGCTTCTTCAATATCCAATTGTAATAGGTGCTAGTCATTATGTTGATTGGGGACTTGCGATCAATGTAGGCTTTTGCCGCAAAAAGGTGTCCTATGGAACATGGTATGTTAAGATTCCAAGGGTTCCCAAACTTGACTCGAGGACTTTTCCTAACATACATGTGACGAAGGTTACGCACTAAGTAAGGGTGGCGAGATAGTTCTTCTTCCGTAGGAAATTTGTTGAAATAGTCAATGTCTACATCATCTGCTTCCTCGGGTGTTTCATCATCCCCAAGTGTATAGTCCTCTTCGTCATTTGTTTCATTAGGTTCAACTAAGTTGATGGTATTGACGAATTGGATATACTTAGTTAGCTTGCTTGGATCCTTAATCTCTATGCTTGAAGGCTCGGGAGTTGAGATAGCATTAACCTTCTTATCGCTATTAGTTATGGCTTTCAAAAGGTTGTCTATTTTCCTATCCATCTCGGCTTGTTGATGGTTAAAGCGGTCTGAAAGCTTAGCCATTTGGGTTTCTTGGGATGTAACTAGGTTTTGCAACATCCCTTTGATGTTTTGTTGGTTGGGACCGTTAGGTGGGGGCCATGAGAAATCATTAGAGGTGAATTCTTTGGTTTGTCCCCAGTAGAAGTCGGGCTTGTTTTTCCATGCTTCACGGGTTTCATTTAAATTCCTAGGTCCGTGGTGTAGGAATCTTCCTCCCGCTCCATTAATACGCGAGGATGCGTAGTCAATGTAAGCGTGTTCGGGGATCGGTGCTAGTCGGCGTGTTATGAGGATCACAAAACGCTCGCACGAGGAAGAAACTTTGTTCACATTGTGTGAAGACTTAGGATTTTCGAGGAACTCATGAGGAATTTAACTTGATCTTCAAGTTCGATCATCCCACGGCCGGAAGGTTGTGAGTTGATGGAAGGCAAGGAGATTGCCTTGACGGTTTTGGGCGCTCACGGGGTCATCCCAACTTTCGTTGTCATAGAGGCGAGGTCCCCTATTATTTCCCATGATTCTTCCGCGGTGAGTTCACTAAGTTTTCCACCGCCGCTTGGTCAATGGATCGCTTAGTGGGGAAGTTGACATGATCATAAAAGATTTGGACTTGGAGCCAAAGATCAATGCCGTGATGAGGACTTTATGAAGTAAGTCCTGAATCGGTCCATGCTTCATAGAGAGATTCACCTTGACGTTGTTGGAACATCAAGATGTCATTCCTAAGCTTAGTGGTTCTCCCGTGGGAAAATTGAGCAAGGAAGTAGGAAGTAAGATCATCCCAACTTGAGATGGAGCCATGGAAGTCGCCAAGCTAATTACTAGCTTGGTCACGCTGAGAATTGAAAGAGACGCAGCGTGGTCTCTAGTAGTAGCATCAAGGTCGATGGAATCGACAATTTTGAGGAAATCCCTCGGATGTCGATTTGGATATTCGAACGAAGTCCATGGAATGCACATCCGCTTTGCACCAACCGGATGGTGTCGGATTGCAGTACGTAGTTTGGGCTTGGTCGGAAGCTCAATGGTGTTCCTATAGCCTAGGTGGCTTGGTCTCGAGTATTCACCAAGAGTACGGGCTCTTGGGGTCATTGGTGGTGGGTTGATGAATGGTAGTGGGTTATCACCTTCCATGATGAAAAGTGATGGGGTTACGAACAAAAGTCACAAGAAGCGGGGATAGACTAAGAAAGTTAAAAATGAGAAAAGTTTACTTGATAGGAATCAACAAAGGAACCTAAACGAGGTGGACTACTAACTAGCAATTCTATTCCCCGTAGCGGCGCCTAAAACTTGATAACGCTACACGTGCTCGGGTCAAGGAAACTTCCTTTTCTTCGAGCAGTTTTATAACACCCCAGGCAAAGAACCTAATCGTTGTAGTGTAGTAATTAGGGTAAGCCACGGGTATTGATATCGCTCTCTAGGGAATAGGAATGCTAGTAAGGAGTTACTACGCTAAGGTTAAGGTTGAGGAAGATTATTTTTATATTTTTATATTTTATGAAATGGAAAGGCACGAATCTCGGGTATTAGATTCGGGGGTTGGTATTTCACCCATTACTCTACTATTATCTAATTATCTAAACTAAGGTTGTGGGAGTCTACGTCTAATTAATGTGTGCTCGTATGATAGTTTAAAGATGTGTTTACTTAAGTTGTATTACCCTTAATTATCTCCTATTGATGGTTGAGTTGTCACGCCTTATTCTTAGTCACGTTGTGTGTCTAAAGTTGTAGGGTATGCGTTTCTCCCAACTCTTTGAACTTACCAAAGGGTCTTGTCTACAAACCCACTAGGATGATAAACTCTACTCTAAGGCGCCTTTGGATGGTTTAGCCTACAACTACTGTAATTATATTCTAAGGTTCACAAAGATGAATCAAGCATTAAGTACACAACGAATGACCTATCGCATTACTAGATCATATATCAACCAAGATAAGAAAACAACCAATCAATATTCAATAATTAAGTTTCATACTTCTAAGCAAACACACAAATAAATTAGCCGGACATGGAGAACATGCAAGCATACACACAAATAATCAAAGACATAATTGAATTAATGAAGTAAAGACTTATCTTGATGTAAGATAGGGTTTAAAACCCTAAAATCTGTACAAGACACCTTAGGTTCGGTTTTAGGTTTTACCCAAAAGACTCTCCTCAAAAGACCGAAAAATTCGGATTCTATATATAAGATTACAATTGCGACGGCGGCCACCTTATGTTTAGTGACGCCGCCGTGTCGCCGTCATTAGGGTTTCGTCTTGGCCACATTAACCTTGGCGACGGCGTCACCTTGTGTCCGTGACGCCGTCCTCTTCGCTTCCGACGTCGTCTCGATTGCATCTAGGCGTGCCCGAGTAGCGACGGCCTACTCTTCCACAACTAGACGTCGTCACTTGAAAATACGAGTTTTGGGTTCCGGCCCGTCACAACATTTTGGGACGGCGCCGCCAATAGCACCGACGCCACCCTCTAACTCAAAGCATTGTGAGTGTCTCGATTCGACTTTGGCCATTTTCTTCATATATTCGCCTTTTCGTCCAAATAAGTGCCATTCTAGCATTTTGCCTTCACGAGACCTAAAAGTGAAAAGGAACGATATTACAATAACGGATACAAAGTGATCAAATAAAGACTTAAACGACCCTCAAATGGTCCCTTAAAAACCTTATCAACCCGCCATGTTTACATTTTGGCTATGCTACGGGTTGATTTGGGTAAATGGTTCAACTTATGACGTCGGCTTTGTTAACTTGTTTAATTGCCCGCTATGTCCCTAGTTCATTTAATTATAATGTTCATATCCGTATTTCTACTTGTTACGTGTGACGCCATGTTTTGACTACCGTTAGTACTTCCATTGTTATGACATCGATTATGTTTTCAACTAAGGGTTTTTGACCTGCGTGATTTCCATGCTCACTTATTAATTAATTGCTTTCGCTTGTCTTTAGATTTCTCTTTGACTTGTATGTCTTATGATTTCCTGAATCGATTGTATGCCATATATATGTTGTGTGGATACGACGTCTGCTATGCTTACTTATGTTTCAATACTTGTACGCTTGGTTTGTATGTGCTTGTATATATGTCATCGATGTTTTGCTTTGCTTCATTCTCCTTGTTATCTGTTCTTTTTGGATATCTGTGTAATTGTGTTCTGCAGGATCCTCTTTGACTCATTGTTCTCCTTTCGCTGCAACCTTGTTATCAGTTTCCTTTCTTTCATTTCGTTTCTGCTTTTATTTAGCTTTCGTTTTGTTAAACTGCTCCTTGGGCTTTTAAGCTCACCGTATTTCTTTTCTGCGGCGGGTTTTAGGTTTGAAGATGGGCTTTGATGGGTGGCGTTGGATTATCTGAGTGGACCAACCCTAGTTACCTTATTATTTGGACTTACTTTGAAAAGTTTTTGTTTTGATATTTCATTTCATTTAGATATTGTATTTCTTCGTCAGTCAATTGTTTATATGACTTGATACTTCATTTTTAAGGTTTCCGTTTGTAAATATTTTATTTGTATGTTCTGATATGACACCAGAATGTGACACTTCTACCCTTGTCGGGTTGGGGTGTTACAAGTAGAATCTATTTAAAATAAGCCGAGCCGCAACGTGACATCTATTTAAAGATAACCTACATATGTATAGACACAAGCAATAAACAAAAAAAGTACACTCACATTTACATAAGAATTTTCGCACACAATTTAGGCATCAAACATATATTACCAAACACAACATAGGCAACGTAAAAACTAGAAGAAAAACACGCCGCAATGCGCAGGTGCAACCACCTCATTTTATATAATTACGAAAAAAAGATACGGAGTATCGAGTATGTGGTTTTATAAGAAAATGAGTAAATTGCATAAATTGTCCTTGAACTTTGGCCAAATTGCATGTTTCGTCCCAACCATTACGAAGTGCAGAATCGTCCTTGTGGAAACCACCTTGAGTAATCATCCCTCTGGGAAACTTTGGCCAAATTGCATGTTTCGTCCTAATCATGGACGAAAATTTACTCAAAGGTTTGTCAAAGGGACGATTTCTGCATTTTCGAAACGACTGAGATGAAACATACAATTTGACCAAAGTTTAGAGATGATTTATGCAATTAAATCATATGATAGTAATAAGGTTTTGGTGAAATAGCCCCGCATGCAAAACCCCTGCCCCTGTAAACTTTTTGTTGAGTCTTTTTTGAAGCTCTGCAATTTTGACAATATATTGAACCGTTGAACTTAATAAGAACGCTTCTGTTAATACTTCGAACCTCAAAAGAACCGTTCCTGATATTTACAACCTTTGGACCTGTACGAAAGTACAGGCAACACTAGATGAACAATAGAACCTTTATTCGATCTGTCGCAATAGCGCTTTAGATTAATAGTATCCAAATGTTACAAGATTAGATTAATGTCAATGAGACAATAATCATATGAATGTAAAGACAAGACAAGATCGGTGAAATGATCCGAGAGAGAGAAGAGAGTGATACAAAAGACCGCTCACTCAAGTGTATGTAACCCTAGATTAAGGGACTTATTAAATAGGGATTAAGTTACACTAAGACCCTCTAACGGCTATAAATGACTCATCAAGAAAATGAACAATGCTTGGCAGAAACCAAATCTTGGAACTTTAAACCTTTTATTCTTTGTCCATGAATAACCCCCTAGAATCTCTCGCAATGATCATAACTTGAAAGCCATTAGGAACCGATAGAATGATATGTTTGCCATGATTATTACCCCAAATTCTAACATTCCCCTTGATCGATGAGCAAACATATCAAACAATATCGCTTTTCACACAAAAATTATCTTTGGTAAAGCAGGAGATTTTTAGTGAGAATGTCTGCATTTGGTTTGAAGAGCCAATATTCTTAGCACTTATAACACCTCTTGCAATTTTCTCACGATGAAGTGAACATCAATTTCAAAGTGTTTTGATCTTTCATGAAAACAGGGTTGAGAAGTTGTAAAGCGATTTGTTGTCACAAAAAGATTAACAGGAGATTGATATTAACTTTTAGATCTTTTAGGATTTTTGAATCCAAATGATTTCACAGCAGAGACATAGATCTATACCGCTTCGTGGAAGATTTTGAAAGAGTGTTTTGTTTTTACTTTTCCATGAGATCAAGCAGCTTATTGAAGAAAACACAATAACTCGTGATGATTTTCTGGTTTTCTTGCATTGGCCCAATCAAGATCACTATATCCTTCAAGATGATTTTCGAGTTGTTGAAATTGTACCTTAGACCTTTCCAGAGCTCCTTTTAGATATCTCGAACATTAAGGGCACATTCCGGATGAGATTTTAAGGAGAATGCATATATTGTGCCGACAATGAACCGAGTATGAGATGTCGTGTCTTGTATGGGTGAGATAGATAAGTTTCCCAAGTAACTTTTGATAACCAAAGTGATGTTGACAAGCAAGGGTCATCAGCGGTGGGAATGTATGGAAGCACGAGTTGGGTTCCATAGGAGTGGACACGTGTTTGCACCCAAGAAGACCAAATTCTTTGAGGAGTTCAAGACAGATTTTCTTCGTAAAGACAAATGTCATTCCCGCTTTTAAAATCTCAATGCCAAGGAAATATTTTAGATTTCCCAAGTCTTTGATATGAAATTTGGATTTTAGAAACTCTTTAAAAGATTTATCTCATCAATACAGTTTCCAGTAAGAACAATATCATCCACATAAACAAGCAGAGCAATAAACTTGTTATTCTCTGCTTTGGTGAACAAGGAGTGATCATTAATGATTGAACAAAGTTATTTTCTTTTAAAACACCGACAAGTTTTTCATTCCATTTCACGGGAGCTTGTTTTAGGCCATATAGAGACTTGACAAGTTTACGACTTTATTTTATTGTTCTCATTACTGAACCCTTGGGAATGGTCATATAGATATCCTCATCAAGATCTCCATACAAGAAAGCATTGTTAACATCAAGTTGAAAAAGAGGCCATTTGTTTTTACAACTAAGGCAATAAGACATCTAACAAGAGACATTTTCACAACAGGGAAAAAGTTTCATCATAGTCTATTCCTTCCCTTTGGTTGTAGCCTTTAACAACTAATCTAGCCTTGTATCTATCAACTTCACCGTTGGCTTTATATTTGATTTTAAAAATCCATTTGTAACCAATGGGAGTTCTATTAGAGGTAGATCGGCTTATATCCAAGCATGGTTTTCATTTAGGGCCTCAATTTCGAATTCATAGCATCTACCCAATTACTATCAAGGATAGCTTCTTCATAGCAGGTAGGTTCAATACTTTTATTAAGGCTAGAAGCAAAGCAATAGTTATCCTTGTTAAGATTAGAGTAATTAACAACTTTTTCAACCCCATATTTGACTTTTCCTTCAACAATAAAGTCATTTAGATTACTGGGCAACATAGAAACTCTAGTTGACCTTCTAGCAGTAGTGACTGGCAAGCCTCTTTCTTGTTCAAAAGAATCGGATGATGTATCAGCAGAATCAGAAGATGCATCAGCAGGATGTGATTCATGTGATATGTTGCCCTCAAGGTGTATATTATCATCTATAGATGTTGCAGCTGGTTCATCAATCCTAGTAGGATGACTTACCACTGTGCTAACATCATAGGATGTCACTCTCCCTTCATCATTGGGACTTGTTTGTGAGTCAAAGAAATTTTGGTGGTTTAAATCTTTAGGCACATAAGTTTCAACAAAAGGTTTTGACACAAAATTTTTCATTTTGAATGGAAACACAGCTTCACAAAATTTGACATCTCCGAATAAAAGATATTTTTGTTTCTAGGCTCAAGAGTTTATAACCTTTTTTCATTCGAGTAACCAATAAGAACACTTTTTCGCACCTACTACCAAATTTGTCGAGATGTTGAGAATAATGGCATAGCATAAGCACCAAAGACTCTAAGAGAGAGAGTGAAGGGTCATGCCCATACACAAAGAAGAAGGGGACTTGCCGCATTTAATCAAGAGGGCAACCTGTTTATGACATAGGCAGCAGTTAGAACACATTCAAAGCCAAAGATATAGCGGTAATTCCCCGAAACATAAGGATCTAGCAACATTAAGGAGATGCCTATGTTTCCTTTCTCGCAATGCCATTTTGTTGTGGTGTATAAACACAAGAGGTTTGATGTAGAATTCCTTTTCATGAAAGAATTGTTGAAGTTTATTATTGACAAATTATGTCCCATCATCACTTCTAAAAACGTTGACATTGTGTTCAAATTGATTTGATAGCATATGAGTAAAGTTAACAATGGAAACATAAACATCATCCTTCCCTTAAGCATATAAACCCACACCGCTCGAATAGTCATCAACTACGGTTAAAAATATTTATAACCATCTCTGCTAGTGATTTTATATGGTCCCCAAACATCAAGGTGAACAAGTTGACCAATTTTAGTGGATTTATGTTCACTTAAAGGAAATGGTTCTCGGTTTGTTTAGCTTTATTACAAGTATCACGAGATGATTAGTTTCGATGAACTATCAAATTTAAGAGTGGGTTTAAGTATGTGTAGGACTTGGTCGAGGATGACCAAGTCTTTGATGCCGTAGATTCTTAGAGACATGACAAACAGATATGCGGTTGTTTGAAGTAATCTTACATGTAGAATCTATATCAAATATATATAATCCATTGTATTGTTTACCAATCCCCATAATCCTTTTTGATGTAAATCCAGATATAGCAATTAGATTCATTAAACCCAACAAACATCTTATTGTCTCTAGCAATCTTATGAACAGATAGTAAACTAACATTGTATTCGGAACAACAAGAACATCAAAAGAGTTAGGTCATTATTGACCTTTAAATCACCAATTTTAGTAATTAAGGCCCGAGTACCATTGGGATGTCCAACAGTTAAGCCAAGATTTGAAATGTTAACAACATTGATTAAAAATTTCGATACACGTCATGTGTCGATTTGCACCGTAATCAACAATCCAACCTGCATCGATGTTTCCGATAAGGATTTAGTGTTGTTGTTAAAAACTTGTTGAAGTTTACATTAAACTTGACACCGCCATTAAAGAAGGTTCCCGAAAAATTTTACCCGCTAAGTTGGCATTAGAGATGACACATTGTCGCCATTGAGGAGACTCATAAGTCTCGAGTCGCTCATTAGACAAGGAGACAGAGAGCCGCTAGCACTATTATCATGACACAATTGGTTTCAAGAGAAACATTGTTATCACGAAAGGTTTACCATTAAAATTTCTTTTAACATATCCAAGCAGGATACCCAACAAGGTCATAACATCTATCAACAAGATGACCGTGTTTTATGCAATTAGTACATTTGAGGTTCATGTTTGGTCCTATGCTATTAGAGTGTTACCATTATTAAAACCGAAACTTTGTTATTAAAACCTCTTTGTTATCAAAAATTTTCCACCATCGAAGTTTTTGCAAAAAAGTCGTAGCATTTGGTTTAGCGAGCTATTCCCGGATGAGACGCTTTATGAGATTCTTCTCCGAGACAACAGAGAAAGCGCTTTGACATTAGGTAAAGGATCTCGGTTAAAATATTGCTTGATGGGAACATAGAGTCATCAAGACCTATAAGAAATTGCATTAACTTGATTAGCTGATTGTGTTTTTCAAAATGTTTTGCAGCCTCACAAGTAGGGATGGCAACGGGGCGGGGAATATCGGGGATCGTATTTACCATCCCCATCCCCATTTCTCACTACAATCCCCATCCCCGCCCCCATCCCCATCGGGAAATCGTTTTGCATCCCAATCCCCATCCCCAACGGGGATCGGGGATCCCTACGGGGATTCGGGGATTTTCGGCCCTTATGAATTAAGCATAAAAAATACATAACTAATTGAAATTATATATCATTTGCCTATAAAATGTCTTAAAAAGCATACATTGTGCATAGCTGGATTAATTAAAATGTCATTTAAATTTAACATAGTTGTATATATTGAAACATCATTTATAAAATATAAATAAAGTGCATCGAATGAGTGTATTCGGACAAAATATTGGTTGGATAATATGTATAACATTTTAAAATATTTGATGATTTTGATCCAATAAATGTCACATATACATACAAATTCTTTCAACTATAATAATTGTCAATACTCATTGGCATTTATATACACAAGTACATTTAGTATTAATATACATATAATTTAAACTTATTTGTACATAAAAAGTTCGGGTCGGGTTTGGGTTCGGAATTTATGTTATGACCATCCCGTCCCATCCCGGCTTCATTAATTGGGATTCCCGTCCCCATCCCCATCTCGGTCAACCCGGGATTCCCCAACAAATCGGGTTTGGGGATCGGGTCCCATCGGCATACAATTTTATGCCATCTCTACCACAAGTGTGTGGAGGCAAGCTAATCATACAATCAAATTATTTCCATAAAGAGTTAAGATTGTTATAGTAATCAAGAGAGGACCCACTTTGACTAAGAGAATTTATGTTTTTGTGCAAATTAAAAATAGTGAACCATCAACTTTATCATAGGTATCTTTAAGATCATTCCACATTTCATAAGCGGTTTAGAATAAATAGCACCAAGAAATAATTCGTGAGAGAGTTGAGGATCCAAGTGACCACAATAGAGTTACAAGTATCCCATTGATTAGCAAGACGGGGTTTGAATCATTTCTTATGCAAGTACCATCAATAAACCCCAACTTGTTATGGTTCCTTAAGGCAAACGTCATGGCCATATTCCATATTTTATAATTTTCGCCCAAGTGAGTTTAATAGAAATAATGGGAGTACCATTGGTGTTATTGGGTGTAAATACAAAGCATCACCAAAGGATAAGCTTTTCTCAGTGGAACCACCACCACCAACATTATCATCACCAATAGCCATAATACAAACAATAAGATGAGATAATAAGACGTACAAAGAATCACGATGATATAATAATAAGAGTAAATAGACAAGTAAATAAGACTTTGCAATAAGAGACAACAAGCACCAAGCTCATGGACTAGGGTAAACCAGAGCGGTATTCGTACCACTCAAGGTGGCGAGATCAAGATGTTAGTCTACCCGTTTTCACCCACGAGACTTAAGTCATTGATGTTTAAAGAAAAGATAAGACTTAGGCTTACGGAGGAATATGCAATGGAAGAACAGATCACAATCACCCTAGATTCACTTAGTCTAGGGTAAATTGTAACAGAAGATAACTAGTGATTACGCCAATAGCAAGAACCCCAAACCACACCTTTGTTGCCAAAGAGAATCAATGAGCACAAGCTCGATACCATGTGCAGTATATGCAACACTAGATGAACAATAGAACCTTTATTCGGATCTAAGTGCAATAGTCGACTAGATTAATAGTATCCAAATGTTACAAGATTAGATTAATGTCAATGAGACAATAATCATATGAATGTAAAGACAAGACAAGATCGGTGAAATGATCCGAGAGAGAGAAGAGAGTGATACAAAAGACCGCTCACTCAAGTGTATGTAACCCTAGATTAAGGGACTTATTAAATAGGGATTAAGTTACACTAAGACCCTCTAACGGCTATAAATGACTCATCACAGAAATGAACAATGCTTCATAGAAACCACTTCTTGGAACTTTAAACCTTTATTCTTTTCCATGAATAACCCTCAGAGAATCTCTCGCAATGATCATAACTTGAAAGCCATTAGGAACTGATAGAATGATATGTTTCCCACAGATTATTACCCCAAATTCTAACAGGACCTCATAAGAATCCTTCAGTTAATACTTCGAACCTCACAAGAACCCTGTTTTAATACTTTGAACTCTAACGAACTCTTCCTTAAAAACTTTGTCCTTAAACCCTCATACGAACCCCAATTGAGCACAATAAGAACCATTAAAACCCTAAGCTCTTTTGAACCTCATAATAACCCTTCTTTTTAGAACTTTTGACTTTTAAAGCCACTTACGAACCTTTTTTTTTAATACTTTGAACCTCAGACGAACTTTTTTTTAATCCTCTGAACTGCATTCGAGCCCTTTTAGATACTTTGAACCCGAACCTTTTCTTTAACCCTTGAACGGGCATGGCTATAAGCAAAATAAGGTATGAGTGATGAATCTTGGTATATGTTTATAAAGATTGTAACAATAATTAGAAAAGTACACAACAAACAAAATTGAGTTGCACACCAACTGTTTGATATAATGTTTGTTTTAATAGTGTTGTAAATTGGTGATGTTAGTGAGACACTTTGAGACTTGTTGCTGGTTAGAATTATGTTGTGGACTTAAATCGCCTTTAAGAAAATGGCCTTTATTTAGTGGAGTTTCGGTTTTGGTTGATCGAAATCGGATAAACTAGTGGCAACCCTGAAACCTGTTTGTTATCAAAGTGAGCATCACATGTTGTGATAATACAGAGTTTTGTTTTTCATAGTTTTTATAGTAACAAAGAAGATGGTATAGCAAGTGTTTGATGAAATGTCTACTTGAATAGCGATACAAGTTGGTCATGTTACTTATGCCCATGGACTTGTTGATAATCACATTGTTTTGCTGTTTAATTGACTTTGTTTTGTTGGAGGATTCAGTTTTTATGAAGCAAAATCGGATAAGTAATGGTGTTTATAATGGGAATTCTTTTTGTTGCTCAGTTTATGGTTTAAGACGCTATATTGTCTGATAAAGCTTAAATTTCATATGTGTTTATTGACTTATGAGTGATGGGGTTTATACTTTTATTATGATTGTTTGATAGAGCTTAAAGTTCATATGTGTTTATTGTAGCTATTAAATGTCATTATAATGGGAATTCTTTTGTTGCTCAGTTTATGGATGACGCTATATTGGTGATGAATAAGTTGATATATTTTGTTTGCTGATAGTGCTTAAAGTTCATGTGTTTATTGACTTATGAGAGATGGGGTTTATACTGTTATTATGATTGTTTGATTGTAATTGCACTTGAACAAGCCTGTAATACGGTAGTCGTAGTAGGATTCTGATCATACTCATAAATGTAATAGTGTTTTCACATTTTTTTTTGTTGACCTTGTTATCTGCTCTTGAGAAGGACTCGTACACCATTATCTTGTCCTCTTAATATCTTTGTATGCATGTTTGATATGATATCATGAAAACTTATTAGATATTTAATTTAATCTCTCAATGAGTTTAATTAACATTAGTAATTTATCAAGGAGATGGTAGATTTTGAATGCTCATACACATGCCAACTCTATGGTTATTATCTGGTATTCTGAGTGCGTTTATTTTAAGTAGACCTGGTGGTAAGATTATGACACTTTTAAATGTGATTGTGTTTTGGACTTGTCTTTCATAATGATGAAGAACCGTGCACCATTAGTGGAGTGGTTTAGCTATAGTACGTAGATTAAGATAAGTTGAATCAGAATTGGGGGATAGATGGTCGGAGTGTTATTTTTATGGAAAATTACTTGTACAGGGAGACGAAATAGAATGTACTAACTAGAATTGGGGATCGATGGTTAGAGTAAGACAAGTTGAATCAGAATTGGGGGAAAGATGATGTTGCCAAAGATCGCCTTTATGTTGGGTAAGACATTTTCTTTTATGTTTCAATGAAGTTTTATACGCTTTGTAAGGACGTAAGTATTAAGTAGACTATTTTTATATGAAGTTTGATTCTATTTCTCAGTGGTTCGAGTTTTACAAGGTGGAGTTGTCAAACAGTTCATTCAGAGCATCTACTCTCCATAGTGAGAGTCATTGCTCCAATAATGCCTCATATAGCTGATGATGTGTGGTAAAATCTCACTTTGGAATATAATTTTGACAATGCTGGTGTCATTAAATTTGTTTTTTAATGAAATTGAGAGAAAGTGAAATGAGTTATTATTGAAGTGGGAAACTTGTGATCAAATGACCACTTACACAAACTTTATACAAAGTATTTTGGCGGCAAAGTTGGTTATTCAATCAACCACACTTTGACCCGTTTTGACCAAGATAGCTAAACTACAAACTAAGCTACTATTACATCAACTAAGCTATCACTACATCTTTAAGCTATATTACAGACTTGATACTACATATAAAACTATTGTATTAAGCTAACACATCCAACTGTAGGCTATTGTACTTGTTGCATCCTCTGCTACATCTTGTTGCAGGTCTTCAAGCACTGTGTATGATGAATGTAACTTGTGGACATAGCTGTGGTAACTGAAGCAGCTATATTTTTAATCAAAATGGCCTGCAGTAAATGAAAGATGGCTTGCTTATCGTGAGGAAGAGACTGATTTTGGGGAATAAATACTCAAGGTAACCACAATATGTCTTGCTGCTACTACCTTTGATATATCCATTTTTACATCGACTATTTATTGCTGTACAATTTTACAACACTGCACGTAAATCTAATCTGTAAGGATTTGCTAGTTGAGAATGGAGGAAATTAAAGCTTTGGAGAGTGCTCACGCTGGTAAATTCATTGGTTCCAGTCGCAGGAGAAGGTGTATCTGCATTCCTTTCAAGATAACCTTGCTGTGAGAGTGAGTAGTATGTGTGAACCTAAAGTTGTTGCTGACTCACTGAATCGCATATTAGTAACATCTCAGGTATTCCCGATAATTATTCTGTAGATAGGCAAGATGTAAATGAGCATGTATGAAGACTCTAAAAGATTTATGAGCAAAACTGCAGAGGTATCAAAATGGGCGGGTTCTGGTAAAAAAGCTGATGGCTGACCGAAACATTTTAGTCCAATTTTTTAGTGAACAGTTAGTGTCTCTGATAGTATTACAAAAAATATATATAATTTTGAGCAGTAAAATACATTTTTGTGACCTTATACCTGTTTGATCTCTTTCCTGTTAAGATGATCTTTTAATTTTACTTATTAGAAATAAAACATAACCTGAGGACCCAATATATAAGTAAATAATTCAAATTGCCACACTAGTATATGGTGCTGAATTTAACATAATTGAACGCATTGTTGACGATATTTGTATAATAAATCCAATATTCATACTGTAGGTTGAGATTCTTTCTACTTTGGAGGATGGACCAAGGGAAAGTATACCATATTCTGGAGATTAGTTGATTCAAGGAGAGAAGAAAATATGGATTGGTGTTTCCCGTGTAGAAGGTTCAGCATGTGAAAGATATTGGGACTTCGCAACACAAGTTGGTTATTTACTTAATCAACCCACACTTAGTAGTCGTTGCTAGCTATAATGTTATTGCTAGCCAGCCACCTCGTGTTCTTTTAGTTGTCAGTTAAGCTTTAGGTAATCTCTTGACAAATATAAATCTATATTATCCTTGTTATGTTTTATCTTTAATGGGCCAAACTGGTAAATTAAAAATGTTGCTCAAAACAAAACGGGCTGCAATTGGTTGAAAGTATCCCAAACTGTATTGCATCAAACTTCATAAATTATTTTATCAATAAAATTGGGATTATCAATGTACTAATTACCAATTAAAAGGTTTAAACATTGACAAGAACAAATTTTCTTTCCAAGTTGACCCGTATGAAACCTGTTTCACAACCCGCCCATTCGATCACATTCTATATCATATACATTGTTTACCCTGTTTTATGTCGCTAATCTCAACTTTTTTCTAGTGCAATGAAGTTTATTGAATGCTGAATCAATGAATAGATTAACAGAAGTGCACATGCCTCTGGTCATATTTTCTTTGTCTGAAGATGGAGTTCTTTGTTACAACGCGTTTTTGATAAGCAATTACATTTGGTTTCACTAGAGTTAAAAGGAACTTTATCAGACACCTTTCATTACTACTAGTACTGTTGAAATTTATTTGTGGTAGATATTATCAAACCCCTTATGTATAACGCTAACGTCATAAAAATGGTTGCAAGTCTTGCAATCAATTGCATATTCCATTTTCACATTTTATTCAATATATTATGTAATCATAGTAATCTAATGGTGATCAAGCCTATAATGTTTCTGGTCAAAGTGAGTGTAAAGAGACAAGCTCCATGTTGCGATAGATCTTTTGTTGAGCACACAAGGAGGGTTTAGTAAACTCAACGACTATTATACAAAATGACCTGAAATAAATGTTACTGAATCTATAGACTTTGGGAAGAAAAAAGAAATCATGAAGGAATCAACATTATTGAACCAAAAACTTTAAAATACCATGTGTTTATCATGACCTGTGCACTGACGAGTTTGGATGTACTTTTTAATGAATTTATGATAAACGCTTATAATTTTATAATCGAGTAAACCAGGTCTATGATCAATTAAATACAACATTGAAACTTTCAACATGTCTAGGGAATAACTTGGCTCTCTTGTGAATATTATACAGGTATCCACAATTGAAACTTTTAAATAAATAATGGGGCTTCATAATGTCTAAAGATCGAGACTTTATAAATATCAAGTGTCTAGATACTCATTTCATATTCTTTCATGAATTACAAAAGAAGTGGTAGGTGTTAACAATTGATATCAAAAACAAATTAGCATCTAATTAATGTCACCTGGGAGATGAGAAATAAATAATGTTCCATCGATAGCTGGCAAATATATTAATATTAGTTAAGTAATTAACAACTGATTAGGGGAATCTATTCACATGTTTTTGTATTGCCTCTGACTTTTTCCCTTTCTCACATTCATACGCAACCCATCCTAGTCTTTGACTAAATGTAACAGAGCCTTTTAGCCAATGTGCTGTTGTAATTGAGTGCAGTTCTAGTAAGTTTTTGAAAATGAAAGATCTAAGACAAAATCTCACTTCATGAGCTTGTACTTTTGTGGTATCTAGTTTATGTTGATACACCAATTCAAGAAAATTCTTGTCATTTTCCCAAAAAGAAATCATTGGTCATTTCTCTAAGTTTTGGTAAATGTAAAACTCCCTCGGTTTCATAATAAGCGTTCATCTTATTATTTTGGTGTGTCTCATGATAAGCGTCTAATACCAAATTTCAACCTCCACGAACTTCAAGAAAGTAAAGTGAGATTTTATTGGATAAAAGTGAAAAAGTTCAACTTTTTTCTAAATGTGTGTGAATACTTATTACAGGATGGAGATAGTTTGGATTTGTTATTACAAAGATAGTACTAGTGGTTTAGTTCAACCTTCTGAGGCTATGATATGAAGCAAAACAATCTATCATAACATAGTACTAGTGGTTTAGTTCTATAGAGTTGCTCGGTTTTCTGAAGCCCCGGGTTTGCTTTTCGCTAGAGTTTTTCTGATTAAATAATTAATATGAAATAGGTATTAGAAGCTCTTTCAAAAAAATTATGAAATGATAAGAAATAGCTAGGTAATTGAGCTTTGATGCATATTCTCATTGGCTATAAACTAGTATAGACAAATGCTATGATTACCAAATAAAAAACTTAGGCTATTGTAATTGTGTGTGAACTTAGAATTTTATGTTGGTATTTTTTATAATAACGTGCCGAGATACTATTTACTGACTTGCATCTAAATAGTTAATATTTTAGTCCAATCTTCACAAAATCTTATTCTCTCCGTCTCAAAGTAATTGTCGGCAGAAAAAAACCAAACAGTTTAAGAAAAACATGATTATCATGGTTTAATAACAATTTTATCTATCATTAATTAGTTACTAATTTCGATAATGACTTCTTCTTCCAACTAGAGTATATTTTCATCTATGATTAGTAGTACACGATTAACTTAGGTTAACCCCAATTGGGAACATGGACATAGTATGGGATGAAAGGAGTATAAAAGTAAACAGTTACATTGCGTAACGTGTTTTAATAATTAATTTAATTTTATGTATTAGACTTTAATCATGTAAAACAGTGATGGTTTGAGCATCATATGTCTCATTAATGTATCTAACTATACATGTTTTACTGTGTTGCTGATTCATGTTATGTAAGACGATTAATTCTTGCACCCTAGTTGCACAACATCAATACCACAACGATGTATTTTGATAAACTAAAATGAAAACTCCAAAGCCTCAATGCAAATATATGGGGGCATATCCTTAATCTTATACTTTTTGACACGGGTTGTCTTGTATTCAAACAAGATTTACTTTAGAAGAGATTGATGCAAAACAAGTAAACCGGTATATAAAGATAGCAAGTATTATAAAGATTAATAGAATAAGCTAATCACATGCAATAGTTTTCATTGGATACCTTGCATCTTATAATTTAATAGTGTTGAGTGTTGATCGTGTCTTTTAGTCTTTCTATTTTTAAATGTAGTTGTAGAACATGATTATCATATATACATCATGGTGTAGTTAATGTCATAATCTCCAGCTCATTTTGCAATTAGACAAAATGTAAGAAAATCCACATCTTGATTTATTTATTTATTTATTTTTTAAGTATCACTATCATTATTTTATTAAGTGATTCTTCTGGTATATAGTTGATGAAAACACGAATATTTTAGAGTAAATAGGGTGTAATAATAAGAATGATATAATGTTAAAAAAAAATAAGAATGATATAAATCATAATTTTGCGTGTTTAACATATACAATCTTGATAATTCTAATGATGATATCAATGATAGTTTAAAATTTGGAATGAAGACCTTAGAGCACTTGCAACAATAACTCAAATTAAACTTTAACCTCTTGCCATGTCAGCGCCATATCAGCTTTAACATTTCACCTTAACTCACCCAAAAAACACCCACTATCATAACATCCCAAGGTTAAACCTTAACTCACATATTTTATAATTCAACCCCTAAACTAAAACAAACACTTCATTTATTAAAAAACATATCATTAATTTGAAAACATATTATAATCTGAAAAAAAAAAAAAAAAAAAAAAAAAAAAAAAAAAAAAAATTACAACGAAATAACAAAAGACCTTTGAAAATTAAACGTTACAACATAAAGGAAATGACGAGAATACAATCTCATCGACAAGGTTGCAAGTTATATTTTTGATGATTCGGTCTTTTTCGTCATTGATCCAAGCTACGACATTTGGATCTTTGCCATCATTGTCAATTATCAAAACTTCATCTCTTCCAACCTTGTTATTGTTTCATCTTTGACTTCTTTGGGCACGTCTGCTGCTTGGGCGTTTCACGCTTGATCGATACTCGTTTGCCATAGTTTCGTGAATTGACTCGACGATCTCGTTCCTCCGGTGCTCGCTCTCCAGTACTTGTCATGCTCTCGGATCTTGCTTTCTTGGAAGCACGTTTTTTTCCCATGGGGCGTGGTTGTTCATCATGACCAAACAAAGCTGCGTTTGTTTGGCTTGGGACATCGCCGGTTAAATCAACCGGATCCGGCGTGTCCTATTTCTTATGCTTACGCAAAACCTCCCAAGCATCATCGAGAGCAAACGGCACTGATTTGTGCTCGTCACGATACATTTGCTTCGCCCGTTTCATGACATCCATCTCATTTTCCCCACTTCTCTGTTCTCGTTGCGCACGTTTGAAAAAATCATTGAACTTTGTGCAATCACGGTTCAACGTTTTCCACTTGCTGGTCATCATATCCTTGTTGCGTCGTTGAAAATTGAGTCTATTGAACTCATTTCTGACCCGTATCCAAAACGTATCTTTGGTTGTGCACGCCCGACTATCGGATCCTCGGTAACAGCTACATAACACCTGGCAAGTAAATCTTCGTCTGTTGGTTGCCAACGCCCAGCAACGCAGTCTTCGTCATCATCATCATCGATTTGGGTCTTTGGATTTTTTGGACTTTCGTTTAATACGACATTTGGAATTTTTTGGAGGAGACGTGGGTGTTTCAGGAATATCATGTGTTTCAGTTTGTGAATGTTGTGAGTGTCGTGAGAATTGTAGGTTTTGAAAGTTGGTGTTTAATGTGATTTGTTGATTTTGTTGCCAAAACAGATATTGTTGATGTTGTAGGAAAAGATCTTGGCTCGACAAGCCTAGTGGGTTGGGAAAAGAGACGTTGGGGTTTGAAGATGAACTCGTGTTTGAGGTATTCCACCCACCACCGAGAAGATTCATGAATGTATCATCGTTGTTTCCTCCCGACATTTTTTTTAGTAATTGGAAATATAAGATTGAGAGGATTGAGTAGCGGAAGTGTGAAAAAAATGTTGTTTTAGTTGGGTATTTATAGTGGTAAAACAATGTTTTTGATTTATTTATTTATTTTTTATTTATTTTAGTTTTTTAACTAGCCGTTTGAAAAGGAGGGTAAAATGATTTTTAAAACCCCAACGGTTAGTAGCCGTTAGAGGGTAAACTGATTTTATTTTATTTTGCTTGTCATAACGCCCGTTATTGGGTAACATTGGTGCTTAACGCCGAACAATGCCGCCATGGTGTGGATAACGTGGGGGCGTTATTGTTGCAACTGCTCTTATAAAGAGTTTGCTTCCGTGTAAAAGATCTAAAAATCACCATGTTTCATGCATGAGAGCAAAGTTGCTCGTTTATGCGATTAGAACCAGGGAAAATAAGAGATGAATTAAAACCTAGTAGGTTTAGGCTCATCCACTTTGCACCCTTGAATTTTGAATACGGGAACAAATTCTACCCTTGATCTTCTAACCATTTTGCAATAAAACCCAGTGAACTTTTATAAACATGCATACACCAAGAAACACACTAAAAAGAACTTTTATAAACCCATTGATACTTACACCGTCACAATTGATGCATACACCACAATTATGCACATACCATGTTGTACTATATATCCATCAATTGTAATGGTGTAAGTATCAATATCCCTTACCATTTGCAAGAGTAACCACAAGTCACAACCACATATGTACAAACGCATGCTAAACACATTCATATCACCACCAACCTCACTCCTTTTTGACTATTGACTACCAGTCCACCCACTAGCTACTCTTTCAGATCTCCTTCATTTCGTATCATTTTGTAACCCAAATTTCGCCCTCTTTTACTTCACTTTTTGATAAAGACAGAAACATGATGTTTTCATCTGACGAACTTGATCACCTAAAAATACCCCTTGAAAATATCCTGATAGCCACCAACAACTTTGCTGACGGAAATGTCGTCGGCAAAGGTGACTTTGCTAAGAGATACAAGGGACGGCTCTTGTGGTCCAGTGAGTTGATTGATATCCGTGCTCGGAGGTTAAATAAAGAATTGGATGATGGAGAACAGCTGTTTTGGACGGAGATTTCGATGCTGTCAAGTCTCAAGCATAAAAATGTGGTTTCTCTTGTTGGGTTTTGTGATGAGAATGATGAGAAGATCATCATTTACAAGGATGAGAACAGGGGAAGTCTCAGCAACTATCTAAGTGAACCGATATCGTTGACATGGGTGCGAAGATTGGAGATATCTATTGGTATTGCGCATGCATTGAGCTACATTCATTATGACGAGCCACGCGATTTCAGCGTAATACACCGGCTCATTAGCAGTAGCAGAGTTCTATTAAATGATGAATGGGAACCCAAGTTATCTGGTTTTGAATGTTCCATGAAGATTGAAGCATCTAAAAGGCACCATTCTTTTCATACTAATAAACTTGTGTGTGTGGAAGGGTATGGAGAGCCAACATATATTGAAACTAAAAGTGTGAACCACAAGTCAGATATCTACTCCTTTGGGATAATATTATTTGAACTACTGTGTGGTAGGAAATCAATAATAGACAGCGATAATAACAAGTATTTGGCTCCTCTGGCCATTACCCATTATAGAGAGAAAAGACTCGATGGAATAATTGATTGGGATCTGTTGAATCAAATGGACTCGCAGTCATTAGACATTTTTGCGGAAACAGCGTATGAGTGCTTGAATGAAGAACGATCGCGCCCAAATATTGATGAGATGGTCGCGAGACTTGAGAAAGCGTTGGAACTTCAACTGGAACATCAAAATGAGGTAAGGCCGTTTTTCCTCTTCCATCTTTCTATAATAATAAGTACTACTATATATCTATTTGTTTGAGTGTATACACCTTCACTCTATCAGTTAACAGTTTATCTAGACCCTATAAAACTCCTAGTACCTTATTAGCCTTTGATCAGTTTCCAAACAGCATGTAATTGCTCTGAAAAACAGCATACAAACCTTTAAAAGTATCTAATTGCAAATCGCTGTAAAAAAACAGCATACATATATGTAATTGCTGCACAAAACAACATGGTTGCTGTAAAAAACTGTTTCGGAACAGCATATAAAAGCTGCAATTACTGCTAAAAAACAACATACAAATATGTAATTGCTTTTACAAAAAAGAGCATGTAATTGCTGCAAAAACTTGTTTCCAAACAGCCATGTAAAGGCTGTGATAAAAGCTGTTAAAACAGCATATAAGCCTGTCCAAATAGCCCATCTTTCTGCTGTCCAAATAACATATAGAAAGTGTTTAAAACACCATAAAATCCTGTCTGGACAGCTTTTAAAGCCTTTAAAAACTTATAAAAAGCAATGTCGGACACATATAAAAGTTTTAATGACAAACCCAGACGGAATTATAGAAACGGGTAAAACCCAGCGGGTCACACTGGGTTTGGAATTCTTAAAAACCGGTTTCTTTTGACCCGTATTTACTTCGGAACCACTTTGACCGGTCAAACTGGGTTTCAAAAATGAAAAAAATAAAACTGGTATAGTAAAAGTATTTGTTGATGTCTGCAAACATTTGTGAACTATGACCTTTATATGAAACTGGGGGAGTGTCCCTGGTAGACGATTAAAATTAGAAACTAGGGGATTGCTGAGTTACAAAGTAAAATCAATACTTAAAAAGTAGTATAGTTATAAAATCTACTTGTAGTTTAGCAAGTTCACTACGATATACACAAGGTAGTATATATGGCCTTGCACCGTAGCTTGTCCAAATTTTCTTCAAAATTACATGTAAGCTACATATGAGTTGTCCACCCCCGTTTTGTTTGTGTCTTTAACCTCAAAACTAAAACTTTTAGGGACTGTAATCTTCAAATATTAACAGACTTAATTATGACGCATTGACTGGAAGAGAAGCAACTTCCGTTATACGGGTTCGACTCATTTACTTGTAAATTTGTCTGTCTAGGTTATGGTTTGTCTCAATGTGGCAATAAAAAAACGAAAAACCGGTAAGAAAAAACGGTCAATTAGGTCACTGGTTAAGACTTGATAGCCACCCACAGTGTATTTTTAGTGAATAATACTTTCTAAATCCCTTTTATATATATAAAAAATTAGATTATTATTGTAATAATATGGCTATAAAACATTTGACTATCGGTTTTTCTTGGACAAATATTTTTCCAGTCAATGTCTAACACACACTTTGAAGTTAATATAAGAGATTAAACACAACATACCTAGTAACCTTAGCCAATATAAGCAACATTAATATCCCATAAGCTCCATGAAACACTAAAATCCGACATGTTAAAAAGACGAAAAACGAAATAACTACCTTCTCAATATTACCCATAATAAAAAGAGCAAGGTTGGATCAAGTGGTTAACACCTTTGCCTCTGGAGACAGAGGTCAAGGGTTCGATCCCCACCCCTTGCAAGGCCGGAGGTCCTTTTCTACCTTTGGTAGAACCGGAAGCAGCCTCTCTACCTTAGGTAAGGGTAAGGCTGTCTACATCTCAACCTCCCCCATACACCATGGAAGACGGTATTGGGACCCATAACCCGTGAAAGACGGTATTGGGAGTTACTTACTTTTTCAATATTACCCATAATAATCCTTTTGACCTTGGTTATCTTAACCTTTAGTTTTGACAGTCTACTTATTTAATATGATCCGTTGGCCAATTTATTCCGCCTAACTAACAGATGCATAAACGGAAAATATAAGACTCGTATTAGTTTCAGAAAAGAATACTCAACGAAAGACTGTATGACATCTAAACTCAACACACACCTGAACTCTTTATCAATATTGTATGCAAGCAATGGGTCAACATTTGGGATTGTTGATCTGCTTTGAAAGTTGAAACAATGATGGCCAATAAACAAAACATCACGAAAGCGAAACAACTACCTTCTCAATATAGCCCATAATATTCCTTTTGACCTTGGTTATCTTAATATGATCCCTTGGCCTCTTTATTCCGCCTAACAAAGGCATAAACGGAAAAGATAAGACACGTATTAGTTTCAGAAAAGAATACTCAACGAAATAAGATTTGACATCTACACTCAACACGCGCCCGAACTCCTTATCAATATTGTATGCAAGCAATGGGTAACAACCTTTTGGGATAGCTAATCTGCTTTGAAAGTTGAAACAATGCTACGGGTCAAATGGGTAACAACCTTCTAATTTCAGCGTTTATTCTTTTACTGTATTATATAAGCAGTTATCAGTTGACTTTTTTGGGATTATTGATCTGCTTTGAAACATTACCTTGCCACTTTTCAAGGCTTTCCAGTAGTTTCCACATATAGTCCTTCACTTGGTCCTTTGTATTATGGGTCCCCTTCTCATACGCTTTGGAAAATCATTTTGTGCCTGAAACAAGAGTGATAAGATGTTAAAGGAAAAAATCATTCACAAATGAGTTCCATAGAGATCGAACTTTTCAGTTCCAACTTTTCAGATTCATCAATCGGTGATATGACATTATGGCCTACGGCTTTATGAGATGAACATAAGTTAAGTATATACAGTTAAATGGGATGAACAGATGTCAAAGTATGAGATGAACATCATCAACCTGGAATAGAATTATAATTGCTTATTATCAATAGTATATCGCCTGTTACATCATGCACTATGACAAAAAGTGTATATATACAAAGAACAGGCCAAAGTTTTTCTTGAATGCCACTTTATCAACTCTTTGGATTTGAGTCAAATGCTTTAATAAGACAAAATCATTAACAAACATCACTTCCCAAACTTTCAAGTACATGATATATACAGTTTTAGACTCAACATGTCTTAGAAAAAGGTTCAGGAATTTCACTAACTCCCTTTTACTAACTCACACTATTTTACAGATAATGTCCTCGCTTGCTCACCTCAGAGTCCCACTTGAAAATATCCAATCTGCCACCAACAACTTCGCTCAAGAAAATTTCATCGGAAAAAGTGGGCTTGAAAAGAGATACAAGGGACAGCTCTCATGGTCCGGTGAGTTGATTTATATCACTGCTCGAAGGTTAGATAAAGAATTTGCTCACCTCATAGAACACCTGTTTTGGATGGAGATTTCCATGCTTTCCACTCTCAAGCATAAAAACGTGGTTTCTCTTGTTGGGTTTTGTGATGAGAATGATGAGAAAATCATCATTATCAAACTTAAGACCAGGGCAAGTCTTGGTAACTATTTAAGTGACCCGATTTCGTTGACATGGGTGCGACGATTGGAGATATGTGTTGGTATTTCACATGCATTGAGCTACATTCATTATGACGAGCCACGCGATTTCAGCGTATTACACCGGTAAATTAGCAGTGACAGAGTTCTATTAAATGATGAATGGGAACCCAAGTTATCTTGTTTTGAATGTTCCATGAAGGTCAAAGCATCTGAAAGGCACCATTCATTTCATACTAATAAACTTAAGTATGTGGAAGGGTATGGAGACCCAACATATATTGAGACTAAAAGTGTGAACCACAAGTCAGATATCTACTCCTTTGGGATAATATTGTTTGAACTACTCTGTGGTAGGGAATCGGTTATTGACGATGACCAAGATAATAAGTATTTGGCTCCGGTGGCCATCTTCTATTATAAAAAGAAAATACTTGATGAAGTAATTGATCCAGTTCTATGGAACCAAATGGATCCGCAATCATTCAAAGTTTTCGCGAAGACGGCATATGATTGCTTGAATGAAGATAGATCTCAACGCCCGGATATAAGTGAGGTTGTCACAAGACTTGAGAACGCGTTGAAACTTCAAATGGAACGTCAAAATGCTGTAAGAGGGTTTTCTCTTTCATCTTCCTTTTATAGTAACTAATATCTATTTATTGATAATCTTAATACCAACACGTGTAAAATTATTTACTTATCACTGTATTTATGATATTAAAGGAACATTCAATAGTTGCGGCGAAAGTTGAAGATACATCATCCAATCATGACAAGGTAATTATTATTATTGTTGTAAGTCATTGGAATTTTAGAAACGTGACCTCCATATATACGTGTGTTATTTTTGGAATACTTGGTAATGTTATCTTGTTTGGTACATATAGGGATCATTGACCTCCATATCTACACGTGTTAAGTCCCATGTCAGCAAAAAGACACAGTCTTTCCTCCAAGATCTTTCTCACTTAAAACTCCGAAGGGAAGATATAGCATCAGCAACCAACAATTTTGCTCAAGAAAATATCGTCACAAAATTTAGGCAAGGAGTGATTTACAAAGGCCATCTCTTACATTCCAAACAATTCATCGATATTATTGTAAAGAGGTTCTATACGGATTGTATAAAAGATGAGAGCAAAAAGATTTGGAAGGAGATTTCGATGCTTTCTAGTCTGAAACATAAGAATCTAGTGTGTCTTATTGGGTTTTATGAGGACGAGGTCGCTAGGATTATAATATACAAGAAGGAGGCCAGCCTAAGTCTCGAAACATATCTAAGTGACCAGACCATCACATGGATGCAAAGGTTGAAGATATGCGTTGGCATTGAAGGCATTGAGTTACATCCATTATGATGATGGACGTGATTTTAGTGTCATACATTGCAGCATCAAGAGCTCGAATATTTTACTAGATAACAAATGGGAACCCAAGTTATCGGTTTTGAACTTTCGTTGAAAAATCTGACTCGAAGGCACCGTCTGATTCTTACTCGTGATATTGTTAAAATGTATACGGACCCAAAATATGAAAAGGCGGTGGTGTGACCCACAAGTCGATGTGTATTCATTCGGTGTTGTGTTATTCAAGTCTTGTATGGACGGAGTGCAGTTCTTCAGATGAAGAGTTGGGAGAGGGGTTATTAAGTCAATGGCCAACTCTCATTTGGATGATATGATTGATGAGCATTTACGAAATCGGATGGACCAAGAAGCATTAAAAATCTTCTCGAAAAGCATATTGCTGCATAAAAAAGGAAAGAGCAGATCGTCCATACATAAGTCAGGTTGTCAAAGGACTTGAGAAAGCGTTGAAACTTCAATCAATGTATGAAAATCCGGTAAGAAAATCAACCTTCTTATCAGCTTTATATGATAATAACTGTTATAATTATCTACTAATCTCCTATTCTTTTGCAAATATTATTTTAGGAACTTCCAAGGAGTGCAGTTGACAGTGCATCATCCAATCACCGAGGTAATTTACTTCTTTATAGTTTTAGTTCGAAGCTGGTCATCCAAATTAATAAACAAAAAAGTATATTACATGAATGGTCTATGTGGTTAGGGGCTTTTTACACATTACATTTGATCCCTATTACATAATCCTGGCATTCTAAAATGATAAACGCCCTTGAACAAATTTATTGATAGGGACAGAAATCAAAACACCATCTATAAATTTATTGAGAAGACCAGACCAACTCCATACCACACGATCAACACAAAAACCAGAAATCAAAACACCATCTGCACCAACTACCATGGACCTGCACACTAGTGACAAATCACAAATCATTTGGAAGCATAAAAGAGTAACTGATATAGAAGCTAACGGAATCCATTGGCTGAGAATAAAGTGTTGTTGTCTAACTTTTTCCTATTAACATCACAATTAGTACGTTGTTGTATTTTGAATGTCCACAATGTTGCAGTTGAAGAACTTGGAACACTTGAAGATTGGACTTAATGATGTCGAGATGGCAACAGAGAAGTTTGCCGACAAATATTGCATTGGGTCAGGCGGATATGGTAAGGTATACAAGGCACAACTCGAACATTTTGATAGCAGTATATCTTCGTCGATAGACGGGGTGAATAAATGTGATCTTCCCAAGAAACGTAGCACGGTAGCCATAAAACGGATTCACAGTCGAGAAGGAGAACAAGGGTTCATTGCAGAAATTGAGATTCTGACTAGTTGTAAACATGAGAATATAATCTCTCTTCTTGGCTTTTGTGATGAAGATCCTGATCACATGATCCTTGTCTATGAGCTTGCTTCTAACGGGAGTCTTGAGGATTATATGGGAAACAGTGAAAAATGACTAATCTTACTTGGATGCAACGCTTGAAAATATGTCTTGGTATCGCACATGGCTTGAATTACATTCACACCAACACGGATCAAGACAAACAAAAGATAATACACCGAGACATCAAGAGCGCAAATATTCTATTGGGTGAAAATTGGGAGGCGAGGATTGCTGATTTTGGGCTCTCCAAAATCCACCCAGCAGATCAAGAAGCCAGCACTCTTAATACAAATATGATTGCAGGTACAAATATGTATTTGGATCCAGAATATCAAAGTCTGGAAGATTAAATAAAAATCAGACATTTACTCTTTTGGAGTAGTGTTACTTGAGATCTTGACCGGGAGGTTGGCCCATGATCGTATTTTCACTGACGTCAATGAGAAGGGATTGCACCCATTGCAAGAGATCATTTGAGAAGGAACACTAATGGAAATTGTTGATCACAAGATCAAGGAAGAAACCAATGAAATGTCTTTTCTCTAAGTAAAGGACCCAATACAGAGTCTTTGGACATTTTTCAAAAATCGCCTTTCGTTGTCTAGCAGAAACTCAAGCTGAACGTCCATCAATAGATGCTGTCATCAAAGAACTCAAAAAAGCATTAAAATTTCAGGTAAGTAATGGGTTTAAAATATAACTTTATAACTTCCTCATTTATTCTTCATCGTAGCATATATGTGACATTTTATACCTTATACTTTAAAGGAGTTTCAAATGCCAAATTGTTCAGTTATATTTTACTTATCAAATCGATTGATTGTCCAATGATTTGCAGGAGAACCACAAGGACATCCTCAAACTGTCACTTCAAGACATAAAGTTAGCCACAAAAACTTTCAATCAAGACAATATTATTGGATGTGGAGATTTTGGGAATGTGTACAAGGGTCACACTCATGGGCATAACTTCATTGCTGCAAAGCGGCTGGGTAGGAAATCTGCTGAAGGAGAAGCTGAATTTGTGACAGAGCTAGAAATCCTTATGCAGTATAAACATGAAAATGTAATTGGTCTTGTAGGCTACTGTGATGAAGAGGATGAGAAAATTATTGTCTATGAGTATGCATCAAGAGGAAGTCTTGATAAGTACTTGAGCGATGATAGTCTTACGTGGGTGATGCGGCTTAAAATATGCATCGATATTGCAGTCGGGTTGGAGTTTCTTCATGGAACTGATTCAAGTCCAGAAATGGTAATACACAGGGACATCAGCAGCAGCAACATTCTACTGCTTGATGATTGGAAGGCAAAAATTAGTGATTTCGGGCTTTCCTTAGTTTGTCCAACAAATGAGGATGTAGACTATGTCATAGGCAATGTTACGGGCACAATTGGCTATAGTGACCCACTATACTCGAAAACAGGATTCTTAACCAAAGAGTCTGATATATTCTCGTTGGGTGCAGTCTTATTTGACATATTGTGTGGGAAACTATCATCCGTAAAACTAGATGACGAGTATCTTTATTTACCCTTTTTGGCTAAACAACACTATCATTTAGAAAAACTTGATGAGTTAGTGTTCGAGAGTATAAAAGAACAAATTGTGCCAGAGTCATATATTATCTTTACAAGGATTGCCCTTAAATGCTTACATCACAGGAGAGAAAGACGACCAACAGCTGATGAAGTGGTCATAGAACTCAAGAAAGCATTGGAATTCCAGGTAAGTTTCTATATTTTGACAAAATTAGCTAACTTTTGATTCATATATATCTAAACTATGTCCTTTAACTGTTTTATAAACTGTAAGAAAGTAATTACGTGAAACATGAGTTTATTAATTGATTATTAATGTATATACAGGAGGATTATGAGAAATGGGAGCCCAAATTGCCCACGGACTATAAAGAAATAATCAAAATGTCAAAGTGCCCAGAAATCTATTCTACCAAAAAGAAAGAGGAACTTTACAACATTTTTTCTAAGGGAATCCTCCTTCAACAGGACAAAGTGGTATTTAGTTCATTCTTGTAGCTTGTTTATTTGGCGTTTCCCATTTTCTATGTATCTTCTCCGTATTGAGAGATAATTCAAAATCACACATGCATTTATATATCATACGCACTGAGTCTGATTGCAATTCGTTTGTATAATAGTTGTTGTCATTCGTTGGTAATGGAGAAATAAATCAAATGGTTTCGGCCACAATGTTTTCCTACATAAACAGTTGTCCATATGAGTGGAAATCTCTTCCAGAATCAAGGTTGTTCTCTCTACCTCTCCACCTTAATTTGTCAGTTTTAAATGATAAGCAAATATATGCATTATTGGTAGATGTGTGTTATGCTTTTTAAGATTTATAGTATAAGGTTATTCTCTTTACCGTTTAATGGATGGCAAGTTGTTTATAGTAGCATAATATTATTATTAATTATATAATTATAATTATGATCAAATAGGATCAAACTTAAGAACCCCTTTGACTAAGTTCACATATTGCCCCTGTAATAGTGCTTATAAAAAACATATTTGAATCGTTTGGACTCTATTCTACTAGAACTGCTAATCTCAGCCACTAATCAACAAATGAATAGTGCTTCATCTTTAGCTCTTTTACATTTCAGTCCTCTTATCATCCGGTTAATAACAAGATTAGTCCAGCATACATACATATCAACAATGAGAACTGATTTTGTACATGACAAAATAGATTTTAATACTCAATATATGATTGGGAACTATAATTTATAAACCTTCTAATAAGGTAGTTGAGGTTCGCCCCTGTTTTGGGTCGTCTGTTCTCATGACCGTGAATTATAAATTTTTGCTAGCATCTTGATAATGTTTTTTTATAATATTCCTTCCTTTATTTAAATAGTGATTTGTACGGTACAATAAATTCAAATATAGAAATTAACTAGGGATTTGTGCGGTTTGGGACAGTGGTGGAGATGTCGGATATTTCCAATTTGAACATCGAAATTAAGATAGACGCTCGATTTTTATCTCCAGATGTTGTTTATGGGGCCTTCTTAGTCTTCAGACTTTGTGATTCAAGAATATTTTCTAGTAAACCGATGTGTGTTAACCTAAAGTATAGAAAGGGACTCGAAAGTCTACATGCATATTTTGCAACATGGAGAGACAAGGACTGGATGATGATTGAGTTGTACCAGTTCTTGAATCAGAATGAAGGTCTTGTTTTTGAGTTTCTACTTGAGAGCTTTTCATCATACTATTGCGGAGAAAGTGCAGTTTATGTTGAAGGCATTGAATTTCGAGCAATTGACAAAGTAAGTTTGCAATTATATCTCTTGGTTCCATTCTACACTCTTTTGTTTACATTATATAAAGAGGTCAGGTGCATACCAAAAGATTAAACTAAAAACCATGTTCTGTATTGCATATTTAACATGGTTTGTATCCAGGTGAAACATGAAGAAATCGCAAAATTGAAGGAAGTCCAACAAGTCTTGAAATCAAACTTCAATGTGGATCAGGTACAACAATTGCCAACTAACTTTGAAGAAATATTTAAGACATGCAGAAACTACTGACGAGTTTTTCGGTTGGGCGAGGTCAACGGAAAGAAACTTCTTGTGCTTTCGGCAAAGGCAGTTTTATACAAATTCTCTAATGTGGATCTTTTTACTTCAAAAACATTAGCCGAGTCCAGGTTTGCTTCATTATAGCTATTTTTATTACAGTTTCCTTTAACTAGAGGCGGCAATTCCTGACACTACATGAAACACGACCCGAGACGGATACAGAAATAAATGGGTTATGGTTGGCTGTAAACTGATTTCGAGTTGTGTTTGGGTTAAATAGGTCGACCCGACAACCCGTTTAAGTTTTCTTTGAAAGAAAATACTAATTTTATACTGCTATATGGGTTAACTGGGTTAAAAGGGGCAACCTGCCAACTCATGTGTAAATCGCTAAACCGCCAACCGAGTTAGATAAGCAGGTTAAATGGGTTTTGTTTCAAGTTATGTTTAAACAAGTTGGGGTTGACAAGTTTGAATCCCACACGAATTGCCAGCACTACTTTTAACCACTAAACTATTTTGATGGTACATCCAAATTTGTAGATGTCACACGAAAAAATATATTTTCTAACCCAATGTTTTTTGATTTGTAGTTGACAATTAATTTTTTGATTAAATGGTTGACAAAGTTTCACTTCTTGGATGTAGTTTTCGTCTTTGTAAATAATTCCGTTCTTAATTGCAGATTTCAAGAGGTGATTGAGCTTTTACCACAAAACATATTTCATCTTAATTGCACGATCAAAAGTCAAATGTTGTCACACGATACAGAATATGTGTGTTACCTTGTGTTCAAGCTTTCAGAAAACTGCCAGGGGCTGCATTGTCCAGTAAAAGTACGAGACCTACTCCACAAAGAAAACAATGAGGCTGAATTTGTTTATTTTACAGCCCCAAGCCCATTGAACATAAATGGTATTACTCGCGTTCCAAAACAAAGAGAAGATGGATGGATGGAGATTCAAGTGTGTAAGTTTAACTCAGCTCATGAATTCAAGGAAGACTTTCTTTCTATGAATATGAAATTTACAAGCCATGAAGGAACTATGTCCGCCTCATTGTATGTGGCCTCGAGTTTCGACCGTGTAAAAGAATTTTCGTGTTCTCATTAACATTAGTGTTTTACTATGAGTATCGAAAAATGATGAGTGAAACACGGATAGTTATAAAATCATGTAAGAGTGAAGGTTGATGTTCTTAATGTTTGATGTTCTACAAAGATTTGCATATATAAACACATGTATTTACAATTGAAAGATCTATATTCTCAAATCTATGAAAAATTGTTGTGACATCGACACATGTCACAAGAATTTACTATTAGCAGAATAACTTGCAAGTCAAAATTCATCCAAATAAATAATGTGTCCATTCATTTTCTGAGAGTCATGAGTACTATGCCCGTAGCATTTTATAAAAATAAATTTAATTTTAGTATAAGAAAACGAGAATACAATGGCTGTCAAATATAAAATCCCTTAGTGTGTCTAAACAAAAATACGAATGATACAATAACAAATGACGGAGAAACAAGAACTATAATCACCTCCTCCGTGCTTCCTATGTGTACCATTTTGCACAACACGTTACCCTCGAGCGTCCTGTTTTACAAAGTAACTAAAACTTCAGCTTTACATAATTTTATGAAATCAGCAAATAAAGCTTTTCATCCAAAGTCAAAGTCTGCAGCAGTAGAAATTGACCTATTTACTTAGAAGTTGGGCTGATTTGGGTAATACCCTATCTCCAATGGGTCAGATGGGTAAAGTTTAACATTTGACTAAATGAAAGTCATCCAAATGGGTCAACTGGGTAAAGTTTAATATCGACTAAATGAAAGTTGCCCAAATGGGTCAAAAAGATACATACCTACGGAAATTCCGAGATAATCAAGATTTTCCATAATCTCCTAAATAATTCTTTAGGTCTTGCAAAGAAAAGTAGGATAAAAAACTCATTAGAAAAAAAGAGCGGTAAGATTTTAGGCGTGATGGTAAGATTTAAAAGTTACCGGTAACCCAGTAAATCTCTCGTATTGTTCATCTGACATCTATAAACATCTCCATCCACAGTAACAATTACGGCTCCACCTTCTCCGACTTCCGAAGTAATCTTGTAATTTTGGTGTCTACACGACATCAAATACCGGTGCACGACTTTAAAGCTTCACGCCACCAAAGAAAGAAAATAAGCGAAACTTTATCTCGGGTACAAAATTACCTCATATTACGTTTCTAAAACATATAGCCAAGAAAGGTAGATAGGAAAACCTTGGAAATAGGAGTGTCGTCGGTATTTGGTGCATACCATTTGATGTAGTGTTTGCAGTATCATCATATACAGGATGTAAGTGCTTAATCGACAAGAAATATAGCCTCTCCACCAATTATGTAAACAAGTTCTCTGCACGATCTATGCGATGTCGATGAAGTGAAAACTTTAGTTGGTGTATCAACTATGAATATACGATGTATGGATTTCATTTTGCAAGCTGGTTATTTGATTACTCGACTTAAAGTTGCGATGATCAATCGTATGTTTTGATAAACCACTCACATTCAAACACCCTCTAAATATGATGAGAACCATATACTTGACTCTAACCTATACTAAATAAGCGATTTGAAAATAACATAATAAAACTAGTATAATGTTTTTTGCAATCAAGTCTGAGTATTAGGAATGGTAATGTGAGCTAGTAGAATCTAACGATGAGGTCGATTGGCTATCACAATTCTTGCCCCTTCGCTTTTGCTCCATAAGAAGAGCTTTTCCGACACCGCCGACACCAATAACCACAAATAGTCTACCGGCCAAGGGTGATCCTGTTGCGGCGTTTGAACACACGAACTCAGAGCAGTTGCAACAATTTGTGCTTTAAGTAAATCTCAAATGGGTCAAATGGGTCGAGCAGGCGAAAGTAACATGCGAAATCATATGAAACTCTTAAGTATAGAAAGAAACCTCGTAGACTATCCTCGATAGCGAAATAAGCGCCAACATAGTTTGTTGCACCGTTTTGAACACCTGAACCTGTAGACAGTGCAACAATTTGTGCTTTAAGTAAATCTCAAATGGGTCAAATGGGTCGAACGGGCAGAAAGTAAAATGCGAAATAATATGAAACTCTTAAGAAGTAAAGAAAGAAACCTCGTAGACTATCCTCGATAGCAGAAATAGTGCCTACATAGTCTGTTGCACCATTTTGAACACCTGAACCTGTAGACAGTTGCAACAATTTGTGCTTTAAGTAAATCTCAAATGGGTCAAACGGGCAGAAAGTAAAATGCGAAATCATATGAAACTCTTAAGATGTAAAGAAAGAAACCTCGTAGACTATCCTCGATAGCGAAATAAGCGCCTACATAGTCATTGCCTTTGTTTTGAACACACGAACACAGAGCAGGTTGCAACAATTTGTGCTTTAAGTAAATCTCAAATGGGTCAAATGGGTCGAGCAGGCGTAAAGTAACATGCGAAATCATATGAAACTCTTAAGAAGTATAGAAAGAAACCTCGTAGGCTATCCTCGATAGCAGAAATAGCGCCAACATAGTCTATTGCACCGTTTTGAACACCTGAACCTATAGACAGTGCAACAATTTGTGCTTTAAGTAAATCTCAAATGGGTCAAATGGGTCGAACGGGCAGAAAGTAAAATGCGAAATCATATGAAACTCTAAAGAAGTAAAGAAAGAAACCTCGTAGACTATCCTCGATAGCAGAAATAGCGCCTACATTATACATTGCACCGTTTTGAACACACGAACACAGAGAGCGGTTGCAACAATTTGTGCTTTAAGTAAATCTCAAATGGGTCAAATGGGTGAGCAGGCGAAAGTAACATGCGAAATCATATGAAACTCTTAAGAAGTATAGAAAGAAACCTCGTAGACTATCCTCGATAGCAGAAATAGTGCCAACATAGTCATTGCACCGTTTTGAACACACGAACACGTCAGACGATTGCAACAATTTGTGCTTTAAGTAAATCTCTAATGGGTCAAATGGGTCCAACGGGCAGAAAGTAAAATGCGAAATCATATGAAACTCTTAAGAAGTAAAGAAAGCAACCTCGTAGACTATCCTCGATAGCAGAAATAGCACCTACATAGTCATTGCACCGTTTGAACACCGAACACAGAGCAGTTGCAACAATTTGTGCTTTAAGTAAATCTCAAATGGGTCAAATGGGTCGAACGGGCAGAAAGTAACATGTGAAATCATATGAAACTCTTAAGAAGTATAGAAAGAAACCTCGTAGACTATCCTCGATAGCAGAAATAGCGCCTACATAGTCTGTATTACAACCATATAACGTCCCATCATTTGGTCTCCTGATGGCACAATTGACCGCTCCTATTGAATGTTACATACTAACATGCAATCAATAACACAATACATAAAAAACCGTAATTTAATAATTATCATCAGCTTCAGAAAAATCTACTTTTTTTAGACAAATTTATAGCTTGTGACAGTTATAAAATCTTCTAATAAACAACTTCTAGTCAATAGCATACTCGAATTGTACCATAGGTACCTTTACCATGATATAAAGTGATTATCATTTCTAGAGGTAGGAAATTGACTCATTTGTTCGGGTTATGTTCTATCTCTAACGAGTCAAATGGGTAAAATCAACAATTTTAACTACTAAGACAATAGAAAGAAAGTTGCAAGTGAAATATCAACACACTGCATATTCAAAACTTTGGCACAAAAAGTGTTCCGGGCCAGCCCCGATCGACCCAACTATCGGTATGTGCCATAAAGTTGTCCATTATGACCTTAACCATTTTTGACTCGTTACAAAATAAGCACCATCTACCCATACCATCTCCTTTAGACTCAGGGGCAAGGACAACTTAATGTTCAAGGCAACATGATAAAATGTCTGTTTCAATAGTGTTGTAAAATGGTCATGTTAATTAGCAAGACCATTGAGACTTGTTGCTTAGAATTTTTCTACGTATGCTAATGGCCTTATATTTGTGAAGATGAATTGTGTTATTAGTCATTACATGTGACATCACAATGTGAGTACGTGAGGGTGTCTGGTTGTTTGTCTGTGGGTTTTGTTACAGATTATGTTAATTGATTATATTAGTGAAACAAAGGATCCTCCGCTAAATGAAGAGATTGTTGCTCATTTCAAGTGTAAATTTGAACTTACATTTATGGACTGTACATTTTTCAATTATTGTGTTTGGCTGCAATCATTTCCCAAAAGGGCAACGATGCATGGTGGTATATGTCAGTAAAAAGACTATTTTACCCTCATGTGACTTGCACATAAGGGGCTTTAACGGTCGAACTTAACGTCAGTTTGGTCAAGGGAGTGCGGGTTTTAAGAGTTTCAAAGTTAGTGACTGTTTGTGCAAAAGAAAGTCAAAGGACCAAGGGTGAAAGTCAAGCATAAACCAAATAGACCATCTGTGTAAAAGTATGCAACTAAAGTGTAAAACTGCATATGCTTTGCAAGAGCCTTTATTCATTTGTAACTGGCGTATAGTGTTCACACCAACCAACAAAATTGAGTTGCAAGTCCGAGTTGCACACCAACTGTTTGATATAATGTTTATTTTAATAGTGTTGTAAATTGGTGATGTTAGTGAGACCCTTTGTGACTTGTTGCTGGTTAGAATTATGTTGTGGACTTAAATCGCCTTTAAGAAAATGGCCTTTTACTTAGTGGAGATTCGGTTTTGGTTGAGCGATATCGGATAAACTAGTGGCAACCCTGAAACTTGTATGTTATCAAAGTGAGCATCACATGTTGTGATAATACAGAGTTCTGTTTTTCTTAGTTTTTATAGTAACAAAGAAGATGGTATAGCAAGTGTTTGATGAAATGTCTACTTGAATAGTGATACAAGTTGGTCATGTTACTTATGCCCATGTGACTTGTTGCTGATAATCACATTGTTTTGTTGATTTAGTTGACTTTGTTTTGTTGGAGGATTCAGTTTTTATGAAGCGAAATCGGATAAGTAATGGTGTTTTATAATGGGAATTCTTTTTGTTGCTCAGTTTATGGTTTAAGACGCTATATTGTCTGATAAAGCTTAAATTTCATATGTGTTTATTGACTTATGAGATATGTGTTTAAAGTTCATATGTGTTTATTGTAGCTATTAAATGTCATTATAATGGGAATTCTTTTTGTTGCTCAGTTTATGGATGACGCTATATTGGTGATCAGTAAGGTGATTATTTTTGTTTGCTGATAGTGCTTGTTCATGTGTTTATTGACTTATGACAGATGGGGTTTATACTGTTATTATGGTTGGAGTGTTATTTTGCGGAAAATTACTTGTACAGGGAGACGAAATAGAATGTACTAACTAGAACTGGGGATCGATGGTTAGAGTAAGACAAGTTGAATCAGAATTGGGGGATAGATGATGTTGCCAAAGAACGCCTTTATGTTGGGTAAGACATTTTCTTTTATGTTTCAATGAAGTTTTATACGCTTTGTAAGGACGTAAGTATTAATTAGACTATTTATATATGAAGTTTGATTCTATTTCTCAGTGGTTCGAGTTTTACAAGGTGGAGTTGTCAACAGTTCATTCAGAGCATCTACTCTCCATATAGCTGATGATGTGTGGTAAAATCTCACTGGAATATAATTTTGACAATGCTGGTGTCATTAAATTTGAGAGAAAGTGAAATGAGTTATTATTGAAGTGGGAAACTTGTGATCAAATGACCACTTACACAAACTTTATACAAAGTATTTTGGCGGCAAAGTTGTTTATTCAATCAACCACACTTTGACCCGTTTTGACCAAGATAGCTAAACTACAAACTAAGCTTCTATTACATCAACTAAGCTATCACTACATCTTTAAGCTATATTACAGACTTGATACTACATATAAAACTATTGTATTAAGCTAACACATCCAACTGTAGGCTATTGTACTCGTTGCATCCTCTGCTACATCTTGTTGCAGGTCTTCAAGCACTGTGTATGATGAATGTAACTTGTGGACATAGCTGTGGTAACTGAAGCAGCTATATTTTTAATCAAGGCATAATTTCATGTATATCCTTGTAAATTTCAAAAATTATATATATATCCTTTTTACCAGTTTTTAATGCATAAAGTACAATGCTTTTAATGCATCAAAAGGATATATATGTAATTTTTGAATTTTGCAAGGATATATATGTAAATGCCCCTTTAATCAAAATAGCCTGCAGTAAATGAAAGATGGCTTGCCTATCGTGAGGAAGAGACTGATTTTGGGGGAATAAATACTCAAGGTAACCACAAATTTGTCTTGCTGCTACTACCTTTGATATATCCATTTTTACATCGACTGTTTATTGCTGTACAATTTTACAACACTGCACGTAAATCTAATCTGTAAGGATTTGGTAGTTGAGAACGGAGGGAATTAAAGCTTTGGAGAGTGCTCACACTGGTAAATTCATTGGTTCCGGTCGCAGGAGAAGATGTATCTGCATTCCTTTCAGGATAACCTTGCTGTGAGAGTGAGTAATATGTGTGAACCTAAAGTTGTTGCTGACTCAATGAATCGCATATTAGTAACATCTCAGGTATTCCCGATAATTATTCTGTAGATAGGCAAGATGTAAATGAGCATGTATGAAGACTCTAAAAGATTTATGAGCAAAACTGCAGAGGTGTCAAAATGGGCGGGTTCTGGTAAAAAAAAGCTGATGGCTGACCCGAACCTTTTTTAGTCCAATTATTTAGTAAATAGTTAGTGTCTCTAATATTATTACCAAATATATACATCATTTTATGAATTAAAATTACATTTTGGGTGACCTTCGACCGGTTTGATCTCTTTCCTGTTAAGATGATCTTTCAATTTTACCTATTAGAAATAAAACATAACCTGAAGACCCAATATATAAGTAAATAATTCAAATTGCCACACTAGTATATGGTGCTGAATTTCACATCATTTCACGCATTTTGTTGATGATATTTGTATAATAAATCCATCATTCATACTGTAGGTTGAGATTCTTTCTACTTTGGAGGATGCACCAAGTGAAAGTAAACCATATTCTGGAGATTATTTGATTCAAGGAGAGAAGAAAATATGGATTGGTGTTTCACGTGTAGAAGGTTCAGCATGTGAAAGATATTGGGACTTCTCAACACAAGTTGGCAATTTTCTTGATCACCCCACACTTAGTAGTCGTTGCTAGCTATGATGTTATTGCTAGCCAGCCACCTCGTGTTCTTTTAGTTGTCAGTTAAGCTTTAGGTAATCTCTTGACAAATATAAATTTATATTATCCTTGTTATGTTTTATCTTTAATGGGCCAAACTGGTAAATTAAAAATGTTGCTCAAAACAAACGGGCTGCAATTGGTTGAAAGTATCCCAAACTGTATTGCATCAAACTTCATAAATTATTTTATCAATAAAATTGGGATTATCAATGTACTAATTATCAATTAAAAGGTTTATACAAGTATCTCAATACTCATTTCATATTCTTTCATGAATCACAAAAGAAGTGGCAGGTCTTAACAACTGATATCAAAAACAAATTCTATATTCTATATATATACTAAAAGGCAGGAGGCAAGTTTTGCAAAACATAGCATTAATTGCTATCTATTTCCAAATGGCAAGAATAGTCCCTGAGGTTTAGTTATCATTGCAAATTAAGTCCTTTGTAAGTTTCTAGCATTAATTACTATCTATAGCAATTTGACAAAAATAGTCCTTAAGGTTTAAGTGTCCCTTGCAAACTAAGTCCTTTGTAGCATTAATTAGTATGCATAGCCATTTAACGAAAATAGTCCCTAAGGTTTAATCTTCTTTGCAAACTAGGTCCTTCGAGGACTAACGATGTAACATAATTAAACTTTAAAGGACGGCTACGTAAAAATATAACGGGACCACAACACTTCCGCAGCAACGCGCGGGATCACCCGCTCGTTAGCATCTAATTAATGTCACCTGCGAGATGAGAAATCTATTTTATCTAATAAAACAAGGTTTTGTACAAGCACCTTAAAGCAGAACATTAAATTTTATTATTAAAAACACTAACTTAATTAGCACCAAGATACAACACCCTAAGGCACCTATTAACATTAAATGAAACACACACAAACACACCTACACGACACACACAAAGTCAACATTCAAACTCCTCTTCAACCTTATTTTATGATACTCCTATTCCGGTTTAATGATACACGCTCCTTGTGAATTATTTTAGGAGAGTAATAACTCTCTTCAATTTTGAAAAAAACTTCTTCCACACGATTCATTCAATTACATTCAATGTAATTCACAAATGAGTTTCAAATCAATAGCATTTAAACTCCTTTCATACGCATTCAAAGGGCGAGTTTCGGATCCACACCAAACACCAATTCAAAACACACAGATTCAAATCAATGAAGCAATTGTTTTTGTTACATCAATGTGCCAGTGATTCATGAAAGATTATGTAAGTACCGATTTAATTATAATATTTATTGTTTCGAATTATTAGTTCCATATTGCAATGTAATTGTGTTTATATGAACCTAGAAAAGAATTAGGGATTTTGCTAATTGGTAAATAATTTGTTTTTTCATTCAATTATAATTCCTTCGTTTTGTTTTGTGTTTTCTATTTCATTTTGTGTTTTCTTCTGATTGTTGCAATACCGAGATAAATGACGATCCGGTACATCAATCCATTTGTTGCAATACAGAGATTTATATCCGTTTTTAATTTCATTTTGTGTTTTCTTCTGATTTATATCCGTTTGCTTTTACCTTCTTAAAACATTGCTTACATTTCCAAATTAATTTGAATGTGTTTGTTTTCAAGATGTTTTCTTATTTCTCTATCTTTTTCTTTAGGTTTGTATTTCCTGAAGTAGTGGTGACAAGTGAGCAGGGTGCGGCTGCATCTACGGTTATATTGTTTCCGGTATCATTCTCAGGTATAAGATTTCATAGTTTTGGTATAAGATTTCATAGTTTGGGTTGGGTTGCGAAATTCAGTAGTTTGTGCGAAATTGTTACTTTGCTTGAATAAGTGATTTTGGACTAACGTTGTTAACATAGTAATGTACTAATGTTATTGGTCTTTAACTTATGCGTTTTCGTTACCAATAAGTGAGTCTTTGGGCTTCCTATTTTTTTTCTTGCTTATGCTTATTCATACCGATAAGTATTAATAAGTTGCTTGACATAAGTTCATGAAGACTGAAATTTGGATTTGCTTATTCTGTAAAAAGTGTTTAATTAGTACAATAAGTTAATTCTTTGCTGAAAAATAAGTTAATTTTTGATATAAGTTTTTGTTCAATGATCATGTAATAATAGGATTTATCGTAGGATAGCAAGAAAGTTTGGTTTATTTGTAGCAGTTAGGGCTTCGGGTCAAACCGGTGTAGAGAACTACAAAACCGGTGGTTGTTATTGAGGTTAGATGAAAAATATATCAGACTCAATGTTGATCTCAAAGGAAGGTATGTTGATGTACAGGTTCTATAATTATTACGTATGCCTCAAGAATATTAAAAGCATTTGGTTGGTGTTCACAAATCTGTACGTGACTACAGGGAAGCAGTGCTAAAGCATGTGTTATGATACGGTGGGTACTTCCTTCTCAGACTTTCACTTCATGACCAATACCCAAGTTAAATCCAAAGGTAATCCTTATTCACCCAAGTTAACCTCCTTTACTCTTAAAAAAACCAGATTAATATGTTTACTTTTAGCTAATCCAAGTAATAACATCTTTTTCAGAAAAGGTGATGATGGAAAAGCAGTTAATCAGACACAGCGATGGCCGATTTTGGGTTTACAAAACAGGTACTTCATTTTATACAAAAAAGTTAGGGGTTTTAGTTATTCAATTTTATTTGTGTCATTAATAGGTCGGATTGTTGATTATCTGTAACTTTAAGCTTGATAAAGAAGTAAAAAGAGTTTGTTCATAGGCAACGGTATTTGTTGGCCTTTATCACGGGATCTATGGTCTAAACGTTTCAATCACTTGTATACCGAATGAATATTGTGCAAAGATTAAGTAAACTGTAAATATGTCTTTGTAATAATCAAATATGTCATCTATCTTTTCAAACGAATGTACTGTCTATATATAGTAATGAAAGGGTACAATGAACCATTGTGTCGGTTCTGTGATTTAGACGATTATTTGTATTGTTTCAGCTTCTTTGTATAATCGCTTTGTTGACTTTTCTTTATGGTTGACTTTTGTTGACGGGTCATATGGGGTGTGCGGGTTTATAGTTGGGTCGATAGTGATTAACCTAATATTCTCCCCTTAATCACAATTGGCTTGCTTTAGATCTTTGACTCAATTAGTTGTCTCATGGTGAGAATCGATCTTGGTAATGCCTTTGTCAAGATGTCGACCTTACGAAATTCTCCACTTATGAATTCGACTTGTAGGTCTTCTCTTCGGCGCATTCTCTTATAAAGTGGTACTTTATGTCAATGTGCTTACTTCTTCCGTGGAATACGGATTCTTCATTAGTTCGATGGCGGACTTGTTGTCGACCCGATTGTAACTTTTCTTCTTCCGTGTGTGTAAGCTTGCTAAGCGTCTCTTTAACCATAATGCTTGTGTTTCTGCTCATTGTTGCAATGAATTGGACTCACATGATGATAGAGCTACCGTGGCTTGCTTTTGTGTACTCGAGTGATTGGTGATTCACCGTAGTAGAAGATAATTCGATGGTGCCTTTGCCTTCTTGAGTGTTGACTCGTATTCTTTGTCACTATAACCTTGTATCTGCTTTTCTTCCATTGTACTTGTAGGTGATTCCATAATCTTTTGTTCCTTTAACGTAGCATAGTACTTGCCTTATAGCTTTCATGTGTTGTTCCTTGGTTCTTGCATAAAGCGACTAAGTAATCCAACGAGTAACTTAAGTCGGGTCTTGTATGTAACAAGTATCGTAAGCATCCAATCAAGCTTCTATATTGATTGAGTTGACCGTTGTTTCTTGATGTTCTTTGTTAGTCTTGTTCACGGATCCATAGGTATTAAAGTTTCGTTGCGATCTAGCATTCCAACTTCTTTTAGGATCTTGCTTGCGTAGGCGATTGCTTTATTGATATGTCACCTCCGGTTTGTGTGACTTCAATTCCTAAGTAGTAGGATAGTAATCCTAGGTCACTCATCTCGAATTTCTCTTCCATTTGAGCTTTGAACTTGTCTATTTCTTTCTTTGGTGTGCAGTGATGATTAAATCATCCACATAGACTCCTACTAGAAGTATTGAGTCTTTTGACTTCTTTATGAGCGACTTGTTCTAAAGCGCACTTCTTGAAATCTAATGACTTCAAGGTATTATCTAACTTTATGTTCCATGCACGTGGTGCTTGTCTTAATCCGTATAGAGCTTTTATCAATCAGTAGACTTTTCCATTTTCTTTTATAAATCCTTGGGTTGTGTAACATACACTTCTTCTTTAAGTCTCCATGCGAAATCGATTTGGCGTCTAGGTGATGTACTTCCCATTTGTTATTAGCAGCTATGGCTAATAGTAATTGATTGTTTCCATTCTTTTCTGGTGCAAAGACTTCTTCAAAGTCTATGCCATGCTCTTGTATGTAGCCTTTTGCTACTAGTCTAGCTTTGTGCTTGACTATGTTTTCATTAGCATCTTTCTTGGTCTTGAATACCCACTTTAATCCAATGGCTTTTGTCCTTTTGGTAGTGTGGTTAGTTCCATGTATTGTTTCTATTGATGGAATCTAATTCGACCTTCATTGCTTGATCCATTTTTGATCGTTTGATGCTTCCTTGTAATTCTTTGGTTCATCTTGACTAGTAATAAATGCTCGGGTAAAACTTCCTCGGTGTTTTCATATAGATCATTCAATGTTCTAAAACCTTGTAGTGGTGTGTGATCAAAGTCCGGATGTAAATTCGGGTTGCAATTGAGTTACTTTGATTGGTTGAATGTCTTGAGGTAGTTGGTGTAATTTGAGTATTTATTCGTGATGAAATTGTAGATGGTGTGCGAAATGTTTGTGAGGTGAGTCGATTCTTGATGTTTCATATTCATGATCATCGTTTGCGAGGATATCATTGTCTTCTTCATCCGGTTGGTTTTCATTTTCCGATGTTCATCTCGTGGCTTCAAGGTTTTCGACTTTGAAGTCAAACCATTCGGGTTCATCGTTGGTGTGTTCATCTAGGTAATCCTTCCAGTCCCATGCTTCATCCTCCTTAAACTTCACATCTCTACTAACACATATTCTTTGTGTTGTTGGATCAAACAATCTATAAGCTTTCGATCCTTGTTCGCTTCCTAAGTATACCATTTTGTTGCTTCTATCATCTAACTTTGTCAGATGTTGTGATGGTACCTTTGCATATGCTATGCAGCCAAAAACTCTTAAACTTTCTAAGTTTGGCTTTTTCTCCTTAATTGCTTCATATGGAGTGATGTCTTCTAAGGCTCTTGTAGGAACGCTGTTTAGAATGTATATAGCGTGTCTAACAGCTTCAGCCCAAAAGTTTTGTGGCATGTTAGTTGCTTTCATCATGCATCTCGTAGTTGACATGATTGTCCTATTTCTTCGCTCAACAACTCCATTTTGTTGTGGTGAGTAAGGTGCGGTTGGTTGTCGTGCTATGCCGTTCTCTTTGCGATTGAGTGAATTCATTAGATGTGAATTCTCCTCCACGATCGATTCTTAACATTTTCAATTTTATCCTTAGCTCCTTCTCTTGTTTCTTTGTATTCCTTGAAAGTACCGAAAGCTTGATCTTTCGTACTTAGAAATACGCCCATATATCTTGAGTAGTCATCTACTAACAAGAATATATATCTCTTTCGAGATGGTGTTGGTGGTGTTATTGGTCCACATAAATCTCGTAAACTAAATCTAATGGTGATGTTGATCTAGTTTTGCTTTCTTGGGAAATGGTGCTCTCTGTGTTTACCAACTAAACAAACATCACAAATTTGTGTTGTATGTTTAATGGCAGGTATTCCTTGAACTAACTCTCTTTGAGTCATTGATTTTAATGATTCAAAGTTGAGGTGTCCTAATCTTGCGTGCCATAACCAAGTGTTGTCACTTAGGTTTGCTAGTAAGCAAACAGGTGTGCCTATCTTCAGACTTGCTTTGTATAGACGGTTTCTTTGTCTTGTGACTTTCAGGAAGATTTTGTTGTCCATGTCATAAAGTCGTAGTTCATCGTCGTCCATTACAACTTTACAACCTATTTCGTAAATTGTCCAAGGCTCGATAAGTTGTTTTCAAGCTAGGAATGTAATAGACTTGGGATATGATTCTTTGTTTCTCGTCTTCACATTCTACTAGGATTGAACCTTTTCCTTTAATCTCTACATGAGATCCATCTCCGAATCTTACTTTTCCACTAACGTTCTCATCTAGCTCTTTAAAGTGTTCTCTTATTCCAGTCATATGGTTACTAGCTCCATTGTCTAAGTACCATTGACTATCAACACTTGTCTCTTTATATCCTACATCTTCTTCATGTAGCGAGACCTTCTGATCTTTTAGCTTTGTTACATGTGGGTCTTCTAATATTGCCATTAATAAGGTAGGTTCTAAGTCCTCCTCGACAAGATTAGATTGCATACTAGTGTCACTGTTACACAGGTTCTTAAATGGGTTTCCAGGATCTTCATGATCAAAACAACATCATGGTATCATTCAAAACAAGAATCAAAAGAACAAGTAAACAATGAAGAGTTTTGTTGAACCCACATAATCTGATATTGATAAAGTGAAATGGGTTGCTTTGAATTACAGAAATCCTACACTATAAATACTGTATGAATCGTTGCCTTGTGGCAGTTATGCCGATTCACAGAAAAGTAAACGTTGTGATGTTTCTGAAAAAACCTAATAACCGTTTATTATAACTGCTTCTTAATGGGTTTGTTTGGGGCTTGGCCCAAACCAGAAAAGTAGCTGGCCTTCTTGGTTTGTTTTTGGCGCAGACATTAAACAGGTTCCAACAAATTCCTCCCTAATGTCGAGATGCCAAAAACCTTCTTCTTTGTGAATATTTTGTAATTCCTTTAATCTTGAACCTTCGCGGTTGTTGTTGTTCTTGCTTACGAATTTGAGACCATCGCAGCCCCTTCATCGTTGAGAGACCGTCGCAGCCCCTTCTTCATTGAGAGACCGTCGCAGCCTCTTCATCTTGATCATATCGCATGACCTTTCATGATCAAATCTCTTGATCATTCAATCCATCACGGATTCTTCTCTTCTTTGCGGTTGCTTCACACAACTTGGCTTCACACCAATTTCTTCATGATTGCGTTTAAAAAAAATGCATGTTTGATTCTTGAATAATGATTGAAACAAGAATTGTTGTTGCTTGATCCCCTTCGGCTCTGATGCCAATTGTTGGCCTTTATCACGGGATCTATGGTCTAAACGTTTCAATCACTTGTATACCGAATGAATATTGTGCAAAGATTAAGTAAACTGTAAATATGTCTTTGTAATAATCAAATATGTCATCTATCTTTTCAAACGAATGTACTGTCTATATATAGTAATGAAAGGGTACAATGAACCATTGTGTCGGTTCTGTGATTTAGACAGTTATTTGTAACTGTTTCTGTAACTGCTGTGTAACTGCTTTGTTGACTTTTCTTTATGGTTGACTTTTGTTGACCGGGTCATATGGGGTGTGACGGGTTTATAGTTGGGTCGATAGTGATTAACCCAATAGTATTCGGTAATCACGAACTGAACAAAGTAGGAAGAAGGCACGGAAGTTGTAGAGGTGTATAATTTACATGTTTTTTTTTAATGATTGAGAGTTATAGTCGTGTCAAATTATGAGTTAAAAGTTCATGTCATTTGTTGTTTTAGTTTACCAACTGATTTTATTTTTAATTAACCATTTCAACTAAGTCCGTTTATGGTAGTTAGCTAATTATAGTTAAGTTGTTTTTCGTGCAAGTAACCTAATTTCAAAACTTATACGTTCCTCTAATATCGTTAAGTATAGTCAAACTGATTTTAAGGGTTGTTAGGTTTGCCATTACAGTTATGTGTTCTTACATGTTGCCAAATGTTTTAGTTCGTGACTTAAAATTGTGTGCAGTTATGTGCTTATTTGAGGAATTATAAGTTCAGGTTATATGTTAATTAACTGTTTTATTTACGTTAGTTGATTTTATTTTGCGAGTTATAGTTTTGTAAAGTTATTCGTTCACAGGTCAGGTGGGTATAATGAGGGAGGGACGGAGGTGCCGGTGGCAGAAGTTGTGCAAAATGTGACGAGGTTTCAAGGAAGAGAAGTAGGAATGACATTGATATGGCTGTTATTGAGATTAGTCAAGATGAGTTGATGAGGGAAGCGGCTGGAATGCTTTTGGCATGTGTATCAGGTAACGCAGGTTTTCCATCTAGACATCAAGGTGTTAACCTTATTCATATATTTTTTAACTTTGTATGTATATATATAAGCGACTTGGGTAAGAATCTGATTAATTTGGAGATTTAGGGGGTGTTTGGATGTGCCTTTAAATACGCACCTGAGAAAAAGATGACGGGTCCAGAATTAGCTAAAACAAAAACCCCGTAAAAAGAGATTGTTTCACTTTCCAAGCAAATAATCATAAGTAATGTGTCTCGACTGAAACTATAGGAATATATGAAATCCTTACGTATTAAATACTAAACAATAATTGTAAAATATGTACCTGCAAATGAAACAGTGGAGTAGGTTCTAAATATAAAATTTGATATATATCTTATGGGATACATTAGTTAGCTTTGATTTTGATTACGTATATCAAAATTTTCATAATTTCTTTTCATTTGGTTACCTATAATTTGTTTTTTTCATTCAATTATAATTCCTTTGTTTTGTTTTGTGTTTTTCTTACAGATTGTTGCAATACCGAGATAAATGACGATCCATGTACATCAATCCATTTGTTGCAATACCGAGATTTATATCCGTTTTTAATTTCATTTTGTGTTTTTCTTACAGATTTATATCCGTTTGCTTTTTACCTTCTTAAAACATTGCTTAGATTTCCAAATTGACTGAATGTGTTTATTTCTTATTTATATCCATTTTGTGTTTTTCTTACAGATTTATATCCGTTGTGCTAACAGTAGCCGAAGACCTTCTACAACAGAAAGTAAGTAAATTCGTTAGCTCTTACCTCATTTCTTAGCTACATTGTGGGTATAATATTTATCAATACTTAAACTCTTTCGTTATTTATTTATTTATTTATTTTTTTAATTTTCCTCTTTGCCGTGCAGGATTGCCTTTGAATTATGTGTAACAACCCATTGCAAGTTAATGCAATCAAAAGGATTTTTGTGACAACAACCAAGTTGAAGAGAAGCTGCGATGCTTGAAAGCTGAGATACCCGAGAGGGAAATGACTTTGTTAAGCCTTCATTTGGTAGTGATACAATCCCATATCCAATGACAGGTCGGTCTGGTCAAGGTGCGTGCTTAGGTCGAATGTAGGTAATGGTGTAGCAACTTGATTGTATAATTTATTTGGCTTGGCTTAGTATAGCTTACCAGACCCATACTTGAAGGATGTAGACCTTCATTTTTGGACCTACAGCTTGAATGCATATAAAGCTGTTTTGTGCTAACTTTATAGATCCGCATGTCTTTTTTTTACTACCATGTGTCTTTAATAATGAGTTTCGAATATCGACCTGAGTTTCAAAGTGTTGTTTTAATGTGCATTTAGATGATGATTTTTTGGGAGAGTCATGACTGACGGGCGAGTTAATGCTAATGCAATTGAACGCAAATCTCAGCACGAAGGGCAATGCTCAGGTAGAAGGATGTTTTGGCTTTTGTTATTTACATGACTGTAAACAGCACGAAGGTCTGCTGTTTTTTCAAGATGTAACATATAACAATAATATAAGACAATGATACTTTAAGCTATAACGCCTTATGTATTAATACATGCAACCACAACAGAATACAAGGCTTTTCAAGACCAAGTGGTGAGCAACTCTGCCAGGTTTGCCGAGGTCTGATTTATAAACTTCATGTGTGTTTCTTCAAATTAAAGCAGCATCACATCACTAATATTTATGTAGCGATACATTTTGTGCGCCAATATATTATTGGAATGTAAAGTTTTAATTGTAACTCACGAGAGCTGTCTATACCAAAACCAAACACCCTTTCCATTGAAACATCTAACCTTCGATATTACATGTACTTGATCAACCAAGGTAAGTCCTTGCCTTCTTTCAGTGCAAAACTCACATACTCACCGCCATAAATCCATAAACAAATTTGTGAATGGTGAAAGTTCAGAGCTAAAGGTATTTGACCTACCTACACGGCTATTACAAATTAAACTAAAATATTTGTGATGGCGTGATGATGTCGATTTGGATTGAAAAATATTGATGATGATTTTTATGCGGGTTATGAATGAAAGTCCTTTGAGCAAAAACACAATCCTTCCAGTTCTACTCGAAGTTAAGAATGATCGAAGCCACCAGCCTATGAAGATAATTCACAATACATTGATAGGAATACACTTCATAACTCACTCATTGACCAAGGCAATCTTGAATTCAATGTAAATAATAATAATTTTGCAGGAAATGCTAGCGACACAATTTTTGGAACAACTAGCCTTGAGAATCTGGACTTAGATATATTTCACCCTTTTGGTAATCTTAGCCTCTCATTCCTCTTCTATGAAAGCATTAGTAGAGTTGGAAAAATGAACTTTAACCTGATTACTTTTTTTTTCATCATCATAATGGGGCGAGTGGGGTAACAAGTTAAAATGAACCATTTAACCTACGCAAGTTCTTGCATAATGAGAGCATCAATGGGTTGAAAGGCAACCAATACTAATTTGCATTGTTTTTATTTGTACAGAGATTAGGTAATGAATTGGTTGAAAGGAAGCCAAATTCAGTAGCATGAGGTAAGTAATACAATAATTCTAAATCATTTGTGATTAATGGTTGTGGGTAGACTACTGCTATGGGTGGGCTACTTTTTGTGTTTATAAAGTAATCAGGGTTAACAGTAACAAATAATAGTTTCATGACTGGATTTGCTTCGTAAAAGTTTGAAAGTCAACAACCCCTTAAGGCATGTAAACATTTTGTTTGTACTTGCATTTAGCATTAATGCATCAAGTTATGATTTTTGAACTAAGTATGTTTAACAGTAAGATAGTACATGATTTTCAAGCATCTTTGTTAGATTTTGATATCGTTAATGATATGCATTAAACTGGTAGCAACAATTTCTTACACATTTATCATTTGACAAATACTCGCACATTAGTACTCATATCGTTGGTTTGAAGGTGATTGCTTTGTGTTTGGGAGACTTTGGAAGAGCGAGAAGCTGTAACCACCATGCAATTCGTTTCTGCACAAACTAAGGCAATTACAAGTATATATTTTAAAACTTTTGGGTGCTATAAATTTTTGTCTAAAGGGTGTTTGGTTGCTAATTTTATGGCTAATGTTTTTTGAAAGACTACCAGTTATTAATATAAGGTTATTAGTGTATTGCTTAGTATCAAATATTTAGTTTGTAAAATATACAATTATTAGTGTAAGGTTTAGACGAAAAGACTACCAGTTAAGTTACTTAGTATATCATATTAGTGTGTCTTTGTTGTGAACTTGTGATTGAGTGAAGATACAATTGTTTTGCTTTTTATGTTATTGGTAGTTAATAGAGATTATTATTTAATTAGAATTTGATAAAGGTGATACAACATACTACAAGGTACCTGATAGATCAATCCTCAAATCTTCTTTATGAAACACATTTGTTCTTACAGGTAGTGGGCACATGGCGTACTTATGCATGTACAAGGCCTTACCTGTTGGTCAAAGGTGAGTAATTGTATGAATGATGTTCTCATAGTTTTGCAATATGAATGATGTACAAGGCCTTATCAGCTTCTTCAAGGGCTGAAATACTTGCACACATGTTATCCATGCTTTGATTCTTTGAGCTCACATCACTTCCAATTCATTCAAGAATATGTGCATCCGTTTCAAGTTATACCTTGCTATCTTTCTAAACATGATTTAATTCATTTGCAGCAAACGTATTTCTCCGAGATCTAAAGCCTAAAAACATCTTAGCCAGCGCGTTGATCAATTAGGTAAGCAATATCCTTTTCTCATACTTTCAAATAAGCTATTGCCTCTAAATAAGATTGACGACATTTTAGATCCCTATACATTGTAAATAAATATCTAAAAAGTTTATATCCCCCTTTAAGTTCATATGTGCTCTTTTTATAATCTTATTCTTTCCTATTCATTCAGGAACTATAATAAGAGATGAGGTAGGGTTAACCCTTGAGAACCCTGGGAGTGAGGTATTAGGACTTGGTGCAAAGGTGGTACTCATAAAGGATACCACAACTATTGTTGGTGATCGCAGCACCCAGGAGTTGATCAATAAATGGGTCCCTCAAATTAGATCTTTAATATTCTTATTTTAGCTCAATGTTTTGTCTTCACCACAACCACTGCTAATAAGTCTCTATGTGTCGCGGTGATAGGCTGAAACTCCTACATGAAAAAATTAGTGACAATTTCTTTTGTATTATAGCTGAGGTTAACTCTCTGGTAGACTTAAAAAAAAGTATATATGGTTACATTTTTTATTTCTCTTGGAAAGTATGTAGCAGTGTGATCATCCATCAATTCAAGTGAAAAAGTGGTCATTTTATCTAACCATTGAATCATATACTTTGCTTTAATTAATGGTATTTTATAGTTAAGTGGATAACAACAACAGTGATGGTGGTATTATCAATCCTAAAACCAAACTTTATTGTGGCAATAGGTTTTTCTGCTTCCTTTGATAGTTACTTTGATATGAGATGGCAAGTACAGTACTAACAATGATGTTGTTGAATGTATATTTACGTCACTTATGTATGTGAAGGAGGTCGTAGTTTTAGATTTTTAGCCAACGAGTGAAAAATGATGTGCTGCTTTTTTATCTTCTACAAAAAAGTTGGGAGTCTCATTGAGGCATAATGTTTTAGTGTCGATAATAGTACAAAAGTTTTAGTGTCGATGATAGCTAACATTTTGTGTTGATAATAGCGATAGTGTTGGTGTGCTTTAAGTGTATAATAGCTAAACAGGTTGTTGAGCATTTATGACTGTTGTATTGAACTTATTGTTGATATTAGTGAGAGTGAAGTTTGTGTTTATGCTGAATGATGTTATTTTTGCAATAACATATTCTTTGTCGTGTTTGTATTTTTAGTAAACAAGTGAAAATTATGTGCAGGTTTCTTAAGTTTAACAATTAGAAAGGCGTTCTATGAGAAAATCAGAAGTCTCATGAGGAAAAATGTATCTCAAACTATTTTCACAAATGGGCAACCATCAATAAACAACGCTATTCGATGAATGCCTTCAAAGTTTTTTTTAGTGGTATGTTCTAACACTCTGTTGTTCTGTACATATGGCTTATAGTACATGCCTTGCGCCTGTTCATCTTATTCTGAAATCTATTCACTTACGATTGTTTCAAGTCTTTGTTTCCAGACTACCCAGCACTCCTTGAAGGAAGCATTATCTCGATTTGGGGAGGTTACTAAAGGTGAGAATGTGTGCAAAATTTAAACATTTGGCATTATGGATTTTGGATTTTCAATATTGCGGTACATACTTTATTATGGAACGTTGGACAACAAAGACTTTGCCATTCCCTTGGTATTTAAACTTTGCAACATCACAATATTTCTTATAACTTTGAACTATTTGTCAAGCCTTTTTGGTGATGATTTTTAGGACACTGCTATCATTTGAGCATGATGGGTCAAAATGACAACTTTTTAGTCGCACATTTTGTCTACAACATTATAATTTTTTATGAATAGTCTGTCATATATGATTAGAAAATGTATTGTTTTTACACCGATCTCATTTTATTTGATCAACATGACTCAAGAGTCTTTGGTGATGATGGCATGTAAAAAAAAGAGTCCAATTAGCTGAGGTGATAGTCATGTGCAAGGTTCAAGTTTGTGCAAACTTATGGTAGGTTCATATCACATACTGAAGTGTTATAATCACAAAATATGTCATGTTTCATTTCAAGATGGATATATTTGAAGTAGAGAGTATGGATACTATGATCAAAATATTTCAACCAATACGAAAATGGACAAATTTTGTACCATAACCTTTGATTAGCATTCATAGTTTTTCATAGTTTAAATTATTAATTTTTTGGTTTATTTATATTTTTAGGTTGTTGTTACTTTCCTATGTTAAGAGTTGATAGATAAGATTGTTTTTTTATCGTTAGAAGAATCTGAAAAGAACGTATTATAATGAGACGGGTGAGTAGCCGAGTGAGGCAATGATTGAAAATATGCTTTTGGGAAATGGTATTTTGAGGTGCTTGACTGGAAAAAGAATTTGGTTCTTAAGACTAAAGAGAGGAATGAAGTTGTGAATGATATTAAAAAATTTGAATAAGTTTCATCAAGTGTTTCTTAATATGGCGGTTTTAGTTGAGACGCAAGGTAAAGGTTTGAATGATATTGAAGAGAATATGGCGAAAGTGGAAAGCTTTGTGAGTGGCAAAATAGACAATTTGTTCTATGCTAAGCAGATGAAAGATATGCATAGCAGGCATTGGGTGTGTTTGATTTGGGCATTGTGATAATATAATGTGTCATTATCTTCATCTCTTATTTCAAGTTTTATGTTTCGCCATACTATGTTAGGATATGATTCGTTGTTTAGAATGTTTCATTCTTTGTTTGTTGTTTTCTCTGGACTATTAGGTGTACACCGAATGGACATTGACTATTATATTGATTAGTGCTCACAGACGTCATTTGCTATTCAAGACCATCAAATGTGGAGACGACAACGCACGGACGTCTATTATTTTAAATGTTACAAACTCAATTGATTGTTAAATAATTCATGTTTTATATCATTATTTATTTTTTATATTAATGAAACATGTTGACGTTCATTGTTTTCTTCTTTTCTCATTTTCATATTTCTTTAAAAACTCCGCGAATCCGCTGGTCTTTAAGCTAGTAAATAATATTCCATCGATAGCTGGCAAATATATTAGTTAAGCAATTAATAACTAATTAGGGGAATCTATTCACGTGTTTTTGTATTGCCTTTGACTTTTCCCTTTCTCACATTCATACGCAACCCATCCTATTACCGTCAAAATAACCCACCCCTATTTTGACGGTACCTAGTTTTTTATTCTAACTCTCCCTAGTAACTAGGGGTACTCTCTTGTCCCCTTGTCCCCCTCTCTCTCCCATTGGCTGTGGGTCCCCATGGCTGTACCATTTGTTTGTTTTTTGTTTTTTTGTTTTTTTTGGGAATTGCATTTATATCCCTTTAAAGGTGAATAATTCCATATATATCCTTCTTACAAGTTTTTTATGTACATATTACAATGGATTTTATGCATGGAAAGGATATATATGCAATTTTGCATCTATGAAGGGATATATATGCAAATGACTTTTTTTTTTTTTTTTTTTTTTTTACTTTAATTGTGTAGTGTTTAGGTATATGTATAGTGTATTTATTTGTGTAGTGTTTTTATATGTATAGTGTTTTTAATTGTGTAGTGTTTTTATATGGTATTTATTTTACGTTACTTTTTATAAAAAAAGTTTATAAAAAGTTTATAAAAGTTTATAAAAAATTTTATAAAAAGTTTATAAAAAAAAGTTTATAAAATAAGTTTATAAAAAAAGTTTATAAAAAATGTTTATAAAAAAAAGTTTATAAAAAAAAGTTTATAAAAAGTTTATAAAAAGTATATAAAAAAAAGTTTATAAAAAATGTTTATAAAAAAAAGTTTGTAAAAACACTACACAAAATAAATTATACACATTTAAATAAAATTTTTAAAAAAAAAAAGAAAAAAAAAAGAAGAAAAAGACAATGGTACATGCGCCTAGGGGGGCCCACTAGTGGCAGTCGGCAGCCTAAGGGGTAACGTGGAAGAGAGAGGGAGGACAAAGGGGACCTACCTAAGGGGTAGATCCCGTCTCAATAGTAGCTCCCTCAAAATAACCCACCCCTTGACTAAATGTAACATAGCCTTTTTAGCCAATGTGCTCTTGTAATTCAGTGCAGTTCTAGTAAGTTTTTGAAAATGAAAGATATAAGACAAAATCTTACTTCACGAGCTTGTACTTTTGTGGTATCTAGTTTATGTTGATACCTCAATTCAATAAATTTCTTGTCATTTTCCCAAAAAGAAATCATTGATCATTTCTCTAAGTTTTTGGTAAATGTAAAACTCCCTCGGTTTCATAATAAGCGTTCATCTTATTATTTTGGTGTGTCTCATGATAAAGCGTCTAATACCAAATTTCAACCAATCCACGAACTTCAAAAAGGTAAAGTGAGATTTTATTGGATAAAGTGAAAAAGTTCAACTTTTTTCTAAATGTGCGTGAATACTTATTACAGGATGGAGATAGTTTGGATTTGTTATTACAAAGACTGTACATAGTCCTACACTACAACAATTGTGTGGACGGGCGAGGAGACTTTCGCTGGGGACGCTATGTCCCGGCGAAAGTCGCTAAACGACAAACTCAAAGCTGACGTGGCACATGAATACGCTGAACTGTTGAAGAAAATTCAACCAACACTTTCGACGGGGACATGTCACCAGGAAAAGTCTGTTGACTATTTAGCATACTTTGACCGTCGGTCAAAATTCAATGATACCTTTCCCCGAGGTCTTGTCCCCAACAATAGTGGCTTTCACATTGACGTAAATTTTACCAGAGTTAACAGCATGTTAATTCTTCCCGCCTTTATTCCCGCCAAAACCTTCCCTGGGGACATGTCCCAAGAAAAATACTATCTGCAAAAATAAACATACTTATATGTTAAAAATACACAACTTTTAATACACAACTAAAACCCCGATTAAATGTTAAAAATATGAACTTAATTATATTTTGGGTCATTCATATGTTAAAATGACCTGCTAGATATTGGTCGGATCAAGTATGTTCAAAGATGTTTGTAGTGGGAAAGTTTCTTCACTAGTTCAAATCAAGACAGATTATTCCAACAACAACTACAACAACATTTCATTCTCCTTTTAGTTAAACATACGTATTATTCCAACAACAACTACAAGAACAACAAAAACAACAACTACAAGAACAACAAGAACAACTACTACAAGAACACGAACAACTACTACTACTACATACGAAGATTTTCTATATCACCTAACAGCTCACGAAGTAATGCATCCGACTGACATGCGTTGTCGTCAGGAATCCTTGTCGTTTCAAGTCTTGCCTCCAGCAACCTTACTCTTGTCTCTAGCATACGTTTTTGTGATTCCAGCAAGTATATCCTGAGATCTTTGTCATGGTACCAAGATTTTTTTGGTGGGAATTTTTGGAGCCATTTTTGGTGGGAAGTTGAGGCCGATGAGACAACTACAAGAATTTGGACCTATATAATAATAATAATAATAATAATAATAATAATAATAATAATAATAATAATAATAATAATAATAATAATAATAATAATAATAATAATAATAATAATAATAATGTATTGATGTATACTAATGTATACCATAACACCTATACTTGGTCGTTTAACATGACACGATAACATAGGACCTATACTCGGCCGTTTAACATGATACGTATACCATATCACCTATACTTGGTCGTTTAACATGATACGTATAACATAGCACCTATAATTGGTCGTTTAACATGATACGTATACCAATGCACCTATACTCGGTCGTTTAACATGATACGTATACCATAGCATCTATACTTGGTTGTTTAACATGATACGTATACCATAGCACCTATACTTGGTCGTTTAACATGATACGTATACCATAGCACCTATAATTGGTCGTTTAACATGATACGTATACCAATGCACCTATACCGGTCGCTTAACGTGATACGATACCATAGCACCTATAATTGGTCGTTTAACATGATATGTATACCATAGCACCTATAATTGGTCGTTTAACATGATACGTATACCAATGCACCAATACTTGGTCGTTTAACATGATACATATACCATAGCACTTATACTTGGTCGTTTAACATGATACGTATACCATAGCACCTATACTTGGTCGTTTAACATGATACGTATACCATAGCACCTATACTTGGTCGTTTAACATGATACGTACAACATAGCATCTATACTTGGTTGTTTAACATGATACGTATACCATATCACCTATACTTGTTCGTTTAACATGATACGTACACCATATCACCTATACTTGGTCGTTTAACATGATACGTATACCAATGCATCTATACTCGGTCATTTAACATGATACGTATACCATAGCACCTATAATTGGTCGTTTAACATGATACGTGTACCAATGCACCTATACTCGGTCGTTTAACAAGATTGTTTTTTTATCGTTAGAAGAATCTGAAAAGAACGTATTATAATGAGACGGGTGAGTAGCCGAGTGAGGCAATGATTGAAAATATGCTTTTGGGAAATGGTATTTTGAGGTGCTTGACTGGAAAAAGAATTTGGTTCTTAAGACTAAAGAGAGGAATGAAGTTGTGAATGATATTAAAAAAATTTGAATAAGTTTCATCAAGTGTTTCTTAATATGGCGGTTTTAGTTGAGACGCAAGGTAAAGGTTTGAATGATATTGAAGAGAATATGGCGAAAGTGGAAAGCTTTGTGAGTGGCAAAATAGACAATTTGTTCTATGCTAAGCAGATGAAAGATATGCATAGCGGGCATTGGGTGTGTTTGATTTGG